>CM043113.1:27810178-28356651 GCA_023701765.1 Hylyphantes graminicola
ACTTAATAATTTATAATTTTAAAAATAAAGTGAAGTTATAAAAATTAAAATTTATATTTTTACTCGAAGCTGCAGTAATGAGCTATGTACTGGACAAAACATCATTAGTGTTACTAGCAACTTTAATCATATTCAAGACGAATGTAAAACAGAAGGGTTTAGAAAGGATATTTTCAATTTTGTAGAAATAGTAAATTAAATAAGTGGTAAAGAAGGAATATAAAAAATCATTTTACGTATATTTTTAAACATTGAAATATATTCATCTACGCGTAGTAATTTGGCTTAAATTTGACTCTGTTACACTAATTGACTCGATATATGTAAATAGGGGTGTGCATGGAAAGATTTTCACACGTGCTTTTTTTTCTCTGGAATGTCAAAAGAGAAGAGTCTTAGAATCAGAAGAGATTTTCCAATGACCCTATTTCACACCAAGCGTTTCGTTTTTAAGTACAAAACATATATAGTGTTAAAATGCTAAAACGTTTAAACAATCATTGTTTAATGTCAATCTGAAGCATTTTGCAAATGCATTTAAATTAAACTAAATATTTATAACCTAGCAATCATTTTGTGCAATAAAAATTTAAATATTAAATATATAAGACTTTTAACTACCAAAATGTGATACACATTTTAAAACGAAAAAGCTCCCATAATTCCTCATATGCCATTTATTTTATTTGAATTTACATTTATAATTAATTAGTTTGACCTAGCTGGTCAAAAAAATAACGCTACTCTGAAGTAGCTTCTCTTCCATTCTGTGTATAAATGTATCAGACAATCTGTTGTTGCGCTATACACTATCTTATCATTAGTATTCTAGTGAAATGAATTTACCGTTAATCCTCTTTCCAGGGTTCTTACTGCCTTATTTATAATAACAATATGCATGTAAATAGCTTATACTCGGAATTTATCACGAGATATGAACTCTATCATGTAGAAATAGCGTTTTACAGTTCTTACTTAGCATTAAGAATGACTGAGGGTACTCTCAATGAAGCAAAAGATCGGGAATTGTAATAAAGCTGTTTTTTGCGGATGATACCTCTTCTACTAAACAATAGAGAGTTTATAAATATCTAGCTTGCGATTGCGAAAAATATTTCATGTATAGTTAAAACTAGGATGCATTTATCAACTTAAATATATCATTACTTTAAATTTTATGTAAATGTAAGTAGGATAGTGAAATATTCCTGGTAGGCGAATACCCCAAATTCTAAAATTTTTGACAAATGACAGTGATTGCTTCCTCTAGAAGGGAAGGGGGTAGGCAAAATAGCCCATTACCCCGCTCGCCAGAAGAGACAGTCAAAATATAATGCCAACGGCACTTAGTGTTCCCAGGTGGTCACCCTCCCAAGTACTAACCACGGCCGATGTTGCTTGACTCCAGTCTAAAATTGTTACTATCACTTTAATCTTTTCCAAATTTGGCATAGTGATTTAAAATATAATGAACAATTCTTTTGAGGCAATTTTTTTATTCAAATATAACTGATTTATTTTAAACGATGTTTTTCACCTTAAAAAAGGGGTTTGCGCCAACACTTCTAGTATAAAAAGTTTTGCATTATTTACATTTTTTAGTTAAATTCATGAAATTTTTCTTAATAACTTCTTTTCTTGTAATTTGTATGTAACTCCAGAGGGTCATTGCATGTATCAGTTCAAAACGGAGAATTTAACACATAATTAATGTTTATAGGAAGAAAATTCAATGTGGTAGACTTGTTAGCGTAAACCTCTTTTTTTCGTAAAAAAAACATCGTTTAAAATAAATAAATTATATTTAAATAAAAAAAATGCCTAAATAGCATTACATTATATTTGAAATCACTATGCCAAATTTGGAAAAGATTAAAGTAATAGTAAACATTTTAGAATTTTGGGGAATTTTGGGTATTCGCCTACCTTAAAGTAAGTTGCAACTTATGCTAAAGTGTTTTTGTAAAAATATTACAAAATAATAAATTAAATATTTATGATTTCTCATGCACTTCAAATGTATTGTTAGGTCAGATAATTTTTGGCACACTTAATATTGCTATTTAGATGCAATATACCGCAAGTAGGAAGCATTAACAATTGAAAATAAGGGAAACTATACCAAAACCGACCTTAAGTTTGCAGCAGAGAAATGTACTACGCGGAGGAATTGGCGTAAACAACGCGGCTGGCGCCGAAGCTTCGCCTGCTCCGATTGGTTGATAATTTGACCCTGATATTCGTTCGCCCTGTTACGTCAAAATCGAAGGAAAAAAATAATTAAAATAACACTCTAACTGAAGCTAAACTAATAAAAATAATAAATTTATGTCTTGAAATAACAAATAAGTTTGTTTATTGAATGTTAAATACCTTTTTGTATTCGATTCTCGCCCTCAAAAATGAGAACTATTTACCCTCTTTCTCGTAGAACATTTGTATACTGCAAATTTAAGGTCGGGAGAGGTAGTTTTTACGTTTGCATGTTAGTACACGCAACGATAAAATATTACGATTTATAACAGCATATTAAATTATAGTTTCAAAGTCGACATTAAAATTCGTAGCATTTGAAAGGTCTCATAAAAAGCTCTAATGGCAATAGAGCAACTCCAACTGAATACAAATTCGTGTAGTGACGCGTGACGCGTTGCTTTATCAGCAAAGCCGCAAGTCGGCACCTCCTAACGGTATATTTCCAAAATAAAGCCTGGTTTAATTTTTACCCATTAGAAAACTAGCCCCGGTCTCCCCTACCATGTATACTTAAATTGATATCACACTAATTTTGTGCTAAACAGTATTAGATATTATGCTTGAAGAAGTGTGCGTAAAATATTAGCAGCTTGTTATTTACCCCTGTTATCAATGTTACATGCAATTAGATATCAGCAGAATTTGTGATTTTGTTTAAATATATATTATAACATTCTATTTAAACTATTTTCAGGATAAAATGTACAGATTTTTAAACGTTCATTTACGTTAACATGTAGCATTAAAACAAACTCTCATTTAAGATAAGAAGAATTGTCTTATATATCGCTATTTCTATCTTTGAATGTCATCGGGACGTTAGTGTTATGAGGATGGAGAGCCTATGAAAGTAAAAGGTTTTATCAACGTTTCGCTAGGGGAAATTCAATTCTCTAAAGTGTATATTTCGAATGTGTACCTCAAACATGTCAGAAGAATAAAATAAATATCACAAAGTTTCAGACGCCACACAAAGCAAATAGAATTTTATTTCGGAAATACTGAACTCAAAATGTCAAAATAACATTTTTGCCGTCCCTATAAACAAAGTTAGAATACACATAAAAAGGTAGCTGCGTTAAATCTAATAAGGTTCTTTTGAAAGATGATAATTTTTATTTAGTATGATGAAAACCACGAGTATATAATAATTTTATATGTTTGTGGCGTCTTCGAAATAAATACCAAAAACCTCACATGCCGTGAAAGTGGATTGTAATTCAAAGTTATTTATGTATTACTGAAACACTCAAAGGACATGTATCCAAATACAAGAATAAAATGTAATGCCATTTATGGACGTTGTAAAGTGTTGTGACCTATTGAACTGTTCATGTTTGCGAAATGTACCTGTATTGTGGAATAAAGACGAAATGTGCTTTAAAATGTTTTTTTAATTGTGAATGTGTGTATTTTTTGTTTTTAATAACACCAATAGCCATAAGCATTATAAAAATAAAATATAAGTCTAAAATATAATTTTATCTCTAATTTAAACTTTAAATAATTAATTTTTAGCCTACTTTTCTTTTTTTTTTAATTCGAAGAATTAAAAAAAAAATGAAAAAGTAGGTATTGACATGCGGTCGATGTCCGTCCGTCCGTCTGTCTGTCTGTCTGTCCGTCTGTCCGTCTGTCCGTACCCCCCTTCCAAAATCAGTTCTATCTATCCGATCTTAAAAATTCTTTTTTTATTAGAAAGGTATAACCTCAGACACCCAACTTTCATACTTTTTGTCCGTCTGTCTGTGCGATAGGACGGACATAAATCTACTATTTGATGACAAATTTCCCATTGAATTAGCATTGAAATTCAATTTCGAGTCATTTAGATCGCTGAATTTAACTACAAATGCTACGGACAAGTGAGATACGTCAAAAAATTCAGCGCATCGAAATTAGAATACATTGAAAATTTCAGAAAAAAATTCGAATTCGAAGTACTTCAATTATTTAAAAAACTTCAAAATTTAATGCTCATTTAAAAAGCATAGGAAGCCATTTTTATAAGAATTAATTCACCATTGCCATAGCAACAATTGCTTGAGAAACTTTAATTCTTTTAGACAATAAATTAAAATAAATTTATTTTTGAGACATCGAACAATTTAAGATGACGTCAAATATATATTTCTCTACGAGATCATTGTATGTTGATATAAATTGTTTTCATTCTATTTAAAAGCGAGGAATATTATATATTTATTCTTTGAAATATAAATTTTTGCAAACGATTTAAGTAATAATTATTTTATTTTCGAAATAAAATAAATGAAACTAGCCGAATTTAACAAGTAAATGTTTATTGAAGAGTTGTTTTTTTGTTTTTTGTTCTACGAAAAATTAAATATTTATTTATAACTGCAAATAAAGCTGTGTTTAGTTAGATGCAGTGTTTAGTGAAATTTATTTTAGAATTTAAGGTGGAAAAACGGTTGTTGATGTCACTTACTGTTACGAACTTCGTTTTTTCAAGATAAGAATTTTAGTAAGTATTTAAGTAACAGGAAAGTAGGCTATTTTAGTTCTTTAAGAACTTCTTGTTTAATTTAAAATTTGTTAGTTGAATAAACAATTTAAACAAACAATAGCTTTTTTAATAACATTTATTATTTTTGATTAAATACACTTTATCTTAAATGCAATTTAAATTACACTAATATCTTTATATTAGGGTAATTCCACGTCAGAAGAGACCACGACTGCAAAAAAAAATATTTTTTCCCACAATTGTATCTTTTATATTTGCTTTAGAAAGGTTTGAATTTTATTTTTTTTGTATCATCAACTATTGTTGTTTCGTCTTTGGCAACACAGCGGCTTCAAAATGGCCGCTTTGTTTCGAAAACATGATCTCGTGTTTTTGCATCATTTTGAATCCTTGAATTTTCAGATAAGAAATACAATTTAATAGATTTTTTGGTAAAATTATTAAAATACACTATCAGAACTATGTTAAAACCACATTATTAATTGGCATTTATAACTAAAAGATATTTAATTAGGAAGATAAAAATCTCATTTTTGACTGTAGTGTCAGTCACGAAAAGATATAAAAGTTCCCATAACTTTTTAAAATAAGGCTTTACTTCAAAAATTTTACGAGATTTTCTTACTATAGTAACCTCTGTGTAATTCCAACTGTTTTAATTTTAAAATAAAAAGCATTTTCTCTATTTATAACACATTTTAGATTTGTAGTGTCAGTCACGATGTAGAGCTAGTCACAACTTCTTTTTGTTCTAGATGTTTTAGATTAGCTAAATACTTGTAGATTTCTTATATTTTGATAATTTTGATTTAAGATGGCTATATCAACAGCTAAAAGAAAAAAAGAGCAAAGGGGGTGTTTTTAAGACGGGATAAATTTTAAAAATTTAAAGAAAATGAAAGCAAAAACCACTTTACGGACAACACTTCAATTAAAGGTAATACACCTCTATTGCAATCCTCCAACCGTTTGACAACCTTGTCTGGTAATTCTCTTCCAAAAGTCATGGTCATCTTTGAATTCAAACATGGTGAAGGACCAATTGATGGACTTCGTGATACAGTGAGGAGGGGATAAAGGAAGTCACACTTTCTAAGAAATTTGACCCACATTTTGCTAAAGATTTTTTCACTTTGCATAAGAAATCTGCCCGAACATATAACTATTATACATTTCTGACAACTGTGTAAAAGGCAAAATAGGTAGATTAAATTATATATGCCCATTAAAGGAAGTTAAACCTTCCAATTCCTAGACACACAAAAATTACTTCGTTTTTTAAAATTAAACAAATGCCTACTTAAAACAACTGCCAATGATTCATTAAATTCCCCAAAAATACTACACGGTTAATAAAACAAATTTAAATGTTGTAAAAAGAAATACCTCTCAACAAAATTTTGAAAATGAACGTGATGCTGGAAAAATAGCTTTATTTCCTTTTGTAGTTAAATTATCGTTAAATATTTTGTGAGCAAATGTTAAGTAAAGTTGCTTATTCAATAAAACTGAAACATCTGCAATGGTCGGGGGTCTTTTTGCGTGGCCTGAGAAGGAAGTTTTTTCAGAAAATGCTATTGAAGAAAGAAGTAAGAAACTACCAGAAATCAACTTTAGGGGACGTTGTGTAACTTTGTCCAACTATATTTTTACCATGTACGCAATTTTTAACTTACTATATTCAAAACTATTTACATATGTTATTATTGCCTAAATTTTCCATTTCTGTGATACAATTCACATGATGAAGTGTGCCACAAGTTGAATGTAGTGTAAGTCACGCACAAAAGTGTTAATAAATTATTTTCTATGCTATTTCAATACTTTTTTGCAATTAAATGATTTAGCTTTCAACCTTATAATTAAAATAAGCACTGGTAAAATGATGATTTACTGCATTTGAAGAAAAAATTAGAGTTCAAGAAATTACCAGAAACCTACTTTAGAGGACATTGTGTAACTTTTTCTAACCATAATTTTACCATTTATGCAATTTTTAGCACTCCTTTTTACAAAATCATTTACATATGTTGTGTTATTATTGCTTAAAATTCCATATCTGTGATACAATTCACAATGTAGTGTCAGTCACGAAATGAATGTAGTGTCAGTCACGCACAAAATCGTTAATAACTTATTTCCTATGGTATTTTAATACTTTTTTGCAATTAATATATTTAGCCTGAAACCTTATACTTAAAATAAGCAGTGGTAGAATGCTGATTTACTGCGCAATCAGAAGAAATTAGAATTTTTCTGATAGCCAAAAATCTACGAACTTTCGTGTAGTGTCAGTCACATCAGGACATTTTTATTATTTTTTAGTTAAATATTAAATTTAAAAAAATTTTAATGATTGCTAAAAATACTATATGCTCAGGGGTATACTGACATACAATATTTTTTTTTCACAAATAAAAAAATAATTATGAAATATGCAAACGAAATTGGTTAAATCGTTCTGATGTAGTGTCAGTCACGCGTAAAAATGCCCATTATTAATAGATAATTTAAAAGATTCCCCGATTATTTGTATTATTAATTTATAATTTCAAAAATTCTCAAATTCAAAAATTTGTAAGAAAGGTTCAAGAAAAACTTCTTTTGAAAAAAGGCGATGTGTTGTAGCAATCCGCCATGAGTTCACCAGGAAATAGACTTAGACGAAAGTGAGTTTCTATTTCACTAAAATTTTCACTAATCTGTTTACGTTAGTAAAGCCAATATTTAAGGCCTCTAAGGTGTTCCCAACTAACCTTGGATTGGGAATGTAAATTCCCATAAAAAGTTCCTTTCAGAACTACTTTGTAAATTTTGTAAAGAAGAAAAATTAGTGTGGTTAAATTGTGCAAGCATATGCCAACATCGATATATTTGGGTTATATTTCTTATCTTTATGATTCATTATCTTAATTTATGAAGATTGATATCATTCGAATATACCCCTCTATTTCTGAAATTCTAAAATTGCAATTCAATGACCAAAAAAAATGACTAAAAAATATTATCATCGGAAAAGTGGTGAGAATGTCAGAGAAAAAAATGGCAGAGAATACTGACAAAATAACTGAACAAAAAAATGACGAAATATAAAATAGTCGTCGTAGAAGTATAGACAAACATTGATATACTTAGATATCTTTATCTTCTGTCTATAGTTAAAATTACAACTGAGTGGCATAGAAAAATATATTACAAAGTTATAACTTTAAAAAAAGGCATTCTCACAAGATCATAAAGAGGTGAGAATATAAAGGGAAAATAGGCAGAGAATACTAAGAAAAAAAACCAAACAGAAAAAAATGAAAGGTCATGAATTATCAAATAATCGTTGTAAAACCATAGACAAATATTGATGGTATGGTATGGTATGGTACAGCTGGGGAAAAAAAACGAATCACCCCTCGTTTCTCGGCTGGTATTGATCAAGGAATTTTGTGTAAGGTGTCAATTTTCAGGAAATCGCGTGAGGAATTGAGAACTGGCAACAAAAATTGTAATAGGGGTCGTCTACATATTAAAATGAGTACCAACTTTGAAAATTCCAATGGCAACACCCAATTTTTTTTACATAGAAATGTTTAGCACCTTCAAAATACACCATACATAAAAAAATATTTATTCTGCATTATTTGCTGAGATATAAGTATTCAAAGTTGAACGCCCATAATGTTAAAAAAGTTTCACAAACTTTTATTCATACCTCTACAAATAAAATGAATTTAACAAAGATTTTTTTTCATTATATACTTCTTAATTTTCCAAAAACAAATCACACATGTTTTTTCATCAATATTTTATTTTTAATAATTTTTTATTTAAATTTAAATAAGAAAAAATAAAACATGAATAGCAACCCCAAATTTTTTTCGCATAAATCGATAAAGTAGATCAAGTAGAACCAAAATCCCAAATTTTTTAATTCAATAACAATTATTTGCCGAGTTATTGTAAAAAAACTGAAAAAGACGAATTTAAGGGACCGTGTAAAAAATTACTCGGCAAATTTGATTGTAAATTGCATTATCGCTTGGTGATTAAAAAGCGTTTGTTGGTAAATGTTCATTCAAATTACCGATTTCTGTCAAATGTGTAAAAAAAATTTCTTATTTCAAGTGCATAAAAAGCATATGCATTTTTGCATAAAAAGTTTAAAGTATAAGTGTAATAATCATGTTTTTCAATCTGATTGTAACTAATAGCATTTGAAAATCTGTTCGTTATAAATAACCGTATATGCGACTTAATTTAAAATTAAAAATTGTCATCTTCTAGCCTTTATTTTATTTCTGAATTTTAAAATCCAAAATTTAAAAAAAAAAAAAAACATTCGAAAAATCCCAATATTAGTGAAGAAAGTTAAATTCTAGCATCCGTTGGCAAGATTATAATAACCCTTTTTTAGCTTGTCGTTTTGAAAAGACACAACCAAAATATTACCTTTTTTCACTTAGGAGATTCGCCCTTAACCGAGTTCAAAATTAAGGCTTTAATATCTCAGCAAATAATGCAAAATAAATAATTCTTTTTTATACATGGGGTATTTTGAGGGTGCTGAACATTTTTATGTAAAAAAAAATGGGTGTTGCCATTGGAGTTTTCAAAGTTGGTACTCATTTTAATATGTAGACGACCCCTATAAAATTTTTTGTTGGCAGTTCCCAATTTCTCACGCTATTTCCTGAAAATTGACACCTTACACAAAATTCCTTGATCAATACCAGCCGAGAAACGAGGGGTGATTCGTTTTTTTCCCCCAGCTGTACATATATGCTCCAGCTGTGTGCTTGTTCAGAGAACCGCTTATAAGCTTTCGTCAAGTGGGACAGACACAGAAAGAATTTTTACAGTCACAAAGAAAGGAATAACACATAGACAAAAACAACATTTATTGACGGTCACAAACATCTATGCCTGACCGGGATTCGAACCCGACCCCATCAGCTCCAAAGGCCAGCATTCCAACGATTGAGCCACCAGGGCGGCACAAATATTGATATAGGGTCAAGTGGGGTAAGTGTGATTGGGGGTAAGTGTGATAAACAGCTCTTGTAACTTTGGAAATCATTCTAAAAATCTGAAAGTTTGCAATATATAACATTAGACCACTTATAATTAAACTAAAAAGAAATATTGACCTTATTTTTTGTTTAAAGAAAGTTTTGAGCTTTTGAATATGCTATTTTATTATATTATTTTCCCTATGTGGGGTAAGTGTGATACGCAGCAGTGGATTTTGAAATGCAAATTTTGTACACTTAAAATAATTCAAACATATAATTTTTTTCTACATATGTATGTTTTTTATAATAATTCACTATCAATTTTAGGATTTGGAATTCACTTGAAGCAGAGAACGAATTTTCTTAATGAAAAATGCAGAAACCCTATCACACTTACCCCACTTGACCCAAATTGGTTATTTTTAATTTGAAAATTTAACAATAGTAGTTAAAAATTTATAATGTATCCCTCTGCCTCAAAAATTCCAAAAATGCAACTGATTGACATAAAAAAATTATTCCAAAGTTATAACTTTAAAAAAAAATACATCCTTTTCGGATCAACAAAAAAAGGTGAGAATATAATATGAAAAAAGAGGTACGAATAAAAAAAGGCAGAGAAAAGCAACACAAAAACTGAACAGAAAAAAAAACCGAAAGGCGACGAAATATAAAATAATCTTGGAAGAATGAAACGACAGCTCGGGTCGCCCGAATGACATCGTAATGCCATCAAACTTACTTTCCGTCATCTGAGATACAGAAAAAACGAACCCAAATAGAAAAAAAATCAAATTGCGTTCGATACAGCGAATACCGCAACCGCCGATAGCTACAACTGAACCCTGAGCATAAAACGAAAGAAAGATGAACTGGAAGAAAAAAATTGGTGGATCGGGAACTCAGGTACCCAATATAGATTTCTGAGGGATTTAATGAAATTGGTGGCTGGTTATTTTTAGCCATAGTTGTTAAAAAAGGCTTTTGTTGTTAAAATACAAATACTTAAAAAAATAAGAGGTGTGACAAACCATTAATGTAAGGATTTATTTTTTTTAGAAATTTTTTTATAGAAAATCAGCAATGGATATAGGTAAAATTTTCATAACAATAACTTTTAACTTAAGAGTTTATTACGTGTTAGACTGGACCTTTATATTATTACTCTTTATTTACGTCAAGTTTAAAAAGCTCTTGAAGTCGATAGAAACTTGTCATAAAGGTAGAGTATTATGCAAAATCATTGTGCTGTTGTGAGAATTAGTTTAAACAACAATAGTTAATAGAAAATAGAGTAACTCCTTGTAAATCACCGAGACAAATAACGTAAATAAACATTCAGAAATATTACCGTAAATGAAGTATATTCGGTGGTCGCTTAACCCTTTCGCTACGAAGGATTTTTGCTTCCTACGAAGGATATTTGATAGGAATAACATTATCGAATCCTTAGTTATTCGGGCGTTTTGGGGCGCTTCAGTAAGGAAAGGGTTAAAATCTTGGCTGTGAATAATTTATCCAACTTAATTATTACTATCAGAGAAAATTATTTATTTTTAATGTATTTCTGTATAAAAAATCAGAATCAACTGCACAAAAAAGAAGTTTTTATGAAATGAAAATAATTGTTTGTTACATTTGTAACTTGATGTTCACATTTCAGTGTTTTATACAGAAGTCAGAAATAGGTCAGTAAATTAATAAACTCTAAATACCCTGATGAAAGATAGGGTTTAAAAAATAGTTTTTTAATAAAGAGGTAATAAACCATATCAAGCAATTCAAATATAAAGGATTTGTAGAAAAATTATCTAATTATCTGACAGCTGATCACCTTGAAAACAATGAGCGCATAATTAACAAAAAAAATAATATTTTCATGAAAAAATTCTACCAAAGCACTGAGGACATGTTTCCACCAAATAATTAAAACAAATTACGAACTACTTGACTAATTACTAACATGGTATGTATTTGTTTAAAATGTAGAGTAGAGTCGCAGCATCAATACACTTTGCATAACTAGTGATGAGCATTAATTAGTATTTCATGTATAAATCTGGTTGCTCAGATTTCCTCCCTTCGTACGTCATTTTTTACATCGAAAAGCCTACAGAAGGATACGTATAAATAAAAATGAGCTTTCAACGTCAGATGCAAAGGCGAAGTTTTCACAAATAAGTTAGATAACAAAAAAGCTTGCTTATTACACTGGCTTATACGCAGTTAAATATTTTGGTGCAAGTTTGCTTAAAAATTCCGGAACTTTCTACTAATTGGAACGACCACTAATTCTAGCGTTGAATTACCATTTTTGGGATACATCAAACATATAATTTTACTACAAATTTAGCATATTCGCATTCTAAATAGCGTTGACAGCTAGAAAGTTCTATTATTCTGATGCAACCATGCACCATTTTTTATACTGTAATAATAGCTTACATCTATTGCATCTATCAAAAAAGACGAACAAATAATTGGACCTACACTCTTAAAACAAAAGAGTGAAATCCACTCCAGTTGGAGAAGTGCATTTTCGACACCCTAAAGGCATGCATATTTTCTCAGACTGAGTTAAAATCACTCGTTTGGAGTGATCCAGTGATCCTGCCGGAGGTTTAACACACAAAGGATCCACTCCAAAAGGAGAAGTGCATTTTCCAGTCTGGAGGAGTGAAATCCACTCAGACTGAGTTAAATTAGAAGTGTTTGTTTTAAGAGTGTACGTGACAGTTTTAAAGAGAAAACAAGAAATCATTTACTATAACCTAGTTACGTTTAAAAAAGTTTCTGTACTTTTTTAAAACGTCTGAACAATTCCCGGGTCAACTTCTTCCATGCCTTATATTAAATCTTGGTGCCACCGGCAGGCCGCCACCTTGATAGACACCCGCCGTGTCCCGTGTGTCCGCCACCTGGGATTTTGTGACAACACAAAAATATTTATCTTATCATTTCCAGTAGAAATCTTTTATTGAGAGCGAAAGTGCACGTCAGTACCCACTCTATTTATTGACTGACATTTCGTGGAAGATATAGAAAGCATGAAAATACAAGCGCAACAGCCGGTGTAAGAGGACATTTTTCATTTATCTTTCTACCTAGCAATGTCGCTGCGTAGTTCTCTGCTGAATGGTTTCTGATATGTAGCGGTTTAATATGTTGCCTATTTTTCTGGGCAATGTTTGTAGCAAAAAATGTGTATTGAAATCGTGGAAACATGTACGATTTGAAATATTGAAAGGCATCTTTATTGAAGTTATTTTTTTATGTATGTTTAATCCTTATCACCGTGAAATTATTTTTAAAAATAAATTAATACTTATTTAAATGCTTAGCAATTACATATGTTTTTTCATTTAAGTATAACATTTACAATTCGTTATGAAATATAATTATATTAATAAAATTTCAACAACAAAAAACTAATAACTCAATCCCGAACTTTACATTGTTAAATTGCGTCAAATTTTCTTTGGCACGTCAAATATGAATTTGAGCTAAACCTAAATTTGCAAAGATAGATATCTATACTTTTTGTAATATCTTAAAATGCAAGTGTAAATCTTTGGTAGAAAGGTCGTAAAATAATATTTAATAAACTTAGAGGGGCCATATTTAATAAACATCTTTGATATTTCTGTGGCACTTGTGTAATTATTATAAAATTAATTTGTAACAGTATATATAAATATTCAAATATGATATTTCTTTAGTTCAAAACAATAAAGCCAAATCCATTCGATATATCGTCAAAAGACACTTTAAACCATTTATGTAATACACGCCATTCTTACTGACAATTATAAATGAGTTTAAAACGAATTGCTTCTTAGGTCCAGTTCAAGCAACATAAACGATTTAATTAAGATATACGATAAATTACTGAGACCCTATTGTATACAGATGTGGTTCAAATGCACGTCAAACTCCTATTTAGAATTTATGTGTGAGTTCATCGAAAATTGTGAGATTAACATCTTGACTCTTATAAATCTTGACTTTAGTTGTAAATAATGTAATAGTATAAAGTATTTTTCTTTGAGGCAAATGTGTATTCTTATTTTCTCAAAGTTAATATTGCCATATAATATTTTGCTTCGGGAATATTCATAATTCAGATGAAACCACGTACATCCTGTTAAAGCTTTGTATAAGTAAGACTTTGTAAGACTTTCATTTAATTAGCATGCTTAAATTATTAATATATCCATTACATCTGATTTCTATTACGTTACCTGTTTTGAAGGTCATTAAAATATTAAAAACATTTAATTTACAGCGTGTTTAGCGTATAATGTGCAGAAATATGCTTATATGTAGGAAATAAAATATAGTATGAAATTTACAAAATACAATTAATATAAAAAAGTACCTTTTATAAAGCAGAAAATGTTTTTTTCTTCTCTAATTCGGCTGCAATAATGGCGATAAAGCATTAATTAAAATATTAGGAGAGAGGAGGGAGGATTGGGACATTTTCACCTAAATATTTTTTATTCATTATCCCCTGCTTATTCATAGATTCAAAGGGTTAAATAATAAACTTACACGTTTTCTATTATTTTTAAAAAATACACCCCATTTAAATGTTGAAAAGTTTTATTACTGTTGAGAAATTCAAATTACAAGAATTTTGTCCCATTCCTCCCTCTTGGGTGGGAGGAGTGGGACACGAGTATGGGAGGGATGGGACGCATTTGAAAATTAAAGAAAAATTATCGAATGTCATAATGAGAAAGGTTAACATCAAAATAAAAGCAAGACTGCGCTCTACTGGCCCCACCAATCAATTGTGGCAGCAGCAATTTCATGATAATATCGTTTTTTCTATTATACTATACATAGTCATCAAGTTGAGGAAAATAAGAATTTCCGTTCGTATCCCTTCTCAAAAATTTTACATTGTAACAATCAGCATTGTAAATACTCTCCACCATTGCAATGTAGAAAACAATTGACCGTTTGGTGATGAATTTGACAAACACAAAATCATATTTGCCTATGTTAGTATTGTCTTTTATCCAGTCAATTTCCATGTCATCATCTGAACTGTCATGTAATGAAAATAATGACCCTTCGCTATCACTGTATTCAATATTCATATATGTAAACGGTAATTTTCTTTTGAATTTTTTTAAATTTTAGGCTTGCACATATATATTTTAGTTGGCACCTTTTCCCCCTAGTCTGGCAGCTTCTGCTTCTTCAATTTCCTTCTCAGGGATATATGTTAATATTCTTGTTTTGGTTTTTTTTCCTTTACTTTTATTCAATGGATTCCTAGGTTCTAGGTTCTGCTTTAGGAAATGGTCGTATGGACGCGAGGAAGGAAGAATGGACTGGAAGGAGGAGGAATGGACGTGTCCCATTCCTCCCTCTTTCAGTGTGTCCCATTCCTCCCTCTACATAATGCTTCTAAAAAATAACTTCTCACTTATACCATGCTGACTTTTGGCTTAAGTACACTGCTGATAAGCATACATTGTATCTTTAAGAGTACTGTTACACTATATTATGTTTGTTTTAGAAATTACATGAGTAAAGAAATAAAACTAAAAAAAGATTGAAACCTTTCTCTGGAGGTGTGAAAATAAACTTTTTCCAGATGTAAACTGAAAGCTGAATCTGGATAAACTAGAAATAGGTAACAACAAGAGGCTGTACATATGCTATCTGGTGGTGAGACTGGAAATAAAATTAGGTCATTTATTTTGCTGAAATTTCAGCTGTCCCACCCCTCCCACCGTCCCAATCCTCCCTCCTCTCTCCTACCATTTAAAGGATTTTAATAAAATTCTAAATAAATGCTCTAAAATGCCTTCAAAAGCATTTTCCTTTTTTTAAATAAATCAAAGCTTAAAGTATTAGAAACATATTTTTTCCTCCAATATTGAATAAGTTTTAAATGCTGGAAAAAAAATTCATTTGATTTATACAAACGTTTCAAATAAAAAAAATAATACAATTTGGTTTAAAAACAATTTATTGCTTCCATTCAATTAAAACTATTTCCAATTTATGTTGCAAAAAAAAAAACGAATCAAAACAAAATTCCAAACTTTTAATAGTTTTGTTAAAATAAATGTTTAAAAAAATAAATGTTTTAGTAGTGTTATAGGGATTTTCTACCATCTTTTACAATAAACTTTAAAAGTACATAATCGTTTTCGATGCACACAATCTAGAAGATTTCCCTCGATAGTAAAAAAAAAATTAAATTGTGGTCTTTCAAAACCCCTTTGATTCTGAATTTGTAAAGCTACTTAAAAAAAACACACATTTAGAAAAGAAAAATTCAAACCCTGAGTAAAGTTTCTGAAGAATGATTCTAGTTTACCTTACACTCTTTAAAAAAAATCATTGCCTTTTTCGCTTTTGTATAATCAAACCACAAATTAACCCTAACAGAGGACCCGCTATAAAAAAAAATCTCTGAAATTCTCGCTTCTTAAATTGGCTGGGTCTCACTGGATTTAAGTCGTTCAGTTTTTCAACCAATTAACAGAAACATTAATTACGGCCATTCAAGAACTGTGATACGCCTCTAGCCTCGAGAGCCTCTCAAGACTAATTTGTTTTCTAAACATTTGATTTTTTTCTGTAAACGTGGATAAAAGATTCGAATGCAAATCTTTAGATTCATGCTATTAAAAAATATAGAAATGAAGAAATTAGGTATAGAAGTGTAGTTAAAGGAAATTATAAAAAAAATCCTAAATTTGTTATAAAAAAGTATTGTAAACTTAAAGATGAAACTGGACTATGTATTCCAAGTTTACTTAGCTTTATTTATTTAAGGGGTCATAGGAGTCTTAAAAATGTGCAAAGAAGGTACTACAAAGCATAGTTTGATCTTTCATGTAATTTTTTGACTACTCAATGTATAAGTATAATTTTTTTATTTGTAATTCTACAAGATTTATTTTAATATAAAACAAATTTTAAAATTTATGAAACTTTAGCCAAAACTAAAATAAATGATATTAAACATAAAGCTATTTGAACACAGTAGGATTAGGCTTGCGCCGCAAATTTTGAAATCAAAATCGAAAAATGACCAAGAAAATGACTTTATATTGTACAAATATGTACAAACAAAGACTTATACCTAAATTCCCAGCACAATTTTAATTAGAAATTATTTTTAAAAAAAATTAAAATCAAAATTTTAAAAATTTTATTATTTTTTTTAGAAAAAAGTTCTTAAAATAATTTCTAATTAAAATTGAGCTGAGAATTTAGGTATAAGTCTTTGTTTGTACATATATGTACAATATAAAGTCATTTTCTTGGTCATTTTTTCAATTTTGACTTCAAAATTTGCTGCGCAAGCCTAATCGCAATGTGTTCAAATACCTTTATGTTTAATATCATTTATTTTAGTTTGGGCTAAAATTTCATAAATTTTAAAATATGTTTTATATTAAATAAATCTTGTAGAATTACATATAAAAAATTATACTTATGTATTGAGTAGTTAAAAATTTACATGAAAGATTAAACAATGCTTTGTAGTACCTTGTTTGCACATTTTTAAGACTCCTATGACCCCTTAAGAAATGCATACTTTTCCTTTGAATTCGCTTTTGATTTAAAACATTGCAGCCATAATGAAATATTAGAAACAAAATTTGATTATATAGAGATGAATAGCCAAAAAGTGTGAATATTTATATTTTGTAGAGTGATACAATATTTTTTTGTTACAAAAAATATTTAAATAAATATAATTTCAACCATGTTTGATGGTAAATGAATATTAAATAAGGTAAAATAGAAAAAGTAAAAAAGAATACGCATTTGCACAAAAACTATATATAATTCGTGCACAAAAATGGCAAATACTAAGAAACGTTTAACTGATGTGAAAGATATATTCGTTAATGAATACATATTTAAATATAATACATAGCTCAAAACAATTAGGGAAGCACTTTGCGTACTTTTATTTACCCTTTCAGTTCCAAATTCTTATTTTTTATTATAAAAATTTAAAATTTGTGAAATAGATTCGTTATGCATTTAAAATGAAATTGTTTAAAACAAGGAAAACATACTTGATTTTTAAATTTAAATTTAAATTTAAGTTAAATAATATTGGTATTATACCTTTTGAATAAATTATAACAATAATTTTTTCTAAACTTTGTTAGCTAAAAAAAAATCAAATTCAACTTTCAAAAATCTAAGAATGGAAGCGTGAAGAATTTAGGGTAAAAGTATTTCATAAATATTTTTTTGGGAATGAATTTTAACTTACTATGTTTTCATGTCTTTATTTAATTAAAAAAACAATATTTAAATCTTCAAAAGACATGATTCTTCCAGCTAACGATAAATAAGTGCAAGCTCAACTTAGTGAGAGAAAAAATCGCAAGCTGATGATACCAAATGGATTCATTGGGGTAGAAAGGGTTTAAAAAAAAATGCTTTACCTAATTGTTTTGAGCAGTGTACTTAAAACTAATGCAAATCATTAAAAAATAGCTAGAGAACAGTATTTTAAATTAAGGAAAATAAAATATATAGAGGTATGAAAATGTAATTTTCTTTAAAAGTATTCCATACACAATTGATGTAAAAAACGAAAAAGTTGGAAATGGAACCAAATAAATGGAAATCGACAACGACATGAGAGATTACGGCAGTCAGATAAGTCGTGGCAATTCTAGGTTCTGGGCTTTATTGAACAAGAAAACCAAACATGGACTTTTGATAATCTGCAGTGAAGGAAAAGACGGGATTTTGAAAATAATATGGAACAGCACAGATGAAGGTGTCAGATAAGTGTGTTTCGACCTTTACAAAAAGTGCATACTGGTGTTACAGTCTCTGTACTGTAGCCCAATATATAAACAATAGTTTTCTTAATAAATATTTTAATTTAGTGAAAATAAAAATTAGGAAATGTAAAATTAATTAATAGGGAAACATGCAATTTTATCTTCCTATTGAAAATTTAGTACTCAAACTATATGCATATTTTTATACATTCTTGTATTATAGCTTGAACATTTGTTTAAATTATCCATATACCTAAGAAAATGAAAAAAATATATCAAAATATGTGTTCTGATACTTTTGCAATAAAATATTATCTTTATACAACCCCTGGCAATAAATATGGAATCACCTTAAAAGAAATTATGTTGTCGATAGTTAAAAGCATGTAAAAATATCTAAGTAATATCAGATGAAACAGAAACATGTTTTATTGAAAGCAGATGATGTGAACTACATATTATAAACATAAACTAGTCAAATAACATTATCTGATGCGTAATAGGTGAGGTTCACAGTAAGTATACAAAGAAATTAGTATGGACTCACTAACAATGCGGGAAAAAAATACAGACTCAGCCCACATCCACCTTGTACTAATACTTTGAAACACCTCAACGTGCCTTGATAACTGTCCCAATCCTTGCAGGCATAGATGTTATTAATGATTGACAATAGTCAGTGCTAATTTCTTTCCAAGATTTGCGAATGGCAGTTATCAGATCTTCCTTGCAAAGTGGAGATGTCGCCTGGACGAGTTTCTTTAGTTTCCACCTCATACTTTCAATCGGATTCAAGTCTGGGCTATTGGCAGGCCAATCCATGGTAGGAATTTGAATATCAGCAAGGAAATATCTTACACACATTGCCCTGTGGCAGGAGGCGTTATCGTCCTGGAACACGACATCTTCATCTCCATATGCATTTTCAATGGATGGGATCAGGAAATGCTCTAAAATGTCAATATAAATATGTTAATCGACAGTTGTTTTAACGACAGCCATTTCGCCTGGCCCTTTACTTGACATGCAACCCCATATCAGAACGGTAGTTGGGAACTTTACTTGTTTCTTAATGCAGCCGTCTGAGTAAGCTTCGTTTCCTCGTCTCCAAACGAATGTTCCTGCATCGTCTCCATGACCAACGCAAATCCGTGATTCGTCACTCAATACTACCTTTTCTCAATCATCTACAGTCCACGTTGTCTTATTTTTAGCCCATTGTAGACGTTTCTTCTTCTGGGCAGTTGTAATACGAAGTAATTTTTAAAACGAATAGGTTTTATAGATTTTCCTAATCAGTCACATCTGCATCCATTACCCAAATGCACCAGTGGTCAAAAAATTTTAAACTGCATATCAGAGAGGAAAAAATAGTAATTTCAATTGAATAACAAAGTCTTGTTTGAATTTTTAATTTCTAAACAATTATGTGTCACTTTATAAAAACTTTATGTGTTAATTATTTTATATTATTTTGATTTAATACTAAATTAATTTGATCAAACATTTATTTGATTCAATTTTAGTGCTAAGAAAGAACGAAGTCCAAAAAAAGAAGAGAGTAAGTAATAAGTAGTGTGTAGAATCAGCCCTTTGTATCAACCCCCCTTGGAATATGGTAGCATTCTGTATCACAAGAACACAATAGGAAACTGGGGATCCATCTGTGAAACAAATTCAACACCTGATTGTTTTATAAAAAAAATCTTGAAATAATTTCCTAAACTTAAATTAATCGACTGGGGACTCGAACACTAATCGTCAAAATATTATCAAGGAACAGTAAGTTAATGGAATTATATCGACTTTGAAAATCTAACCAAAAGCCAGTTTACCGAGCACTAAATAATAAAACTTAAATTCTTGTGTCAGATAGAGCTGTTCTATTTCTGAATCGTTAAAATTGCACTATCCAGGGTAAAAAAAACATATAATAATTATACACTCCGGGAGAAAGAACTCCAAAGACACTCACGTGACCTAAAGGTTAATAAACAACGCTGAGAACACTGTACGGCGGATGACTAGCAATGTCTTTTGTCGTTCAAATTAGATTAAGAAATTACTTCTCATAATCCTTGTGTCACTGGCTCAACCGAGGGTTAATGAGCTGCGAGTGATTAAACAATTGTCGACTATTCTCTTATCAAGTAAGATGGTCCTTCTTATTCCCTCTCTCTCACCATAGTGCCCATGAAAACTCTGAAATAATGCGATCATTATTAATTAACGCACGAGGTCGAAACGTCATGAGATGATCGCACCCACACTAAGGTCTCTCTCATCTAAGACTATCATAAAATTCAATTAACGTTGTAACAAGCAATTTTCGTGGAGCAGCCCCGCATGTGTGGTAAACGTCTAATATAAAACCCATGCGTACAATGACAATTTCGCATTTTTTCTCTATATCTGTTATTAGTTGCTTCGCGCACTAAAAACGTCAATTTATTACTATGCTCCCACTTTGTCTTGCTATATGGAAAACGGTGAGTTTGTTTTCTTAAAAGTTTTCACACTCTAAGTGTTTTCGAAAACTCCTAGTAGAGATATGATTGATCTCTTGTAGTGATTCGAGGTGCTATCAAAATGGTAGATATACGGTAAAAGCACATAATAGGGGCTGTTTCGAGCGCTCCCTCACGTTCTTGCTCATCGGCAGCAATCCGTATATTCGATGGGAGTTGTTATAGTGCCGTATAGGTTTGTCTTAGAAACTAAGTTTTCTTAAAATGCCTCCCCATTCCTCTCCCGCATAAAATATTTTTTCAGTTCAAAATAGGATTTCTTGTTAACCCTCTGAGGAATCTAATTGCTTTTTTTTTAAATTATGTATACTGGTGAAAAGTTTTATGTTTCCACTAAATTAAAATTTATGTTTTTAACTGAAAAGCTAATATATATTTATGTAGGAGATGATTAAAACCTCCATGTCTTGTAACTATAAAACTTATAATTTTTTTTAAAGTTATATGTTGTTCTGGAAAGTTTTATGTTTAAACTAAATTAAAGTTATTTTTTAACTGAAAAGCTAATTGATTTATGTAGGATATGATTATAAATGGCTAATTTATATTTTGAACTTAAAAAAAACCTGTGAAAATATACAACTATTTTTTTTAAAAATTATGTGTGCTCCCAATTACCGGTGCATGTAAAGAAACAGAAAGTTAAGGCTTTTGATTTGGATTTAAGTTCAAATCCGTTGACTTCTAAGCCACTGACTGATTTTACGATGAAGTTAGACAAACAGCTCACTCTCGAGTTATCTCAGTTCCGTAGATTTCTATCCGTTACTTTTAAAAAGGTGAACGAAAAAGGAGACGTGAAGAATCAGTTTAACATAACAAATACCAGTCATTTTCTTGGGACTTCAGAAAATGACGGAGCATCTAAAACCATAAATCTTTATGAATCTCAATAATTTAATTGATATGTTCCTTAAAATTTCACAAAAATGAGCAACAGCGTCGAGACCAGAATAGTAAACATGATGAATAATTTCATCGTGGGTTCCTGTTACAAGAAATGCATAGCTAATAGGAGTATGTTTTTGAAAGACATATGTATAACTAGATGTTGGGTTTGGAGCTGCTGTTTTAATTTTTTCGAGCAGATACTCCATGTCGGCGAAGATAACGTACTCATGCCGAACCATTTTTCTTAAATTTCTAAATTTTAACGTCAGGCTTGTAAAAATATACAAACACTCTCAGGGTTGGTTTGTTCACACAGCAATTTATGCCTCGTAAGGCATACGAGGCGACTCGTAAGGCACGAGTGCGATTCAAACTGAGTCAACTTCACGTCCCATTTTTTTGTCGTGTCTATGACGTTGCCGAAAAGTGAAAGTTAAGCTAAATGAAACCATGTGTTTTGATGACCGCGCCTGCGATTTGTTGGATATTACTGTCATAAAGATCAAGATAAAGGTGGCCATAAAGATGGCAGTTCATCTTTTTAAAACCCTACGGAACTCACGCAACTCGGGAGTGAGGAGTTTGCTGTCTAATTTAATCGTAAAATCGTTCGGTGGCCTACAAGTCGGTGGATTTGAACTTAAATCCAAATCAAAAGCCTTAATTTTATGTTTCTTTACATGCACCGGTAATCCGAAATCTTCTCACATGACGTTAAAATTTACAAATTTAAGCAAAATGGTTAGGCATGAGTACGTTATCTTCGCCGACATGGAGTCAAACATCAGCTCCAAACCCAACATCTAGTTATACATATGGCTTTAAAAAACATACTCATATTAGCCATGCATTTCTTGTAACAGGAACCCACGATGAAATTATTCATCATGTTTACTATTCTGGTCTCGACGCTGTTGCGCATTTTTATAAAAATTAAAAAAAAAACATATCAATAAAATTATTGAGATTCATAAAGATTTATGGTTTTAGATGCTCCGTCATTTTCTGAAGCCCCAAGATAACGACTGGCATTTGTTATGTTAAACCGATTCTTTACGTCTCCTTTTTCGTTCACCTTTTTAAAAGTAACGGATACAAATCTACGGAACTGAGACAACTCGAGAGTGAGCTGTTTGTCTAACTTCATCGTAAAATCGGTCGGTGGCTTAGAAGTCAACGGATTTGAACTTAAATCCAAATCAAAAGCCTTAACTTTCTGTTTCTTTACATGCACCGGTAATTCGAAATCTTCCCCGTCAAATGGAGCTCCTGCCAAACAAAAAAATTCATCTCAGCGGGAGGGGGTCTTCTTGACCCACTGGGGGGAAAACGAATGTGTTTACCCTGTCACCCGCCTACCAGGATTTCCGGGAGCACACATAATTTAAAAAAAAATAGTTGTATACTTTCACAGGTTTTTTTTAAAGTTCAAAATATAAATTAGCCATTTATAATCATATCCTACATAAATATATAAGCTTTTCAGTTAAAAATAATAACTTTAATTTAGTTTAAACATAAAACTTTCCAGAACCACACATAACTTTTTAAAAAAAAGTTTTATAGTTTCAAGACAGGGAGGAGTTAATCATATCATACATAAATATATAAGCTTTTCAGTTAGAAATATTAATTTTAATTTACTGGAAACATAAAACATTTTACCAGCATACATGATTAAAAAAAACAATTAGATCCCTCAGAGGGTTCACAAGAAATCCTTTTTTGAACTGAAAAAATATTTTATGCGTTATAGGAAGGGGGAGGCATTTTAAGAAAACTTAGTTTCTATGTTCATCGCTGTACGTAACTATAAGCAACTCCCATCGAATATATGGATTGTTGCCGATGAGCAAGAACGCGAGGAAGCGCTCGAAACAACCCCTGAGATGCGCTTACCTAATATGTACCATTTTGATAGCACCTCGAATCGCTACGAGAGATCAATCATATCTCTACTAGGAGTTTTCGAAAAACACTAAGAGTTAAAACCTTTAAAAAAACTCACCGCTTTCTTTGTCGACAGCAAGACAAAGTGGACACAGTAACAAATTGACTTTTTGGTGCGCGAAGCAACTAATAACAGATATTGTGTTAAAATGTTAAGTTCATAAAATTAATTCAAGAATTTTTTTATAAAACACCTATGTGTTGAAATTGTCTGACAGATGGTTCCACAGTTTTCCCATTGTGTTCTTGTGATACAGAGCGCTATCATGTTCCAAGGGGGGGGGGGATGATACAAAGTGCTGATTCTGTACACTTCTAAAGTGGTCCGTAGCTATCTTCGTTTTTAAGAGAAACCTTAAAAACTAACAAGTATAACTTCGTTTTTAAGAGATACCCTTAAAAACTAACAAGTATAACCAATCTTTAAAGCCTGTAACCTGAAAACTACTTTTCACGAAAATGTTATTATAATGACCGTCAGTACCTAAGAACTCGAGCTCCAAATTTGAAGTTAAGCTCTTTTAGTTCAATCCTAACAGGGTTCAAAGATAAACAGTGAGTCCCAAAAATACCAATGATTAAAGAACATTTTTTCAGAATGACGATCTTCCAAGACATGCAGAAAATACAAAATACTTATTTCTCGTGGATTTTCAATGACATTGCGATATCCATTCATTGCCCTATACTGCTTTTTATATAGAAAATTAATTTTATTATAGTATTTGCAAATTTGAGCCAAATTAATAAGAATATTTTGCAAAATAAATTATAGATCCTTTTTAGAAACTTTACTTTAAAATTGAAAATTTTGTGTGTGCTATCAATGTAATAAAACTGTTCTTAAAATTAACATTACTTAATTATACAAAACGTAAAAATAGAAATAAATAGAGATGATTTTTCTTTTGATAATATAAAAATCATAGTAAACTCTAGATTTAAAACAAATATCTTGACTATTCAATTTAAATAAAAATGCTAAATTTCTCGCATCTCTGTGAAACTATCTTATCCCTTGTAAAAGAAATCTAATCTTGTGTCAATACAACTGCTCACCAGTTGTTTATTCAAAAAATACATTATCCAAATAATAAGAACAAAATAACACAGTATAATTATTATTTTACTGCATTTATGAATAACCAATGCGGTTGCTGATGTGAAGATACATCATTTCTATTCCTAAAAAAATCCGACAACATTCTGTTCATGGCATAAGAATAAAGCAAGGACTGTAATCCAAAGATGAAAGTTCTCCGCGATTCAGAGTCACTGACCAGAAAATGATTTCCCCGATTCAGTGCTACATCAAAGAACCCTTCATTTTGATTAGTTGCCGGATAGATGCCCTTGAGTCTGCTGAAGAGATAAGATATGATTTTTGAGAAATTTTATGAGTGGGCGGTATCAATCGTTTTTTGTATGAGAACTTTCTTTTGGTGGGATGGGTTCTTAAATATTGTACTTGATACGGTTAGAAGGGTTAAGGGCTGAGAATAAATGTTGATAAACGCAATAAAGAGTTTAAATGCATGATTTTTAGTGCTGATACTGTTTTAGAGGAAAATGTATTTTAAGAAGGATGTGACTATATATGACTTAAATTTTTATATTTGCCAAAACTTTAGAGACCAATTTTTAAAACCTGCGATGGATATCTTGTTTTTACTGAAAATTTATTTTCTTGTAATATTGACTTTAAGTTTAATTTCTGTAGCAGATGATTATTAATGACTGTCCCATACTTTATATTTTTCCAAACATAAAATTTATAATTTTTTTTATGTTTGTAGTTAAAAACCTGTATTCAATATAATGTATTTGTTGGTTGGTTGACATATATTTTCAGATTTGTGTGCTTGGTCAGAAACCCGCTTATAAACCCTCGTCAAGTAAGACAGACACAATACACACATACATACGCGACATATGCTGCCATCTATCACGCCACCTCCACAATTTAGACATGTCCCTGAAAGGGGCATGTACTCCGCATATACTCGACAAACACAAACACCCATGCCTTAACGGGATTCAAGCCCGGACCCAGAGGCTCCAAAGGCTAACACCTTAACCACTGCGCCGCCGGGTCGGCAATTTAATATAATGCAACATATGAAATTCCTAGGCATGATAAGTATTTATTTATTTCTGCCCGGATTATATAACACATAAGGCATAAAAGTGAAGCTTTGAATATTTACCCTATGGAAGATAGGCCACTTCTCCGTGTGCACAATGCGATATATTTATCACATAGCCAAACAGCCTTATTCAGCCCTCTCCTGGGCGGTGCGCGATAAGCTTTACTTTTCTCCTTTCACACTAATAACTTTCGAAAATCTCCTTCCTTACTGCCCTGTGATATCCCCGCCCCGAATAAAACAAAAGGCAAGGATAGCGATTCAGGAAACGCCACTGCATTCAAACTCCCCGATTATCTCCGCTTTCAACTCCCCCCAATAAGCGGAATGCAAAGCAGTTGGAAATCTAAAAACCAGAAACGCAGCAGTAATGACAATAACGCAGTGAAAATAACACTAAACCCGTACCCAGCAAAAAAAAAACCCCAAATATTTTAAGATTAAACACAAAATAAAACTTTTTTTAGCAATGGAAATATGAGATTTTTAAAATATTCCGCGGATGGCTTTTGCTTCTAGTTCTCAGAAGAGACAATATCCCCATTTTCATTTATTAAAATTCACAACAATATTTGAGAAACAGAATTTGACTTCTTGTTTCCTAGTTCTCTGTGTGATGGTACGTCCCTTGGTAACAGGATATAAGCGCAAATCTAGAAGAAACACAGAAAAAAATGCTAACTTATTATTCCTATCTCGTAGAAGTGAACTCGGGTTTGGATAAAAGGATAGTAGAACTGAGTTTGTTTGTTGTTTGGTTCTATTCTCTTCTTCTTAAGAAAGTACCGTCGGAGTGTAGTTTGTTTGTCTCTTTTTCCTCGGTGATTTTTATCATAAGGGATAGAGTGTCCCAATTTTACATGCGAAAGGCGGATTTGGGTTGTTTGGAGTTCGTCTTTGCACAAACCGCACACTGGTGTGACAAAGCTGTAAGAAAATACCGTTGTAGTCCAATACTAGGAGAAAGCAGTTTAGAAAGCTTTTTCAAATTAAGATGCGAAACCAGTAGTTCTTATGAAATATTGTCAATTGGCTTGTTTCAGATAACGTTTTTCCTAACGGTTTTCATTCCTGCTTGTCCTTCGATTAGGGATCTGTTATAACTAGATATTGATTCTACAATCAAGGCTCGACAACGAATCTATTTTTATTTAGTTGCCCCTCGGTCCTGAAACATGCCCATTGTCTTAAAATGAATATATATTTATTTTTTCAAAATAAACCCAAAGTTGTTAAATATACAAAATGCTGCTACTTCAATGTTTATATGCTGATATGTGGTTCAAAAGTACTTGATATAGCTATTTTATGAGCCGAATGTTCTTTTCGAGGGCTATGAGTTTTCATAATGCCTCTTGGAAAATTCCTCCAGTGCACCACTGGTACCAAGGTAAGCGACCCGGAGAGGCTTCATCCCTAAAGTGCTGCAGAAGCGACCAGGCGGCCATTAAGAGACTGGACAGAAAGTGGACACATTGGATTTCTGTGATACACGAATGGGAAGAAGACCTTTCCTATCTGCCCGAAGTGTTCCATCAAACAGGCGGCACCCTACCACATCCTGGACTGTCTGGGACTCTCCAGACACGATATGTATGAAAATCCAGTCATGATCCTGGACTTTTTACGAGTGACAAACATCATAGACCTGGTTTAGCTCTGCTAAACCAAGGAGATAAGCAACAACAACAACAACAACATGGGCCGAATATTCAACGGATATTTCCGAAAACACCAAAATTGCAAAATTATCTCCCCCCCAAAAAAAACGTGCAAAATATGTTAGTTTGTCTTATAATTGAGATTTTGGGTTGAAATTATGACTTGTATAATTTTGCTTCAACTAAAATGGTTCATATATTTTTTAAAAACTTACGATGGCTGGTTCAAACTAATATTGACGACATTTTGTTTTTCAATTAATAATGTAGCTGAATGACATAGAAGGGTCTCAGTGAATTATTTATAATGTAGTTAAAGGATTTTTGGAGTTTTTAGATATTGCTGAATGTATATATAACTGAAAGTCGCAATGCTTGGCGATCTTGCCCCCCACCAAGAAAGTCATAAGTCATATATAACTGAAGGTAACAAAAACAGAAAAGTTTCACAACAGCAGACTAAATGATATATGTATTAAAATGCAATTTGATCAATATTTTTTAAGACCGTGGGAGGAACAGATATTTATTAGATACTTCAATTAAAAAATACGATAAAGGATCAATTAATGCAGTAACTTAATGCTAGCAACTAAATTGTCCATATATTTGTTGAATAGCAATCTTATACGTGGTTTCAAAGAAAACACTATACTTTTACATAAATAACTTCATCGTTGACATCATAACTTTCGATTTCAAATACATTTTAGCTGAAATCCCTGCGCCTACTGCATCTATTTCAGACCAACACTGCAAAATCATTGCGTTTGTAGGATTGGAAAAAACAGGGCAGAGGAGCAAAAAAACTGTTTGGAGCTGCATGTTTTTTCGTCATCTGAATCCCAGACTCGGTGCATTATTTCACTGAAGTAGACAAAAATGTATTTTAAATTTTTTAAAGTTTCTTTTGATATTCGAAATGGAACTGGATCATGTAAGATCGCCGTAATACAATCTGACTGGAGACGAATTCTTATAGTAAATACCATTTCACATTACATAACAACGAAAATAAGAAGTTCTAAAAGAACCAACAAAAAGTAAATTTTACTGTTATTTAAATGTCCTCCAAAAATGTATCTAAAAGCAAGTATATTTATAACAGTTACTGCAGTTACTACCTAGAATTCTAGTATCCGTTCCGGTGACAATTTTCTCATTGAAAAATGTCGCCAACTCTTAAATAACTGGATCTCATTATTAAAAAATAAGTATCAACATAAAAAAATTGCAAAATTCCGATATTTTTGAAATGTTTGGTACTTTTAACACATGAACTTGAAATTTAATTAATAAATGAAACAATGTAAATTAAAACTATCCCGCTGTTTATGCAAACGAAGGGAACGCTTTGTAGTTTTATTTTCCTTACAAATAATGAACAAGACGTTATTCTACACTGATTTATATGAAAAATATATTTTTGTGTCATTAGTTTTAGTTAAGCATATTTTATCATACTATTTTTGATGTGGTGATCGAAATAAATATAAATTAAATACCAATGCTAATTGAAGAGAATACCGTTGACCGACGGACAAACGGATGTCCATCCGGACGTACATACTGACAGAAAAAATGCCTAAAAGAAAGGACTCATACTTTATTTAAAAAATAATTTCTAAGATCAAAAAGATAGAACCCAATTTGGAGTGGGTACAGACCATCTTCAGCAAATTAATACCTCTTTAATTTTTTTTTTAAGTATTCAGAATTTTAAAAAAAGGGAAATAAGCGAAAAATCGTTTGTAATCTAGTTAAATAAAACAACTGTACTATTCAATAACCTTTAATTCGCAAGATTTGATTATACATTTAGCTAAAAAAAATAATGGAGATACATTACAGTTGGTTGACTTCAATAGCAATTATTCATTTTAGTAAATGACCTATTTTCATAAATTGCTTTGAAAACATTTAAATAGTATGTTTTCCATCATTTTCTGAAAAAAGATAAATACAATAACTTGTAAATCTTCATAGTATTTGTTGAATAAAGCAATAATTTAAAAGGCTTGCTGAAAAGATTTAAGTAAATTAATTATTATTTCATTAATCCAATTTGTTTTTTAATTACTTTTTCCAATTAACTATTAATTAAAATTAAATATTTATTAAAGGGATGCTATGACTGCTCTTTATAATTTATTCTACCATACATAAAATCTTTATACTAATTAAATAAAACCAAGTTACGCCTGTACAAACGAAAATTAATTATTTACATTCTACCAAAACACACCGCACAATTGATCCCTTTTATTTCTCGAATCCACCTTGATATGAACCAGCTTAAATGAATTGATAAAAGGCAAGAATAATGCAACTTGGAAATTTTTATCCATTTGCTATCGAAATATTCCTCGTTTTATTTCATTTTATCTTCGTTTCTCCTAATCAGCTCTTTGTTCCTGAAGCCCTTGGGAGGAGAATAAAAAAAGAGAGGGGCTTTGTATTATCCGAGATTCTCGTATTACTCTCAACAAATGTATCAATACTGAACGCATATTGTGCCCGTGAAAGAAATATTATTCAAAGGAAAAAGAAAAAAAAATTTCAATGAACACGTATGTTTTCTTTTCTTAATTGTCATATGATGAAAGGGAAAAATAGCTATGCGCGTCTTCTTATGATGAATAAGGTACAGTATCCTAAGTATAAGAGTATACTTCAAATAATGTTTTATAAGAAACGCAGCTTAATATCTGCATTAGATAAGTCTGTCTAGATTCGAGATATATATTCCATGGAGCATGAATATATCTAATTCAAACACATTTACAAGCGAGTCTTCAAAAAAAATTATCATATTATTTTCAATTAAGTTTATTTCAGGAGAAAAGGAACATAAATGCTTTTGAACAAATCTGTAATTGATCAGAAATGTGACTTTTTTCTAAATTGGGCTGCTCTTCTACTGGATAAAGCATTTTGAATTCGCAGCATATACCCTAGAACTGAGAGCCATTTTTATGGCACTACCTGGAAGGCTCAAGATAATCTGCCGTGTTAATCATGTCAAGTCTGATGCATCAAAGTATGCCGATATTTTTATATTGCCGGGAGAACCCTAGCCCAATGGGTACTAAAGAAATTTTTGGCGTGAGACATAATCATATGACCATGCGTGAGGATAATTTTTCCACCTGACCTTAGCCTGATGCATTACCTACTGAACTACTAAGGTCGAAGAAGCTTTCAAAAACACGCTCGGGGACGGAAATTTTGACGTCATAGTTCCGAGTGGCGTTGTTCGGAAGATGAAACAAACCTGTCTCGAATTCTGTTCGGAACCACTCGTTCACAATTGACGGCATTTGTATGCATCCGAGCTAGTTTCTCAATCTTCGGCACTGGGAACAGTGACGTCAAAATATCCGTCTACGCACATGTTTGGGAGAGCTTCTCTGGCATTGTTATTGAAGTTGGCCGTGGCTTATGACGAAATTTCAATTCAAATCGGTAAATTAAACAAGTTACATCACTTTTCTACGTACAGTACAATAACGAAACTAAACAAGTATGAGCAATATCGCATTCACAAGAGATATAAGTGGCTGGACTTTCCAACGAAATTCCCTAGTGACTGGAAATCCCATTCGCGCATCGTCCGATAAGTACCGGCGTTGATCCATTCACCATTAATTAAATCAAAATAACGATCCACTTTCGAATCCTACAAACCCAAATAGGCACTGCAAAATGCGATCCATTTGGTGGCAAAGTCGTTCTAAACCCGCCATTAGAGATCAAGTAATAATTACTTCCCGAATATATATTTATACCAATCCCAGTGTGGTCGCCTAGAAAAGAGAAATCTTTTAATGGAAAAGACAATCGAGTGATGTTCTTGTAATTCTGTTTTATGAGAATTTTTGACAATCCAAAAGTAAGCAATGGGCTGGGGAGACCAGTTGGTATGGTCCTTGCTTTGCATACGAAGGATCCCATGTTCGGACCAACTCATTGTGAAAATTACAATCAAGCTATAAAGGTTAAGTCTGACAAATAATACCCAGTGTAAAGGAAGTGCAAGATAAATATTCTCTGAAGTCTGAACGCCGTGTATTATGTCGCCTTTGAAATTTGCGTTGGTTGCCTATATAGGTGTCGGCTCGTCACTTAAATGTTTTACTAAATTATAACGTCCGTCGCTAATTGCTCTCGTGTAGCTATATTTCGACGGAGCGTAAACAAGCTGAAAGGTACAAAACTTTTAATCAAAGGGGCAAACATATTAATCTGGATATCAATAATTGGTTTAGATCGTTTTTACAACAATATCAATTGTATTTCTTTAAAATGTTGTTGCTTTATTTTAACAGAACTAATGCTGAGTGAACATTCGAACCAAATATATAAATCAAGCTTAGTAACAGGCAGCTCATTAAAAACGATTTCATAACTGAATCGTTTCGGAAGATCTTGCTTTTCATTGGAATAATTCTTTACTTCAGAAGAGACAGCTGACGGAGAATAAATACTAAGTATCTTAAAAATTATTGTTAAAGCTTTAATAACTTGTATCCCCGTGAACTTATTGCAGGCTAATTAAGCAAATAAAATAAAAGTTTGCATTGATAACAGCTATTTTCTCAAAAGAATCGAAAAGAACACCTCAGTTGGCGAGAGATTGACTCGTTCGATCACTATGGTCGGGTAAATGGCGAAATCCAATCCCAGAGGATATATCGCCAATTGGCGGAGAGACGCAATGGATTTTAGGATAAGTAATAGGCCTTCTAAATACAATTATTAACTGAGCTTTGCGATAATTTCTCTGATAATACTGGTGGAAGGCTTAGGTTTGGAAATTGGATAACAAGATTTTGTTTCAGAATCGGTTGGTATGCTGATCTCTGAAATTGATTTTGCTATAAAGAATTACTATAGATGAAAATGAGTATATGTTAGTCTAGAAATTAAAGGACAATTAATGCATTTTCTTTACATAATTTGAGACAAGTTACAAAAAATATAACATTCGAAAATAAAAATACAACTTTACATTATACCAATATTGAGAATAACGCTTTATTTTAGAAACTTGGTAATACATGATTTGTGCTATTTGAATTATACGCTATCATTTTATATCATTTTCGCCATTTGAAACTTGAATTGCTGGTAAATTTGAATATTTTTTTCAGTTTTTGTGAACAGATTGTCCAATTTCCAAATCTTTGACTTTGCTTTAACTCATTTTATTTCTGAAGCATCAATACCAAATCTATTTTCCAAAATTCCTCTAAGATCTTAGAATCAAGTTGCCCAGTCACAGTACTAAAGCACAAAATTCCTATAAATGTTAACATGTATGCCAGGTTTTCATAAACAATAACCCATTATTTTTTTACTTTCATTCAAACGTTATTTTAATTTTTCTGGCTCTACTCTAAAACAACTTTTATAATCCATTAAAATACGTGATGACCAAATAATATGGAGTAATAATTTAGGGTATAAAAAATTTCATTTGATTGGGAGAATTAAAAGAATGCTTTGTACACAAAATTTCTCAAAGTAATTGAAATTTACTCTTATTAGAAATATTTTAAGGTGTCCAAGTAGAGTTAAGAATGAAATAAATGCAAACAAACCCTAACGAACAATTGCAACTTACAAAAACTGAAGCAAAGGAAAGTTTATATATATAAGAAATAATTTATAAAAATTCAAGCACATTATTTTGTAGATAAAAAATATAATTCAAATTATTGGAGTGTGACTGAAAAAAATTGTGTTGCTTTTCTTAAACAATGCAAATATTAAAATGGTTTATAACATCTACAATGTGTGGTCTTTACATTCATATTTTACTAAAAAATGGAGATATTTTGAAAATACACAGATAAAAAATTACTCTTATGGAATTCATTTTACAAATCCTAGAAAAATGAACCAAAATTATTTTAAAATAAGCGCGTTTATTCTTTCTCAACACTTTTTAGTCCCATTTCTTTAATTTATTAAGACAAACTATGCAAAAAAGAAGGGAACAGCGTTGAACCGAAACAAGTGGCTTTCTTGTTACAAAACTAATTCGGGTTTCAATTCAAGTTTTTCCCATCATCTTTGTTTAATTTTTTTTGCCAGATATTTTCTTTGACTACAATGTTTTAAGAATTGTTTGAAGGAATTTTATTTTATTTGGTTTCTTTTATTTTTCTTAGCATATGCCATTCTACTCTCCTTCTTTGTCATTTATCTCAGACTAAAAGTTTAGCTTTAATAAATACTTATCTGCATAATATCCTCATTTGATTCTTTTCTTCAGTCTGACTTGCTTTAAAAAAGCGCAAATTAAGGAAAAGCTTCAGAAAAGTTCTCATTGTTCATTTTTTAAATAAACGTGGTTTTGTTGTCCAATTATATTAAAAATGTGGCTTTGCGACAGCAAAGAATTTAAAAAAATTACTTGGATTATATTCATAAATGTTTTTGTGGCTATGAATTTCAGTTTATTTTTACAAATTATTATTTTATTGTCATGAAACATTTTCATTTTAGAACTTGTTTAATGGATTAAAACTTTTTATACTGTTTAAAATTATTTAAGCGTTTAAAAGTATTTAAATTTTGCGAAACACAAGCCAGAACTGTTATTCAAATTATAAAATGGACTAGCATAATTGAGAGATTAAAATGAAACAATATTTCAACCGGTGATAATAAAAATAAATTTTTAATGAGCTCAGCAATATGTTTATTAAAAAATAAATAGATTCAAATCTTAAATAGAAATAGATTTCTAGTAAGTTTCTACTTCTCTTTCATGACTGCCTAATACTGTTTATGGATTCACAAATAAATTGGGTCCCGGATGGCCGAGTGGTTTGGATCGCAGACCACTAACTAGCAGTCTGCTTGATGTAGCGGGTGAGGGTTCGATTCCAGCCTTCGCCCTGGGTGTACTTTCTTTCTCTGTGACAGTAAAGATTCTTTCTTTGCCTGTCTTACTTGACGAAGGCTTATAAGCGGGTCTATGATCAAGCACACAAGCAGGAATATGTATGTACCCTACCCTACCCTACCCTACAAATAAATTCACATGCATTATGCACTTGAGTATAATATAGGAATTTTAGCCACATGTTGGTAATTTCTTTTCCTGTAATAATGACGGCAATTTGTTGCTAGCAAGAAATAATGTGTAACTAAGTAACCACTCTTTAAAAAATTAGTTTTAAAACATACGTAACCTGTTCGGATATCTTCTAATTCCATCAAGTGGCTATATTATATTAAAAACTTGAAAAACGTGAAACTTTCCATAATTCTAGATGTCATAAAAATTTACTACTCTTACGATTTAATACAAATAAAGATACTGTAGAGACACGAATTCTTACATACATATTTAATTTCAGTTATTTCCATTACTTCATTATTTCCATTACCGTGCTCATCCTAGCCGTACATAGATTTTTTGTTTAAAGTATTGCTCTCATTTTTAGATTAATAATCAAAACACCATTACTAAACACATGAATCTAATAAATATATATTTTGACAATTCTAATGCAAATAAATACAACCATCTCGCCTCTTCGAATAGCTTATTCACAAATATTTACTTTTATTTTGTAGAATATAACTTCCCCTCTTTTGCGAGAAGCACAAAGTATTAAAAAAATATGGCTTTTGTTGGTAAATCATCTTCAATAAAGTTCAACACAACTGGCAAACTATCGATAAACATCTTTAAGCGCTCGCATCTTTTCATCAAGGCCGGAATCAAAAGAAAAAGAGATCGAAAGGAAACTACTCAAGAGAGATAGAAGCTCTAAAGAGTCTAGTTGCAAAACTCACATTCTTCAAAGTATAACTAAGATATGGGGTCCGGTCCGTTCATTGGCAAATTTGTCTAATTGACCTTACGTTTGTCGAAAGTCGCCAATGAACGGACCGGGCGCTATATTTAATTTATACTTTGAAACATGTGTTTTGCAACTATACTACTTAACTGAACAAACAAAATAACTTCAATGAACTACTTGTGAAAATCGCAGTATGTATTTGGCAAAGTTGTAATAAAAACTCAAATATTTTAGTTCAGACAAAGTATATTTGAAAGGAATTCAGTAATATGTTTTCATCCTGAAAGCTTATAATAATATTGATAAATTTGACTTGACACCATGACCAACTGACCACGCCTTAATCTGAATTCTAAACATGCAGAATTAAAAAATAATAAACATCATATATAAAGTAATACTTAATGAAAAGTTTTTATATATTGGCAGATCACGAAGAGTGTACAGTTAAAATAGTATGCTTCACTAGCTCACATGAGTTATTTTAATACAAAAGAGTTAATATGAAGCATTAAAAAACTACTTGACAAAGGGTGTGATATTTGATGAGTAATATAGAGAAAGTCTATTTTTTTTAATTTTTTGAAGAATCACAATTATAGATGCATGAATGATGGTAATATAAAATATTAAAAAAAGAATAGTGTTTCTCCTTGTTTTTACCATGAAATATATATGCCCAAAATTCACATTTATTCTTGACCTGAGGGCTTTCTCTTAGTGGAACCATGGGCCCATTCTATATCAATTCCCATAACTGAGTGACTTATTCTAAAGAAAATCTACTTTTTCTAATACAATTTAGTTTCGTCCACACTTTACGTTTTATGTCCATTCTTCAGAAATTAATAATCAATATTTTGACAAAAAGATTATTTACAAGTTTGTCCAACTCTATCAACAAAATAGCATTGTAGCGACTCTCGTTATTTTGGCACTCGTTATTGAAGAGTTAGATAAGAACCATCATAAAGTAAGAAAGTTTCAGATGACTTTGAGAAAAAGAAATTTCTTTACTTAGGATCGATCGGAAAATCTATTTTCCGATACATAGTTTTAATGTAATTATATTAACCAAGAAATCTTGAATCTTGTAAATCTCGATGGTATTGATAACGTAAGATTAGAACTATTGATAAATATGTAGGACTCTTTAATATCCTGATTTTAGATTTACGAATGTAGAGACAAAATACATCTTCAATTAATATAAATGAACCATTTTTTAAAATATTGGTACTAATGAAAAAAACTAGTTTTTTTGGCTCTTGGATTTAATGTATGCGTATGGACACCATAAAAAACCATAAAATTTTTTTTTAAAAATGCTTCAGACTTTATCTGATAGTTTAAACAATAATTGTAACCTAAAAGTTTTAAAATTTTTAATGATTTATGGTTCTCTCTTCATATGATTATCTTTCTATTAAACATACTGTAGTATCTCTAGTGGTCCCTTCTGACTTCCAGAAATAATCTATTCCACCTTTTCGTAACTTTGTTAGACTCTTGGTTTCTTTATTGTAAGTTTTCCATTTGTATTCCGCATTTCCTCAGCGTGTCCCATTATATTTTTTTCAAGCTTCACTTTTTTTCCTTCCATTTTATTAAAAAAATATTTGAATTTCTACAAAGCTTATTATTAGTAAAAATCAATTCTAACTCTAAAAGAATGGTCTTTTTAGAGAAACCAAAACACTCAACCAAAAGCTGAATCTATATAGCCTTTATGTAGTTCCTATATATTAAAATGACAAAAATGAAGCTCAATAAAGAAAATTCATATTTTAATCAATAATGGAATTTAAAAGCGAAACAATTGCCGGATTAAAAAAAATAAAGAAACATCTAAAAAAGTTTCTATGAGGTTATAAAATTAAAAAAAAACTTATTCCATTTTTTCTCATTTCTATTTTACACTGCGCATTTCTAGAAAAATGGTCAGAAGGCACTAGAAGCCTTGAAAAAAGTACTGAACAATAACAAGTGCACATAATGATATAGAAGATTCAATGCATGCTCAGTAATAGTGAGGTTAAATTTTTACAGTGTAGCTATTTTAAATTTAATCATGCTTACAAAATTGGCGGTTATTTTGTCGTTTGGTTACTTTGGCTAAAACAAGTGTGAACGTACTTTCACATCGACAATTCGTGAAAAATCAAATAAAATCTGTCATATTAAAAACGACTTCATCTTTATTTCATTTGGATGAATAAGTGATGAAAATAGTGAAAATGTGAAATAATACACAATTAGATAGTGGACATATTCATCATTTAATAAAATCAAGTTACAGTACAAAATTTTACATCTGCCGTGCTACATCCCATTGTATTTATTTGGTTTAAAGTAATTATCTTTTCCCAAACTACAAAGGAATGAACATTTTTGTTTGATCATAGTGGCTCGATTCTTATACTCTATACATTTATGAGCAAATATATGAATATATACATATTTTATTCATGCATAACAGTTCGTTATGAGCAAAATTTGTAGAATAAAAGAAAATTTAAACATATTTACTCCAATTATACATACTTTTTTAAAGAAAAATCAAAGAAGTATATAGAAAATATACAAATCATGAAATAAACATATATATTTTATTACCATTATTAAACACTTTAATAGTAGCCGGATGGGTGTTTGGGTCAAAAATGTAGATTTTGTGTTTTCTTTCTTTTTAAAGCTGCATATCATTAGCTCTAATTTAAGACCAAGATTATCTTTTTTTGTTTAGTGGTTTTCTTATTATAAGAATTTTTCGATAACTCTGAATGTCAGTTCTTACCTATACCTTACTTTTCGTCTGCATTTAATGCAATATAAGGTTTTTCAACAATTATGGACATTTTCTTAGGAACTATAAAAGATATCAACATGAATTGTTTTATTATTTCTTTCCCATTCATAGGTCTTAACTGACCAAGGAAATGTAAACATCTCTGCTCAAAAAAATTATCTAACTTTATATCTGATTTTCTTTTATGTTATTAATACATAATTTTAAAAAGTCACTGTAAAAGTATTTTTTACTTTGAGATATTCTCAGTTTAAATAAAAGATCTATATGTAAAAAAAAACTTAAAAAGGCGCCTAATGATATCCCATATGGTTTCTGAGAAAATGTTTCTTTAGTTGGGAAAATTAACATGGGCGAGTTTGAACCATCCGACTCCCTCTTAGTAGAATTGTTAAATAGAATAGCTAATTATAAAAATAGTTAATAGTAGAAATTCCATGAAACACAATTTCTTTTTAATAAAACAACACATTTCACTGGCTTGAAATATAATTTAAAGCAATTTTAATAAAAAAAAATATTATATTTAAGTAAAACAAATAAAAAAAATTGCAATTCAAAAACTTTAATAATTTAATTTTGATATTGTAACCAAATAAAACATTTAATAATTATAAATAAAAATATTTTAGCAAAGAATTTAAACTCTTCATAGACAGGCCATTTGAAACAACGTTTGTAAAATTTAAATAATTAAAAATTAAAATCTGGAAGGATTTGACGGTTGAATTAAATTAAAACCTTTTAATTTCCAATATTTTTAATTTATTGTTTAATAACCACCTCAACCTTATTATAATAATATAAATATCTAATTACTTATTATTTTTTATTTATTTTTTACCTTTGAAGTATATAAATAAAACGAATTATAGAAAAAAAATAAACAAATGTAAAAAAAAGTATGTTTAAACCATTTTTATCTTACATAAATTGTAAACGCATACAAAGAAGAAATAATTATTTTTGGGGGTGGGGGAGAGGTTGGGGGTTGAAATGTATTATGTACATTTTTAATAACAGTTATAGACTTTGAATAACGGTGCAGAAAAATATATCTTTCAAACAGTAAACACGTATTCTAGTCTAAGGAAGATAATTGAACCACTTCATGGGGCAGTTCAATATCTTATATTTGGCACGTTTCACTCACATCTGCCTTCAAAGGCTAGAAGTGTATTTCTATCTAAATTACAATTATTTTTAATATCTAATAACTTTAACAATAAACTTAAAATGTTTTAAAACTGGTGTGCACTAACATTTAAGATTGTGCTTGAAGTGCTGTGCATTTTCTAAAAACTAGGTGCGTAAGTGCTCTACCTAAAAGTGCATTATTTACATTATGTACACATTGTTATTTGGAATTATGTTTGCATTTTGAAAGGTTTTTTCAGGGACAAGGCATCATTTAATAAACGTAATATTTAAACCTAAAATTATTTAATATTTCAATTTATATATTTTTTTAAAATTAATGATTGCAAATGTAATAATGTGAAATAGAGAAATAAATAAGTTAATGAAAAAAATTAGAATAAGAAAGAATTTTTATTAAATTAAAAAAAGAATATGTTTCATAATTGTTGAGAAGATTCAACTTTTTAATTTTTTAATATTTTTTTTAACTTTTTATTCAGTTGTTTTACAGACACAGATGTAAGTTAATTTAAATTTTCCTTATAATTTTTCATTTTCCATTCAATTTTTCATTTCATTTTCATCGAATATGAAATTGTTTGGTTATAACCGATGTCTATGAAGAATTCAAATTCCGTATGCTTCTAAATGAAGTAAAATAATTCATTTCATTGTATTTTTAGAAATGATGGAATGTCAAAATGTAAATCACTCGTCAAAAACAATTTAAGACTGGGTTGTTTGAAAAAAATAACCACTTTTTAATTATACCTATTAGTCGTATTTAAATTATTCTCCGCCATATTTGAGTCATTTGCTAGTTTAATTATACCAAAACGATGATTGAATTTGGTAGACGCGATTTGAAAAAAATTTGGAAATCTAAAGCTGGAGAAAAATATTCTGCAAATATGCAACTGATTCCTACACTTAAAACTGTCAATGAAAAATTTTGTACTAAAATAGTGGCTTATTTCCTCAAATTGCATTGTTTAAGCAAACTTTTTATAATATTTCTTTAATGATTATGAACTTTATTTTAAACAATGTTTATAACCTCAGTCTTAATTTGTCTGACAATGTTTATATACAACGTGCAATTTAAGAGAAAAAGTAAATGTATAGAAAAAATAAAAACAAAACTAATTTTAAAAATTAGTATGGAAAACGGTAATTTTTTTTAAGTTAAGTACCACAACAAATAATTGTTTATTTTTAAAAAAATCATTTACTTCTCCTTTAATTCAAAACTAATATTGGATTACCTTCACCAAAAAATTGTATTGTGTAATCCTAAAAAGTTTTTAATAATTTCTAATATCAATCTATAAAAGTACTTACTCAATGATTAAAAACATCCTATTTACAAATAGACACCAATTTCAGCATTTTGACCAGTTTAACACTGTTAGCATTTTTTTTTACATCACATGAGTATTTTAACATTTAATTTACAAAGTAGACCACAAACAAATATTCGTTCAAGCAATCGAAAAGCAATTACTTTAATTAACTCATTTTTTTTAAATCCTTAGTGAGTTTATTTAAGGTAAACACAAATTAAACTATTAACGTTACTTTAAATATCAACACAAATTTTTACAATTTATTGAAAAGACATGCTTAGACCTTCTTCGAAAGTTTGTTGAACGGACTTCCACAATGCAAGAGACATACAAAACATACATGCAGATGTTTACATTTAAATTATTACACAAAGAGAGACAAAAATCTTAAAGTATTTTTATTATTAACTAAAACATTTCACTTCATATGAATTATTAATTTAAAATACAAATTTCTAACAATTTTGTCACATTTTATGCAAGGTTTGTTTTATAAAGTAAATTTTCTTAGCCTTTGGTCTCACGCGCCGGTTTGTTTTTTTTTAACACGGCGTACAAAAAAAATTATACTTTATAACATATATTTTTAAAACAAACCTTGTAAACCTATATAAGTTTCTTTTTGATAAAAGCTATCAAAACATTTTGAGTTGGCTTAATTTTAATCTCAATGATTTAGAAACCTAAATTTATTAGCGGTGCTGCTAAACTAATTGATACAGTCTTTTTTTACAATTTGTTGAAATAGTTGTTAGCTTCTTCTGGGTAAATAGAATTTATTTACCTGAAGAAGCTAACACCTATTTCAACAAATTGTAGAAACGATTATCTCAATTAGTTCACCAACTAACCGCTAATATTCAAAGTTATTATATACTAATTTTTATTTTAAGTATAACAATTTTTTTGCAATTGTTATTGATCCTCAACATGTTGAGCTGTCTGCTAAACGTTTCGTTTCTACCCTTTCTGTTTTGACGTGTAAGAGTTAACCCATTAAATGTCCAAAATTTTCTAATTTTTTTTAACAACTAAACTCTTCAAATTTTACAAAATAGCTATTTGAGGAAATCTTTTCAAGGTTTTCTTTTGATTTCACCAACAAATGCCTGCGGATAACTTGAATGAATATAACGGCAACACAACGTTACGCATTTTATGGTTACAACGCATAATAATTACAATTCTATCATTTTTCTAGAAACCTACATGTCCGTGTACAGTGGACATGGCGTAGCTGCCAAGTAAGGGCCGACTGTGGGGCAATACAAGGGAATGTAAACCATAGTTTTTTTTATTGTGATAAATACATATTCAGCTTGACATAGTGGTTAGAAATCATGCAACATGGAAGCCTTCAATAGGTATCCTGTCGTCGTACAAGGAGGGTGCCTGAAGGATTATACCACAAGTTCCCATCAGGGTGGCTATAGTGAATATCCATAGGAACAGTCGATCTAGCACCATCGCTACGTATTTCCAATCTTCTATCACCTATAATCATAATATATCATATTCAGCTTGGCATAGTGGTTAGACATCATGCGACATGGAAGCCTTCAATGGGGATTCTATCGTCATACAAGGAAGGTGCCTGAAGGATTATACCGCAAATTCCCATCAGAGTTGCTACAGTGAAAATCCATAGGAACAGTCGATCTAGCACCATCGCTACGTATTTCCAATCTTCTATCACCTATAATTATAGTCGGTTCCAAATACATCTGCATTTTTTAGACAATACACTTTACTATGTAACCCTTTCGGCCGGCTTTTGCAGTTCTAGCGAACTAAAATTTTAATTGGATTGGCACACGGATTAACCTAGTGATAAACAATAGGTTGACAGTGAATTATCCAAATCCTTTCGGTATGAATTTTATTGCATTTTGGGTCGTACGTTCCCAATAATGCCGAAAGGGTTAATGAACTAAGAATAGTAACTACAACTTCATGCACGGTGATTTTGAACTTTTATAAATCTAGCGCTAGAAATTCTGCTTTATCTAGTATGAAAGCTTAAGACTATACCTACGCAAACTCAAAATGCAACGAGTCTTATCTTATACTTTTAACTAGCATGCTTTGCTGTGCACAATCGACTTCTGATGGCATTCTGCGTTTTGATAACTTACTACTTGAACAGCATTCCAATGTCTATAAATCAGTAAAATGAATGGAATTAGATGCTGCAAAAAGAAATAGTAGAATGAAAGTCCATATTGAAATATAATAAGCATGAAAATAGTATTCGGTTACATTTGAAGTCATATATATTTGTGCTTAAACTCTTTCCTAAAATCAAAGGCTATTTGCAATAGATACTGTACTGTATGTTTGAAATTATTATTTCTCAGCCCCAAATTTATTCATCAACTAACACTCTGTTCTTTTACGCATATATTTATTAATGCCGTAAGCAAATACTGTAAACGAATCCTTTACTTGAAACACTTACCTTTTATAACTATACTGAAAAGAGCCAAATTATTAGTCTTTGGATCTGTATAAAACTGTCTTAACAATTAACTGAAGCAAATATTTTTAAAGTAAAACTATAAGAAATGTTGAAATAAATTGCACATATGGCACGATTCTACAATTAGCAAATCCATCAACCTTCTCTTTAAAAAAAATTGCCGAAAAGCTAAACTTAAAACGACTTATTTTTTTTTCTTAATAATTGTATCTTTGCCGAACCACTCCTTTTCCCTAAAATCTACTGATACTGCATTCTGGACTATAATAGTCTGCATTCAACATCCAACTAAAAGCTCAATTTTACTAAAATCTACATCTAAAAATACATACGCTCTCTTCCTCGTCCTCTTTTCTAATATGCTCTGCTATGAACAATATACTCTCTATGGCCTTCTGCGTCTCCGGAGCATACTGCTTATGCCTCACCCCACCATTGCCCATGACGAGGGACTCGGTATCCATTCCAAGATCTTCCGCTCCACTCGTCCTCTCATAACTAACATGTAGGTTATCTAGAGGCGGGCCCATGGATGGCCCATTGCCATCGTCCCTCTGTCTTCGTAGCTCGACCCCGTTGCAACCTCGTACCGAGAACTTGGCGGGGTCTGCCAACTCGTCGTCTGACGCGTACATGGGACGACGCATGAGGAGGAGACGTGGCATGATGTGGATGAAGACGCGTCTTACCCACGGGCTCATCTGATGGGTGGAAGGGGATCTGAGGGCGAGATTGGGAAAGAGATGTCGAGTTTGTAACGTGTGTAGTCATTGAATGTTTTAGAAACTAAAAAATATATTAATTTCTACGTTTGTAGGTAGAAAACACACCATCCAAAAATAAATAAACCATATAAATTATCAGGTAGGTAAATTATCACAAAATTGTTTTTTGCAAGAATTATTGAAACTTGCTCCTACCGTTTCAAACAAATTAGTTTGTTTTAATACAATAATGCTAATTGTGGGTTAGATTCATTATATGATTTTATTTTTTGGTCTAACTTCAAGTCTTACAATCAGTGTACTGATATAAATAGTTGATATATCAATTACTATTTGTCTATGCCTATAAATAGTTTATTGGTTAGATTCATGATATGATTGCATTTTTTGGTCTAACTTAAAGTCTTACAACCAGTGTACTGATATAAATAGTTGATTTATCAATAACTATTTGTCGATACCTATAAATAGTTTTAATTGTTTGATGTGCAACGTAACAATTATACCTCTATTTTTACAAAGAACCTTACCTGAAATGGACGTTGAGCACACCCACCGTCACCGATATGGACAACGTCACTAAGATCATGGTGAATAGCAAGTACTTCCCCAGCAGTGGCACGGCCAGAGACGTCGGTGGAATGATCTCGGCCAACAGCAAAAAGAACACGGTAAGCGACACAAGGATGGAGATGCACAACGTCACCTGTAAGACAGAAGAAAACGATGCTTGCCCATTTAAACTACTGTATAACTCAGAGATGTCAAAGGTTTCTGTAGCATCGTACCATCTTGATTTCATTAACTCTAAATAAGATTGCAGATGCAGAATATTAATTCTCGCATCGGTGGAGAATATTAATTCTTCACCCTCTAATTCGTATATTTCTTTCTGAGACTATGCAAATTGAAAGTTCCATAACTGCATTTTGGTCAAACAGTCCAGTCTAAGTGCCATTTACAGGAGAAAGTAAAGTTAAACAAGCGAAGTTTTAAAGCGTTGTATAAAAATTAATATAGACCTCACCTTCTCTCCAGAGTCTGATGGCAGGTAGAAGACCAAGACAGTGAGGAACGAAATCCCCACACACGGTATGATGAGGTTGACCGTGTAAAAGAGCGTCTTCCTTCGCATTGTGATGTTGAAGGTGATATCTGGGTACGGCTCGACGCAGCAGTCGTAGTACTCTTCATTGTACTTGGCTGGTACTAGCAGGATGTCCCACTCTACGCTCTTGTAGAACTCGCTCATGTCGATACCTTGATGGACAAGGTTGGCGCCCTCTTCTTGCTTAACGTGGCGAAGGTCAACCTGTACAAAATGTAAAAGCCATCAACAAATGGAGAAGAATTTAGCTGAATTGATAATAGCACGGTATTACGGTGCCTTTATAACGACCAATGTAATAATTGACATACTAATATCTAGTTTTTTTTGTTGCTGGGGGAGTGAACGATGTTTGCGTTGCAGAAATCGGCTTTGTGTATCTCCGCTTTTTTTTTAGGACCATGTTGAAAGAATATAAGTCATCTCTGCATACCTTGTTAAGCCTCATTGTAAAGCAAAAAGTAATTTCCACGTTCAGTAACGCTTGTGGATTTCTGATCTGAATCTTTGAAGATTTGATGATGTTATTCCCAAAAAAAGAGAAAAGTTCCTCTTTGAGAATTTCAGATTATTCGTTATTTTATGTTCTTTTTTACATTTGAAATTGAAATTGAATTCGTAATTGGTTTTCGGTATAGGTGAAAGAAGCTACTTCCATCTCTAAGGTAGATGTGCTTGAATATTGAACAAACAATCAAAGCTTGTACGCAGTCTTTTTTATACTAATTACCAACAATCTCAGTGCAAGATAGTTTGAAAATTGAGATATTTGTGATTGATTCTGTTTAAGTAAGTACGGTGGCCTATAAAACAGTAATATTTTTTTAAGTACGACATTAACCCTCACTCACACGGTATATTGGGCGGAACGATTTTATACGGAACTCAATAACGTTAAAAAAACATTGTACAAGGATTTTAAAAACTTTTTTTTTAAGTTAGACTTCAAGCTATTTATTTTTAATTACAATTGAAGTGATTCGTGAATATTTAAACAAACATGCATCCATCAAAAATTGAATTGGCTCACTCAGAGTGCCAATTCGTGCGTTTGAAGGTTTAAAAAAATCGCACATAACTCAATTGAGACATTAATAAAAAAATAAATGAAATTAATTGTTTGATATAAATTACTCCAGTGCGTATTCAAATTTGAGATAAACTGCGATACAATTCAAGTATTAAAACCTAACTATTTCATTTATAAAAATACTTTTATTTCAAAACAGTATGAAAATCATTTTTCTTTCCTATTTATTAGACACGTCACCAAAAATAATAACTCCTTCTAAAAAAGAGTCATTTATCAATCTTAAATAATACACTTCATAATGCCGTTGGTGCGTGACAAATGGCTTCTCAAACTTAACTCCTTAGTTCTTCACCCGGAAAGGAGGAAAATTCCAGATAGCTTTATTTCATCATTTTAAACACGCGTCGATTTGTCGCCGGATAATTAATAGGCGCCATCGGGAATGAGCAAAAGGAAATTTAAATTAGAACTTCCAATTCTCAACTGGCGGAAAAGAAGAATAAATTCGGTCCTCCATTCGGAATCCGGCACTGAAGCATTGATTCGTCTTCTGTGGCATGTCTATGTGGATCTGAGCAGAATGGTGTAACTACAAAAGTGGCAATTATTCTGTAGGGTAGGGTTTACTCAACTTATAAGGCCTGAGAAGCTTTTAATGGCGTAACGCTATCGGTCTTGTTTGGATTCTCAGCTCTTTCGAAAGAAATTGCTTGTGAAACTTGTTCGGAAGACGAGTAGCATAGTCTGCCGTTTTTTTCCCCAAGTAGGTTTATTTATATTCTTTGAAACAGCCGATACTCAGAGTAGGACTGATAAAGTGACGTCAGATAGTTTCTCTGGCCATGAGTAAGTCATGGTTTTAGAATTATTATTCCTCCATTGAACTAGTTATCTCTGTTTTCAGAATCAGCCCGAAAATCCCATTTTCTCAAAGCATACGTTTTAAATTTGCAATTGAATACTATTATTAGCCTTGTAAAAACAGGTCATCATATTTCCCATAGTATTATGATGTTGTCTAAATGCCGAAAATAAACCTGAAATTCCAAACCAATAAAAAAAATATTGACGAAGGCCGTTTAACTGACCACTTTACCGGTGAAAAGTAACTGAAATTAAGTGAATACGAGAACTGCTGAAAAACCAATAATGATGTAAAATAAGACAATGTTTACACTAACTTGATACGTATTTGTAAAAAGATAAAGATATTCCATTCTAATATTGAAGATTTATTATTTACACAGTCTGTCGTGATTTCATAATTATACACAATCATTAAATAAATTAAGAAATCTCTTCTTGTTGTCACTTTTTCTACACACTTTTCGTTTACCTAATCCTGATTGCAACACAAGACCATTTCATAGCATATTTTGTCACTTCTGCACGCAAAAAACTGTGTGGTACGTACAAAAGAAAATTGAGTTCTCCAAACCAAACTGTTCGGTTGCTATAGGACTGACAGGACTGTCTAGTTGCAGGAACCAAACACGTTTGGTTAGAAGCGTTCGGCTGGCGCAAACGACTAGTTCAATTGAGAGAACTACACTGACACAGAGTTTAGTTGTCTCAACCGAACTCATTGAGGCAGTCTGGTCCCGTTGACTAAACTCGTTCAATCGAATGAGTATAGTTATGGTAACTAAACTGGTAGGTTTTAAAGAAACCACCAGTTTTGCTGTGCCAGTTAAACACCCTTCAACTGAACTTGGTTGAGTTGCAGGACTAGCACCATTTTTTTGCGTGTGAAGGTTATGCCCCTTCGCCTCTGAAATTCGAGAGAGATGCCGCAGAAATCCTAACGACGCATATCCAATCATTTGTCACGGCTACTTATTGTCTGCAATGACGCCCCGGACAGAAGTAGGATGGGTGAATGTACCCTTGACACATTTCTTCAGACCCGATATGTGACTATTTCTCACATCGTTTTATCTACAGCTTATTTCTGTACTGCTGTTCGGTTGTATTTTTTTCGGCTGCTAAAGGACGTATTGATGGTTACTAACCGTAGCATTTGATAGCTCCTCAATCTTGTTGCAATCTGTAGGTGTAAACATTGGATAAGAAAAGGTCTTACGACGAGAGACTGCTGAAAAACCAATAATGATGTAAGATAAGACAATGTTTGCAGTAACTTGATACGTATTTGTAAAAAGATAAAGATATTCCATTCTAATATTAAAGATTTATTATTTACACAGTCTGTTGTGATTTCGTAATTATACACAATCATTAAATAAATTAAGAAATCGCTTCTAGTTGCCACTTTTTCTACACGCTTTTCATTTACCTAATCCTAATTGCAACACAAGACCATTTCATAGCATATTTTGTCACTTCTGAAGGTTATGCCTCTTCGCCTCTGAAATTCGAGAGATGCCACAGAAAATCCTAACGACGCATATCCAATCATTTGTCACGGCTACTTATTGTCTGCAATGGCGCCCCGGACAGAAGTAGGATGGGTGAATGTACCCTTGACACATTTCTTCAGACCCGATATGTGACTATTTTTCACATCTTTTTATCTACAGCTTATTTCTGTATTGTTGATCGGCTGTATTTTTTTCGGCTGCTAAAGGACGTATTGATGGTTGCTAACCGTAGCGTTTGATAGCTGCTCAATCTTGTTGCAATCTGTAGGTGTATAACGTTCGATAAGAAACGGTCTTAGTTTTGATACGAAGAATGATAGTCTTTTTTTCTTGTCGTCTTTATTTGTAAGTTTCTTCATTTTCTTCATCGTCTTGAAACTATTTCTTGTTTCTAAATTCTTTTGGTATGAGCATTTAAATTCGCCTTTTTTTAAATTTAGGTTGCCTTTATTACTTATGAAATTTAAAGGCAAAAGTTTCTCCGTAAAAGTTACACGACCTTCAAATAGATATGGTTTGACAATTACGTATCCAACACATTACTGATTTTTAATTAATGAATTTAAAATTGAAATTTATAAATTTAAAAACATCGTACTATCAAGCTCACTTTTGTTTCCCCTTATTTAACGACTAAATTTGTTCTTTAAGGCACCATTCTCGTAACTCTACCAATCTAGACAAATAACTTATGTTTAATAATAACTCGAGTTACTACTAATTCTAACCAAAGCAACAATGCTTCTAATGAAACTCTGTCTGCCACAAAAGGATTAAATTTATAGGATTCTCTTTCAGCTACTATGTTCCTAATTTTATGCAACGCAGTTGCAGAAGTATAAACTTAAAAGATTCGTTACTTAAAGAAAGTTTCGCTTTAGTTGGCCATTTAAAGTTACCGTGTGGACTCCTTATTTATTAAAAAACTTCTTTTCTGTTTTAAAGTTAAGATATTTATATTTCTAAAATATATCCGAAATTATAATTGAACAAAAAATACATTAAAAGTTTTATTTTTTAAAGTTTTCATACAGAAGTAAACGGAACGTTCAATTTAAAATATCATCTAGCTAATAATATTCTTAATGGTAAGACTCAAAGAGTGTTTGTGCTTTAAAATACCTAATATTAAAATGCTTTCCACGAATCTAAAACTATATAAAAGGGTTTTATTTTTTGAGTCAACAAGAAAAGCCACAATGTATTTTCAAAAAATAGTAGCAGACTTCAGCTTTATAAAATCTCCCTAATTAGCATAATAGATTAAAAGCTATTTTCTTACTCAAAACCATTACTTAAATTGCCCCAAAATATCCCAAATACGACACTTCCTAAACAAAGTCTCCATTGTCATCTGAGAGCTCTCTCCAAAAGTAAACACTACAAAGAAAAAAAAACATCTTCAAGAAAAATGTGGCAAATCAAATCCGCGCGATCTCACGTCCCGGAAAACCAATCACCGGAAGTGGTTGCAAGATGAGAATGGATCCCTGATCGTTGTTTATGAGTGATTAACCTGAGAGGCAGAGATTTTATGGGTCGAACCCTCACACCTAATATCGGGAAATCACGTTTGCCCTGTCTTTTTCTTGTTTGCCCCGAAAGGCGTGACCTTCCGATCGCTTTGCCCTGACCAATAACCCTATTTTTTTAGCTTTGTTTAGAGGTTTGTTGTGTTTTGACCTGGTATCTGAATTGGATGCTATAGAATTTGAATTTCTTGTTAAGATAACATGAAAATCGTTGTTTTTCTAAACCAAAAACTGAATTGAAATTAAATAAAATTTTTTTTTAATATTTTCATAAGCATAAGTAGTTTTAATGTGCTTTAACATATCAATTTTATTGTATAGATGTACTAAAACCGTTAATGAGTTTTTGTTTGTTTTGTTTACATTTTGCTTAATTATTATAACTTACACCCTTGTAAAAAAAGACGTTGTAACTTACATTATTCCCTTTCAGAGTTTTTAAAATTTTAAAATTTTAATAGTGGTATTGGTAGTAGATCGACCAAGCCTGTTAAAATTTTCCGTCGAGCCGTTTCCACGTAAATGTCAAAAGATTAATACAATCGGCATAAGTTCAATGCTTGAGTACAAGCAGCGAAAGTTGTTTGCTAACCTAAAATATTGAAATTGGCTTTTTAGCTGTTTCAACAGTATATCTTGAGACCTGAGTTAAATGAGATCAGCTACCTACTACACTCTTAAAACGAACGAGCGATTTTAACTCAGTCTGAGTAATTTTCACTCCTCATCCAGTATGGAAAATGCACTTCTCCTCTTCGAGTGGATCCTTTGCGTGTTAAACCTCCGACAGGATCACTCCAAACGAGTGATTTTAACTCAGTCTGATTTAATATTCACTCCTTTCCAGTGTCTAAAATGCACTTTTCCAACTGGAGTGGATTTCACTCGTTTGTTTTAAGAGTGTACAAGTACATCATCAGGGTACAATAATTATTTTAAGTTTAGGGTATAAAAATTATTTATATTCAAAGAAAGAATAGAATAACTTACTTCATATCCATCGTACGTCCACGATCCAAACTTCATAAGACACGACTGCTCATCAAACGGAAAATACTCGACATCAATTTCGCAAGTACTTTTGTACAGTGCCGGAGGTTTCCAGACGATTTCTCCTGAGTAGTACACAGTTGCTTTTGTCATCAATGTCACTTCGTAGTTTCCATCAGCGCTACAATTATGAAATGCAAAAAAAAAACATGTTCTTATAAGTACAGAAGAATCCCTAATTATCCGAACTCCGACTATCAGAAACTGCAATGGTATCATTTTTCTACAGCTAAAAATAATAACCATTTTATTCCAATATTGGAGAATGGTTTCTGAGTTCATACTTACTTATTAAAAAGCACAATGTCTGGAAGCCAGATATGTTCAGCTGGTACATGAATCATTTCAACACCTCCGTAGTCTTCAGGATCCCATTGTAGCTTGTAGTCATGCCATGTCTGACAATAGAAAAAAAAGCAAACGCATACAAGATAAATTAATTTGAATTTTTTTTATTACTCATCATCAAAATGGCTTAACATCTTTTGACTAAAAATTTAAGTTTTAATTACAGCGTAATTCTAACGAAATGCCATTGGTACAGTAACCAGCAAGTTGAATATTAATAGGAATCAACTATATGATTTATAAAGTCGTAAATGCAACATTTGCGAATTTACATTTATTTAAAACATAAAATATACATACGTATATCATTTTCACAATTATTTTTTTACATAGTTAAAAGTTATACTTTCGAATACACTAATTATAAATTCGATAAACAAATTATAAATTCGACAAACAAATATCTATTAAGCAAGGTCCAAATAGACAAAATAGTCATTAATTCTTAAATGCCACTTGAATAAGAACAGTTTGTTCAACTAATTAAATTATAACAAAAGTGTCGAATCTAAAACTTGCAGGTTCGAATTTCCACAATAGCTTTATTCAGCAATTGTTAAATATTGAATTTCTTTATCCTTTAGAAGATTTATAGCTTTTTAAATTTCGTATCCTATACTGTTTACAAAAGCTTTTCCTGATTGAATCGCTTACTTTTAAAAACGGTCAATTCGACAGGAATATTTCCTTCCGTGCTTCCTCTTCGACAAAAAATTTAAAAGGAAAAATCCTACAGGGAAATTCTCCTATTTACTTTGTATCTTTTTTACATTTAACGATTCATTTGGAGGCGAAATCAGGTTACTCATCTCGCGCGCCACAAATATGCAGATTTGGCGTTGAATGAAATAAGGCGAAACAAATTCCTTTGTAGTTTTGGATTGCGCGGATTTCAAAGCCAAAGGAATTCAATAGCTGAAACATAACATGTATGGTAATTAAAAGATCGTCGGATTTGGAAACGTAATCCCCAAGAGCAATCGTATTATTTTACTTTATTTCCACTCAATTTAATGGATTGGAATGTTAAGAAACGTGAGAAGAATGAGTTTGGGTCCCGTGTTAGGATCATTTATTTTAATTGGGGTTTATTTTTAGTTGGTCTCTGTGCGTATCGTAAATGTGAGCTTTTAAAATGTATATTAGTTTGAGGGTAGGGGTAGGGTAGGGTATTTTACATATATATTCCGACTTGTGTGCTTGCTCAGTGAGCCGCTTATAAGTCTTCGTCAAGTAAGACAGACACAGAAAGATTTTTTACTGTCACAAAGAGAAGAAATACACCCAGGGCAAGGGCGGGAATCGAACCCGCGCCCGTTACAGCACGCAGACTGCTGGCCAGCGATGCTTACCACTCGGCCATCCGGGCCCCTATTAGTTTGATTTGCATACAAGACACAATGTATCTAACAAAGTTATATTAGTACTGATTTATTTTTTCACTTATACTATTTGCTATTCCAGCAACATCGAGGGGTTTTTTTTCCCAACTTTGCATAGCTAGTTGATATTTCAATTAACTATTCAAATAGATTAACCTGACTTAAAGTAAACAGGCAAAACAGATATTACTGTTTTTGAGATAAAAAAATAAACTGGAATATCTTATAAGCTAAAATAAGAAAAGTTGTGAAAATTTAGTTACAGCAAATATAACATATTATTCGAATAATTTTAACAATCTGAAATTCTTACTTTAAAACTGCCTTAATAAGTATTATTTGTACCTAACAAATATAAGAATCCTCCCCCCCGCCCCCCCCCAAGTAACTTATGCAATAAAATATAAATCTAATCACTCATAATATTAAACCAATAAATGTATCTGACAAGAAGGTAAATATAACTTTCAAAACGTATTCATAAACAATTTTTTTCCTATATCGCATAATCCTTCACTATGCATCTTTTCTTTTGACCTTTAACAATACGCTAAACTCCTCAACCCAACCGCTGTATATCCATCGTTTCTAATTTGAGACTTCAAGTTTAAGCTTCAATGGACAGCTTAACAGTTTTGCTAATGATCCTCAGTTTCTGTCAAATCAATCAACAATCCTACGATGAAAGTTCATTTTCTATCTTTACAACCTTCATAATAGACTTCATATTTGACTTATAATCTAGGTATAACAGCTAGTTAAAAATCTGTTTTGCCAAGCCTGTTTAGCTTTTACTTTGATCACGGTAATTCACAGCGATGTTAATTATGTACTGAGTATTTAGTTTTAATATTTACAATAACTCTTTTGGATTTAACGATCCAAATGATTTGTTACGAATATCATTCCAATTAGTCGTTGAGAAATAGTAAATAGTTAGTTCAGTCAGTATAAAATAAAGAGAGTTAATTAGTTAATGCATAATAATTCAATAGTGTAAGCAACATCAATCAATTTAATTAATGCAAAAAAAATTGTAACTATGTATTCAATGTTGACATTAAATTTGGATTTTCTGCACGAAAGTAAATATCAAAAAATATCATTGCTTTTCTAATTGAGTTAATATCTCACAAGGAAGTTTCACAATTTAACGTAAGGAGTTATGTTTCTGCCTGTAACTAACATTAAAAAGGACGAACGAATTACATTATATTCCTTTATTTTTAAATACCTTTACTATATTTTTTTTAATTAAGTGAAGACACAACCGTTACTTTTTGGGAAGACTAATAAAAAAATTCAACGTTTTGCAACGTACGGTGAAGGGGCATACAATTTTAAAATAAGTTTTGCAAAGAAAAAGTTCTGAAAATCGCTTCAAAAAGAAGAATCAAAAGTAACAGCCTACAGCATCCGTTCCTTATCCGACTCACTAAAGAACTGTTAGAGTAATTCCAGGTACCCACAATACCAGATAGACCCTTGAGAGGAGGAATTGGAAAGGTTTCGGGTTTAAAACCCAACGATCCATACCTTATTAATTCTGAGAAATAAGCGTATTCTGTCGCTTTTTTTAGTCAGTATTCTTCAGATGTAAAAATATGCTTCGGAACTTCTCTATTTCTCCATTTCACATAAATAGTGGGGGAGAATTCTATTCTTCCGCCAGTTTGAATATTTGTCTCTCTAGTTAGTAGAGTCTATTTCCCCTTACCGACTATCCGTACCTCTTTAATTCTGAGAAATAAGCAATATCGTATTCTGTCGCTTTTTTAGTCAGTATTCTTCAGATGCAAAAATATGCTTTGGAACTTTTATATTTCTCCATTTCACGTAAATAGTGGGATTGAATTTTATTCTTCCGCTAGTTTGGATATTTGTCTCGTTAGTGGACGTCGCTGTGTCTTCATTCAAGCGGGGCTCGAGTCTATTTCCCCCTTTTCTCAAAACAAGTTATCTCAGAAGATCGGTAGAGTTGGAACAATAAATATTTTCGTTGATTATTTCGAAGCGGGGGAAACGATAATTACAATTTTCTGCAATTAAACTGGAGTTTCTCGTGGAATAAGAATTGTTAAAGATGAATGCGGGATCCACAAGAATATTGAAAGTAGTTGTTGAAATTGTTTGAGAATAAAAGTATTAATTTATACATTGCGTTGTAAAAGTGGCTATTTTCTCATTGAGTTAAAGTAGTATAAGGGTCAATTTTCTTAGAATATGGCAGTATTATGCAAAGCGAAAATGTAGCAATAAAGGGACATCTTATTCTCTTGCTGTAAGGTCTTGTAAACAGTAGGAGAAAACAGTACGTATTATAAGGAAATTGCATTGTTTCATAGCTAAATACGTATTTTATATGTCGTATGTGTGCATTTTAAAGGCGGAAATAAATTTTAAACATTTCTAGATATCTGTCTTTAAAAATATTACTTTGATACATTTTTATAATTGCAAAATTTTCTCTGGAGATATAAATAGCGGTCTACAAATTGTACTACAACTTTATTTTTCTTAAACAATCGCTATTATTATATACTTTAGTAGCATCGTATTCAGTGTTTAAGAGAAAAAATAGTTCACATGTCATTTTTGAAAGTGCACAGAGCAGTACTTGTTATTGTATTGGGGTTGATGCAAAATGCATGAAAATATTTCAGTTAAAATAAAATATTTTATACACGTAAAAAATCAACTTACTTGTTCAACCCACACATTTGTTGTCATCACTTGGTGTTTTAAATTCTGAAACAAAACACAATATATTAATTTAAATCAAGTTACAGTTGTTTATTTTAAAGTCATTTATTTCAATACAATCTTAAATAAAATTTACTAATTAGAAAACTACCTAAGGATGCTAATTTTTTCTTGAGCTAGTATGGCAAATAGCAGTGAGTGCGCCCTCTAGAAGGGAAGAGCACAGGCTCTATAGTCCGTTACCCCGCTCTCCAAACGAGACAATCACAAGAGACACACAAAGAAGGAAGACACAAAGACATAGACAAATAACAACATTTATTGACAAGCACAAACTTCCATTCCTTACTGAGATTCGAACCCGAACCCAGTAGCTCCAAAGGTTAGCACCCTAACCATCACGCCGTTGGGTCGGAACTTGAGATAGTAACTTCTTTAAAAAAAATCTCACTCAAATTACAATGCGTATACTGATGTAACTTTATTTTCATTTCCCTGTTAATCCCTATGACCCTAAAACTGAATATTGATCGAATACGGAAAAAAAATATATTATAATACGATTAAGTGGGATAAAATAGTTCTTTAGTGCAACACAAAAGCAGTTTTCTGGTAATTTCAATTTTTAACAATTTACTTTTTAATGTACGGGTATATCTTTCAAAATAGTTCAAATGCATGAAAAAAAATTTTGTTCATTATTTAACTCCGCGAAATAAATGTGTTTTAGCAAATATCACTTTGAATAAAAAAAAGGCTTACCAACCCAAATTCTTAAATAAATAGAAGACTCTCTTAGCTTGATGATCAAACAACAGCTGATATCAAAATACACCAGTCTCATAGAAAACTGTTCATGGAACTCAACACTTTTTTTTTCATTCGGATATCAAAATAAAAATTGTTACCTTTGGGTGATGTGGAAAGAACAACAAAAAAGGGGCACAGTGAGAAAAAAAAATCCATCTTCGCAACATGAAACCGAAAAACGAAACTCCATTGAAGAAAGTAGGTTCGGAAGAGAACTCCACAAAAAGAAAAATGAAAATATCAAATAAATAACAATAAAAACAAAAAATGGAGTCATAGATAAATTGTGTGTGTCTTTTATTGGCCTCAGGAGAACCACAGAATATGGAATTTTAGTTTTTCAAAAAAAAAGTTTAAATAAGTTTTCAGAAAATATAGGTTATTTTCGCTTCGGTATTAAATATGGATCATACATACGTATATATTACGCATGGCGTATTTTTCTAGGGCTGGTTATAAACGAGCAGGCCGAATTAGATTTCACGAAGGAGCACCGTCACCGCTATTACATCTAACCTCAATGGCTTTTTATACACCAACAGGTATATAAAAGAGCTGTATATCCTACTTATCGCTATTTTTCCTCCAAAAACCAGAATATTATGCATGCCCAGGGGTCCATCATATTGTGCGAGGTCTAAGAAGGTTTCTACATTGTTTTGACAAGACTGTTATCAATATATATATTTTTTTTTTCAAAAATAAGTATTGCACACATTGCTTTATTTAAGGCAACATTTTACATTAATTTTTATATTAACAAGAAGACAATGTCCTTGTGATAAGTTCATAGCTACTTAAACATGTATCCAACTATTATCTTCAATTTGCGGTGACTGAAAGATACAGAATTTGCGGATAAATTGGCTACACCAAAACACACCTTAAGTTTGCAGCATTAAAATGTTCTACGCGGAGGAATCGCGAGTAAACAATCGGAATTTTGCCTCTCTGATTGGTCGCTCCTACGCGATACGTCCGCCCTGTTACGCCAAAATCGAATGAAAAAATAATTAATGTTATACTCTAACTGAAGCAAAAACAAATAAAAATAATAAAAATATGTTTTGAAATAACGAATAAAGTGATTTATTGAATGTGAAAAACCGATTTTTATTCGATTTTCGCACTCGGAAATTAGAACTATTTACCCATTTTCCCGTCGAACCCATTTGTACACTGCATAGTTAAACTGTGGTGAGGTTTTTTTTTATCGTTTTAGGATGTTTGTTTTTTAATTTTTTCATCAACTAATATTCATATCAAGTTCATTAATATTCATAGCTAATAAATTATGTAAGATACATGGGACTCCGACTAATACTCGTTAATTTATGTTAACGGGAAGGTACAGAATATGAGAATAATTTGGTGCATGCTAATACTTCAAAGTTACTTGAAAGGTTTTATGAAATAAAAAAAATTAAGTACGATTTATAATTTTTTTGTAATGTTTCTATATTTTTTTACCCACTCACTTTCACACAGAGCATCTTTTACATTCGACTGGAAGTAGAAATAAACATTTAAATTTCAGATATTGTTTTAGCTTTAAATCAGCTGCACTCAAAAATCGTTTAAAGTAACTTACAATTTCGTCAAAGTATCACAGCGCGATAGTCATAATATTACGTCGGCGGCTGGGAATTCGCCAAGGAAGGGTTGTCTTAGCACCCCCTAATTTATACTTCCCAGAGCGACTGGGCCCCATCATTTCCATAAAGAAACGTGATATATTCTTAAAACAATGCGCGTCGAAATATTATTCCTCAAAAAAAGGGGGGTATTCTAGTTATCGGGGTGCTATAACGCCAAGGTTTCGAATAACCAACAACAACATTGTAGCAATGTTCGATTGCACTTAAATAACCTAAAAATGACTTATAATATACTAAATATCAACATCACTGGCATTAAAATATATTAATAAAATACTTCATGCATGCCATCTTTTGCATTTTCACAAAAATACCTAGGGATAGAATGCTTGGCGGAATAAAAACCCGATAGCTAGAAATTTTCTTCAAAGGGATCGGGGCATTGTAAAAGGATTACATTCATCTTGGCAATGCTCGTGGGATATCGTTACCAAGTCACGTAAACAGACGTAGAAATGCATAAGAATTCCTATATTGGTGTTAGCAACTCACTGTCCGCGGTACTGGAAAAATATGTTCTTGATTAGGGACTTCATTTGTTACCATATAATGGAATTTTTATTACAAATTATGTTTTCGAAATTTGTTTCAGTAAAATAAATTGACGTGAATGTTTTTTTTTAAATGCCAACATGAATTTGTTGTTTCACGGCTCGGTGATGGCAACAGCTCCAGCGGTCTTGCATTCATTTTTTTGGTCTGGAATTACTTTTATTATGATATTAAAAAATTAGTTTTCTAAGAACAATTAAATTTTAAATTGCCAATATCTAGCTGTGCTGTTGGTTGTTCGAATCATTTGTTAAGGACAGCTTGCATTGGAAGAAAAGTTACACGATCTAAACTTCTTCAACATATAAGAGTCAAACTATACTAATCAATTAAAATAGAATACTTTAATTTTACTGGAATAATCTTTGAAATTGTTCTAGAAAACAAGTAGTTTTGTAACAATAACTCTTACCTAGAACATCTTCCACAGCAAGAATTGTGCGACCTTGTATATGTATTATACTACAAAAATTACCTAACGCAGCATTTACTAGAAATTTATACCTTTAAAAGGCAAAAAAAAAATTATTTTCATTAGTATTCCTTAAGCAAATTCAAATAACATTTATTATCATCTGCTAAATTTAGTTGCATTTCGAAAAATAATTATGCTTTGTGGCAAAACATAGTATTACTTCAGGTGTCATTTGACGACATTTCGAAGGATGATAAAGTTTGTACTTTTTTGTTTTTCGTTGCTACTATATTACCAATAACGTTTCGAAAATATTAATTTAAATAATTATAATTTATGTGTTCGTATTTATTTAGGAATAACAAGTTCTTGTTATTAAGCAATTTTTGACATTTTCAAAACGTGCAAAACGTCACCGGAACGCATCCAAGGGCTTGACCAATGCTTGTTCTATCAATAGAAAAGCAAAACCTACCGTAACATCATTTGAAATTCCATAAAACACGTGTGGCAAAAACAGTGTAAATTTTAAAACAGCTACATTCGTCTATTCGTCCTTCACTTTCATACTTTTTTTTTTCAAAATGGTTTCAAAATCAATTCGTTTAATTATGTTTTGAAGGTGATGGATAGTTTCAATGTTGTATGAAAAGTTTTTGTTTCTTTTTAAGTGTTATAGAACGATAATTAACAGTTTTATTGACTTTTTAATGAAAATAGTTTTTTTAATTGTGACGTTTAAAAGCTTAATACCGAACCAAATTCTTGAATGCTGCATTTATAAACGCAAGAGTTTCGTGGGAAGGCAGTTCAAGTGACAGTTTCTGTTACAAACCACTTTGTTTATAATATTTTATTTTATTATTTTGGATCGCACATAAATATGATCATGACTTAAAGTTATAATGATATGCACGAAACTAAAATCATTATACAAATAATTACAATTATGCCTTATCCTGAACTCTAAAGCTTTTAAAATCATTCAAAAGACAATGGTGTCACAAAATTTCGTCCATCTGGGTTTGAAAACAAACAATGCGAAAAAAGGACAGGAAACATATTGAGCATGTGCTTCAAGTCTCCGACATTTGACAAGACGAATTACTCACACTTGCATTGCAAGTCGCAGCTTGAGTTCTTCTTTTCCAAACTCCATTGAGACAAGTTTTACCCACCATCCATTTCTTGGTTTGGATGTCATTCGGTTATTTTGACAAAGTTCCATTGCCCGTTGAGCGGTTTTCGAAAGTAAATGATGCATTGTACACACCCACGGTCTTGGTTCAAAACAATATGTCAGTGAGTAAGTTATTAGAGAAATATGTGCTTGTGAGAAAGTAATTAAAGATTCATATGGCTTTAGGGAAAGTAATCCCACTGTACAAAATATTTATTCTAAATTTTTTATTTTTGCAAATGTGCACTCATAATTTTATATTTAACTTCTAGAATATCTTAGTAAGAAAATTAAGCATCTTTGAATAATAAAAATACATGTGTTAAACCCATAAAGTAAATTGTAAGTTAATTTGTATTAATTTTGAAACAATTTTTTTAATAGAAAATACAATTACGACGCGGTTACAGTTATGGTATGGTTTATATGTTAAGATAATCTAAAAATTCGTTCAAGTAGTTTTTGGGGGGAAATATTTTCCTTCCTTTTTGAAAATACCACAAAGCATGGTAGATCTATTTTTCAATCAACAATATTTTTCGTCCTTGACTTTAACTAAAAGAACTATATATTGGTTACACATTAAGTAGACAAAACAGTGATTATTTCGGTGGAATGCCAACCCACGTTAAATCTTATCATTATTCTAGTTACAGCCTTGAAAATCGTTATTAGTTTAGAGGGCTTTGTATCGGTCTTAAATAGCATTTGATAACAAAACTACGCCTTGTGTAAGTACAAGTCGATACTGAGTGACTCCAAACATATCATATGCAAAAGTAAAACTAATTTCATGTTTTATAAAGAAATGTCACTTAGAGGCTTGTCAAAATAACTCTGCAATGTGCCTGGAGAAATCGTGGGCCTGCGGTGATGGCAGCTACTAGAAGGATCGTTTTTCATTGCTTCACACGCAGACTATGTGATGGTTTGTGCTGGAAATAGAAACTTGATACAATCTAGGTGGGCTTGTTATTTATAGAAAAATGCTTTTGATTTGTATTGATCTAGGAACACATGATTTGTTTGTTATGATGGTACTAATTATGTCTGTTAGCTTAGCAATAAAAAAATAGTACTAAAATGGTGAACATTTTTGAAAAACTTCATATTTCTCATATAAAAATATTTCCTACGGATCTCTTAATTATTTAAAGAAAATGTTTTTAAAAAATATTGAAATATTTTCTGAGACTGTTTACGATTTGCTTATTCGGAGTTTGCTGCTTCACATTTTGACATGACAAAGGAGAAATAAATCTCTTCTTGTTTCATCATTTATTTCTTATCTTATGGCAGTATTAAAACTATTTTTGGGTGAATCGTAATAACAGTAAGATAAGAAATTCTACATGGAAACATAGTTATTGAAACTAATTTTATTAACCACTTGAAACGGTTGGTTTCAAAAAGGATTTAAAAATTAATTTTTTTACAAATCATTTGTTATGGTTCATAAATAAAGCTCTAGATTAGCGGTCGCCAGTCGCCAACTGGAGACTATTACATCGAAAGTGGCTACCTAAAAATCGAACCCCAGTCGCCAAATGTGGCGATCATAATTTTTCCTTTTTGCTCAACAAATAATTAATACTGAAGCTGCATTTCTAAAATAATAAAACGCTCCGATTCGATTCTGTCGGGAAGAAAGACTAGATGACAGTTGTTGCTCATCGGTGAAATTTTCCATCCTCCTCCGTGTGACGTAAATGGAGCTGGGCGATGAAAATCTTAAATGCAAATTTGATTTTTAAATTTTGCTTTACGATATCGGCAATCTACAGAAGATTGATTTACATCTGATTAAAATCTCAACTATTCATTTAAACAATTTTGATATGAAAAAATTTCATGAACAATCGTGCGTCGTGGGCGAGGTCAAGAATTCTCCGAAACTAATAGTAGTTGAACTGATTGTACATAAAATAATTTTCTCCTAATAATGATGGCCAATCACATAATACTACATATTTTGTATGATACTTTTTTTACTGTCAAACTTATCATATCAAAAATGTCATTAATAAAATTTTCTTTTGTGGAAAATCGCACTTTCTTTTTGTCGTATATACTGAAATTTAAAACTGGCTACTACAAATCGAAATGTGGCTACCATTTTTTTTCACTCTGGTAGCCACTGGCTACTATTAAAAATTCCCAGTCTAGAGCATTATTCAGAAAATGTCTGATGCTTGGCTTAAGTAAAAGAGTTTTTAATACATTGTATACTCATTTGCATTATTTTTAATGTTCACTTTTAAAATCAAATGCATTGGTCACACTAATATAAAGAATAACTCTAGAATTCCAAAATAAACTTAATAACGCAGGCTTTATTATCAATAAATATGCCAAGAGAATACAGATATGTTTATGCAAACTCAATCTCAAATAAAAGAAAATTAAATTCTAAAGACGAAGTTTATGAAAATTCAAGCAACAAACATCCTTTTTACCAGGTACCTTATGAATAACAAAGCCAGCATTTTTATTCTAACAAATTCATCTTTTATAAAAGCAATAATTTCATTTCTTACGCTTTCTGTAGTTAAGAGCCCCTCTCCCCTTTTGTTCAAGATGTATGCGTAGCCATATACTATCACAAACGTCACACCTCTAGGCATAATCCTAATGGTTCGAGTCCCGATCAGGCATAAAAATGAAAAACGTGCACCTAGTGAAATATTCAGGAAAGGGTTTCTGAATTCTCAGTTATTTTATGCCTTCTGGGGAGAACTATAATAAAACTGATTTACGTTTATATTCTGCGGTAATTTCGGGTAAAAATTCCTGGCAGTATGTGCAGAGAAAAAATGGCCGCATTAAGCATAAATCATTATGTAGCCAGAAAGTTCGAATTCTTTACTTAATATAGAGCCATTGGAATTGAATAACGTTTTAAATTGTTCTAATAAATCAGGTCTTTTCGAAACGCTTGTTTTCTTTTTGTTAGTGGTTATAAATGTGACAAATAGGCAGTATTTATGTCAAAGACTAATATTCAACGTTTCAAACAGGGAAAGTTATGCAATCTTTATTGTATATGAATATTTAATGTATTTTAAAGGCCATCACTTACAAAATTATAGCCCATTTTAAGAATCTGACAATAACTTTTAAGTCTTAAAATTTTGAATCACTGTTTCTATTTTGGCAAAGTTTTACATGCAAACCTCTATTAAAAACTGCAAAATGTAAGTAATGGCAGATAAATGTTAATACGATTAATGAAAGTTTATTCGTGTATAACTATAGCCATTTGTCCATGTCTATATAAAACAGTAAGTGCTCTTAAATTTCATAGTATAATATTCTTTGTAAAAGCTTTTACAATTAGATAAATTAATTTATATAATTTTAATAGTTGTTATTTATGTATTGAATAAAATAGTGCGTTAATCACATTCATTCAATTTTTATTAAAACTTCCCTCGATACACAGATAAAATAAGGTTTATAATGTATATTGTTCGAATATTTATTGCATGTTTATGTTATCTGTATGTCATAAATTATATAACAGCTTTTGGAGCCAAAGGTAGGTTGTAGACTTTTCATAATGTTCATTGAAGGAGAGCGAGATCCCTAAAAAGTATCGACTGGTTTCAATGGAATCATTTTAAGAAGGCTGTAATTAATGTGGAGTGATAACGTGGCTATCGAACCGTAGGAAAGCTCTGAAATCTTCGCTTTCGAATTGTCTGTGTGAATTCGGCAATACTTGTACCGTTTTAATTGAGGCTACAATTAAGGAGCACTCTAACTAAGTGTTAGAGTTTTATACTATTTGAGGGAAGTTTAATTGTGGGAATATCCTCCCATATAACTCTTCAATTTTAATAATATTAAAAACCATTTTTTGACGCAATAATACCATTAAAATACGCATACGTGACAAAATAAACATCTTGTATGTGTTACATTGTTGAAATTGGGAGTAATGTGTGTATTCATTATTGCTAAATGTACATTTTCAATCTTACCCCTTTATCCACAGCATCTTCGAATCAAAAATAGTCAAAAGCCTTTATCTCGTTAATTGAGACCCTACAATTAACCAATTCTGCCATTAACTCTTGAAAGGAACGTGACGTCCTTCAAACTCAGCCCCTAAGTAATTAAAAGTTCCCAACTGAAGTAGCGAACGATGACAGTGAACGCTCTTTTCCGACGCACAGGCCCGATGTAATGGTTCTAATTAATCAGTTTAGCTTTTTGAAAGTGGGGTGCACATTCAGGACGTGTTTCGGGAAACTGGGTTAGAAGAATGTAAAGAGATGGGTGTTTCAAAAAGAGTTGTTCTCTCTTCGAAGAAGGATGATTTAAATTAGATTTTATGGAAAGGAGGGATGGTTTGTTTCATTTGAAAGTTTGCTTAGTTAAAAAGAGTAATTTTGGGAATGTGTAGGAGTTGTGTTGTCACACAAGGTTAATTTATTTCAAGTAGTTTATTGTAATGGTTGGATGTTAGGGACCTTGTAATTAATGCTGTTTTGTTAACTTACAATACTGTCCTTGAGAGTTTTTCGAAAGAAGTTTTGCGTCATAGGATTTTAAAAAGGCTCTTCTCTTAAGCGTTTTTGATAAATAAAAAATAATGCCGTGCTTTTATCCATCTAATTTTTTAAATTTTAATCAGTTGAATGTTTTAGGCAATAGTAAACTCAAAAATTCAAGGTCCTAAAAATAATATAGTAGGAAAGAAACTCATGAATTAAAAAAAGAAATACAAAGTCATTAAAATTATTTCAAAACATATCGAGATTTATTCTTCAAAACATGCCTAAATTACAAGATAAATCTATATGTTTTTGATCGTTAATTTTTCTAAAATAATTTCGATAAATATCTAGTTGTAAGATGTATGGTCTAAAGACAGGGCACTCATTAATGTGACAGGGGTATGTTTAACATGGATGTAGCGCTTGCAGTGAATGTAAGTTAATTTTTGTTGGAAAGAATTTCCATACATTTAAAAAAAGTATTCACATCAAATAAAAATTACTACTGACTGCTAAATAATGAAAGATTTGAACACTGGTGTACATTCATTTTGAAACCGATAATACCTCCCATAACCTATAAATCTACACCTCCCTATAAAACTCAAATAATTAAAATTTTCATTAAAAAAATTTACTATCTGTTTTCTAATACATTATATGCCTCCAACTTAAAAAAAAAACGTCAGCATAATATTTACTATATTCGAAAATGTACTATACAATATTTACTACACCCTCAAACTTAAAAAACACGTCAGTATACCATGTTCTCCAGCAAACTACAGCCATCGCTTATGACCACTTACCCACGTCATAAATCAGGATCACCTGGGGCGAGAAAGTAAGGGACTGATTGCTTCCGACCACCGTTTCCTTCTCATGCATCAGCACTGTTCTTACGAGGCACATAAGTGGTAGAGAAATATATTATTTTTAGCGGGTGTGTGTGGGAAGAATATGTATCGAAATAACGTTTTAGGTGTGGTAGTGTTTGATATAGCTTCCGGCTGTTGATTTGTAGGAAGTGTGGCTTTAACACAGACATTAAATAAATCTTAGTTTTTGTGAAATGCAGTAGAGTAGAGAGACACGGTTAACACCTCAGCTGGCGTATTAGGATATACATGTTAGGGCATTGGACTTGGAATAGAAGTAATTTTATAAGTCACAAAATATGCCATTAAATTTGATGTTTTTTGCTACTTTCTATTTCATTTTTCATGCTTTTGTAGGACATAAAGGTAATATTTTTTTATTGTTTATCTCAACTTTAAAAACACTATATGATGATGCATAAAAATAATAAAATTAAAAACTTACCTTTAAAAATATCTGTCGCAAAAAATTACGGTAGGAAAAAGTACGATTACTTATCAACAGGGCAGCCTATTCTTAATTTTAATTGAAACTATAGTGCAACTCTTGTTATCTTAAGTATTAATTTTACATGTATTTAGTTTCGATAAAATAGTTTAACGTATTTTCCTGTGCAGATAAATATAAATGATTAATTTTTTGAGATATTTATAAAACTGAAGTTAGAAAAAAAGGATATACTAAGAATAATTTACTTAACCGATGTTTATTTTGCTGCTCAGAAAGATTAATTGATGGAACTAGCTGATTTATTCATGTTAGTCTGTCAGAATAAATTTGGAAGTTACTGATGATCAATGTTTTTGTCGATAAATTCAAAATGCCTAATCGAACCACAGGGAAATTTAAGAATGTTATTAACATGAATTCAAACTACTTTATTTCTTGAAAAACCTATACTTTATCAAAATTTAGTTTTAAAACAATAAAATGACGGAAAGTTTTAAACTTTCATTTATATCTAAAATAATATTGATCAGTTGTCATACAACATATTTTAAGAAACTACTATTGCATTTGAACGAAAAAAGCTTAGATGATATAATTTAAATCTCTCTCTATATATAAAAGAAAGTCGTGTCAGTTTGACTATTTATAACTCAAGAACGGCTGAACTGATTTTGCTGAAAATTGATGGGGAGGTAGCTTAGTACCACGAATAGGCTGTAGAATACTTTTATTTCAAAATTAGAACAAAAACTGGTGAAGGAGGGCAAAACGTGAGCCATAGGAATAACATTGTAAGATTATAATTTACTTTTATTTCGATTTAAAAGAAATTTCAGGGCTTTCAGCGAGAACAAAAATTAACTAAAGAAGAAAAGAGCACGTATGTTTAATTTGCTGGATTGATATTTGAATATCAGTGTTTTATTCTATTTACTAATTTTAAATCATTTATTATTATTATTTTTTTGGTGGATCAGATTTCCTCAATTAGATTTTAATCAAGTTTTCAAATTAAATTTAATTGATGTTTACAAATGGTAAGAAATGAAGATATGAAGCAATATTTTCATCAGAAATAAGGAATTTATACTTCATAAAACTTTTCCAGCTATACAAGAATATGAATGTTTTGTTTTCTGATGTTAAGATGGCTTAGTGGCTGATTGAATTTTGGCATTGGCGGCCTTTGGCGAAGTTGAAAATTTAACGTAGCGTAGCTCTTCCCATCCAGTTTTATGGGTTAGGGTTAGTTGAATTATAGTCGCACTAGAGGTACACACGAGGGCTATTGGAAACGGGAGTTGTAATTTAGAACCACAGTCAAGTTACGAGACGATACATGAGTAGGTACTTAATGCGACTTTTGAGGGCGACATCATAGGCAGCGTCGGGAATTTTTTGGATATTTAAAGTGCTCTTTCTCTAGACGGGGTATTATTTGTCGGGCATTTTTTTGACCGTTTATCGGGCGGGAGTTATTTTGGCGATGCCCGGACTTGAACCTGGGACCTACCGCAAGCAAGTGGAAAGTCTTTGCCGACTGGGTCTGTTAGTCTTAACGGAAGCGTTTGGTGGTAAATCAATTGATGAACAATGTGAATTACGCGACGATACTCAAATTCGATACTCGACGACACTCGATTCCCTTTAAAAAAATTACATTTATTATCCAAAAAAAATTGACCTTGATAAAATCAAAAGTTTGCTCATTTATTGCCTCTAAGGCAGAACAAAGTTCTCCGAGTCAGCTAGTATCTATATAAAAATATTTTGCACTTGACTGAATTAAAAGATAATTGATAAACCAAGGTAAATTGCGTAAAACGCTGCAAGCAAAGTAGGTACATTGGTCTCCATCTCTGCTAAATACTTAAAACTTTCAAGGAGTTCAAACCATTTTAATATGACATATATTTTCCATGTTGATCCTACTGAACACAACCATATAATTAAATTGGTTTATTTCGATTGCAACTGGGAAAAGAAGCCTTTCTTTCCAACACCCATTAAACTTTTTATCGGAGAACATCTGATAGCGGGCTCCTTTTTAGCAAGCGTAATTATTAAGAATGTATTTGTTGTGTTCGTTCTTTTTTAAAAAGAGCTTTGTTGTGTTGTTTCTATTCAGTAACTGCTGTTTGAATATTTATGAAATGTAAGGTTTTTCGCACAGGAAGCCGCTAAAATGAGCATTATAAGAAAATTGTCGATACTATAATTTAGTTTTGTTATATTTTTTTTTAATTTCCAAAAAAAAATTGTATCAGTGTCTGTGAGGTATTACGGGCTCTCTCATAAGTACGTTTAGTAGACAGATTTTCATAATAGAAAAATCGTTGGAAATCATGTCATATGATTATATGGCACGTAGGATATCCCTTGAGTACCGATTTGGCTAATGTTCTTTCGGTAAAATTAAATATCGGCATATTTTAACATCAATAAAGAGTTCAGATTCATTATAATCTATTCTTCAAAATGAGTAACGAGAGCCACCTAAATGGTGCCACAAAAATGGCTCTCACCAAAAGGTAATATGCAAAATGCTTGATCAAGTAAAAAAACAGCCCCATTTAGAAAAAAAGATGTTACCAAAATATTACCTCATTTAAAAAAAAGCAAAAACAATAGCTTCAAGTTACTCTTTTCATCTTTATTGAGGATACGAATAGCTGTATACTTGTCAATGTAAGGTGTGTACTTTTCTTATATTTAAACAGGCTTGTACATTTTCAAAAGATATTTTTGAAGTGAGGTGCAAGCTTTTTCCCGTGTAAAACCGAATTCCGCAGTTAAAAATATTTGTTTTAGGTACATCCAATGCATCTTATTGACATTCTGATGACATCAGGTATGAAGAATCTTATATTATTTCTTCCTCATCCTTGGCAATTATCCACTGTGTGCTTTCAGGGGCCGCTTTCCATCTGATTTAAGGGACGATCGCGAGGGTTGCTTTCTCGTCTGGTGGAGAGGGTTCATTAGGCGGAGGGTATTTATTCCTGTGTTGTTGGCCCTTTCTGCGAAGTTGTACGGAATCGATTATTCCTACCCAAAAGAGGGGCACGAGCGTTGGATGCATTAATTATGCACTTGCGAGTGTTCGTGATTTCGTTGGATGAGACACAATGTTCTTTTGAAAGTCGAGCCCTTGATTAGCTTTGTTGCATATGGGCGCAACGTGTGGATTTTGCGTCTCATCAAAACTGCTCATGGAGGACCATCTCTTTATCTTGAATAGATGTTGATGCAATATTTAAATTTGTTTTAACTGGATACACAATTTTTAAATGTCTTTTCATCTTCAGTGTCAAATTTACTAATGTGGTAAAAGCTTTCATTATCCCCACTCAAAAACGAAAATTATTACGTAGGATGCGGTAATTTTCCACTACGAGTACTCAGGATTTCGTAGGGTAGAACACAATAATCTTTTGAAAAATTAGAAATTGACTTTGTTATATGGACAAAGAATCAGGGAAAGGGGTGGAGATTGCATCTCATCAAAATTTCTCGAGGATCGTGAATAGATATTGGTGCAACATTTAAATTTGTTTAACTTGATACATCCTCTATAAATATCTCTCATTAAAATTGTAAAATTTACTAATATTTAAAAAGCTTTTATTAAACGTACTCAAAAACAAAGAATATAAAGTAAAATGCATTAGTAATGCTCTTGCTGCTGTTATTGGTTTTGTTGGACAAGACACAATGTTCTTCTGTAAGTCGAGCCTATATTAGTTTTGATGCACATTGGCGCAACGTTTGGAGTTTGTTTCTCATCAAAATCGCTCGTAGAGGACCAGCTCTTAGATGTTGATACAATATTTGAATCGGTTCTAACTGAATACATATTTTGTAAATGCCTTTTCTTCTCCAAAGCAAAGTTTACCAGGAAGTCAAAATCTATTTTATTTCCACTCATAACGAAGAAGATAACATAGGGTGTATTAATTGTGCGCTTACGACTGCTCGTGATTTCGAAGAATGAAAACAATAATCTTTCAAAAGTGTAGCCATCGATTGGCTTTTGTAGCGAGGCAAAAGAATCTAGCAAAAAAATGGATGGATCTAGGAAAAAATCTGGGGAAAATGTGGATTTTGTCTCATCAAAATTGATATCTATCACGATCAGATCTTTATCACGAATAAATGATGATAAACTATTTGTATTTGTTTTAGCTGAATTCATCCTCTGTTAATATGTGTTCATCCTCTGTTATTTAATGAAACTTTTATTCCTACTCAAAAACAGGAGATGAAGTAGGGTACATTATCTTAGCACTTACAAGTGGTGCATTTCATTAACAACAATCCTTTGAAGATTTATTCATCGATTCGCTTTTGTTACATCGCCGAAGAATCTGCGGGGAAAGTGTGGATTTTGTGTTTCATCAAAATTGCTCGTGAAATATTTACGTTAGCGATAAACAATCGGCAGGAAAATTGTTTCCATCATCTGCACAGTTTACTAAGATGGAAAATAATTCCTAATCAAATTAGAAGAGAGTAAAAATGCAGGATGCATTAATTATGCATTTGCCAGTGCTTAAATTCTGCGCATGTACAAGTAAGTGTTTTTCTATGAATGCGTATTATTTAAATAGTTAGCATGTCATTCATGCATTTACATACATATCAATTTTTACAAAAACTTTCTAAAATACATTATACAAAGTAATCTGTCTATAGTACACTAGAGGTTAGAAAAATCTGTTGTTTATTTTCACTTTTTTTTATAAATTTATATGCATTATTTTATAATTACCAACTGTAATTATACAAACGGCTGCTGATAAATTCCAATTTTTGGATATGTTAAACAATCTTTTATTTATATTATCACCCTAAACAACTTAAAGGAATTAATCGAACAACTTATGTGAATAATTATTTTTATACTCTAATTCATAATTTTTAAATCACATAATTTTTATCGATAAAATTAATCTTGCCTTATTTCACAAAATTTTTTTAAGATAGTTGCTAAAAAATAGAAAACCTTTGAGACTTAATAAATAAACTTTAACGTGAAGTATTAAAATATATCTCTTAATTTTCAAAACTTTTTATTATTTTTGTTGCCGTATTCTTAAAAGTTGGATAGTTTAAAAAAAACAAGGGGTAAATACCTTGGAGACATATTTTTATGCTTAATCATTTTCCTTAAATTGCCCTATAATGGAGGAAAGTTTGTTTTTATTTAAAACAAAGATTTGAGTAAATATTAAAGAACTATTTTAAATAAAAAAAATACTTTATTCATTAAGCACAAAAATGTTAACATATATACATGACTTTTAAAAATTTTCAATAAATTTTTATTTAAAAAATATTATTTTCTAATTGTTTTTCGTAGACATTTTTTATATTTCATTTGCTTATTACTGTTTTTTTTTGTTTTAATATTCTTTTGATTTATATATTTCTTTACAAAATCACACTGGTTGTTTTACAAACTTATGTTTTTATATTTATGTGTGTTATAAATCGTATTAATATCTTTCTAATTCCTATTTATATATTTTCGTTTTTTTATTATTAATATATTATTTTATATTGAAATCTTGTGTATTCTCATTAAGCTAGATTAAATATATTGTGTATAATTCTGGAATAATCCTAATGCGGACAAAAACAATTAGTGCAAATCAAGTTTTTAACAAAATAAACGTACTATTAAATCTTTATCTTATATTTTATTTCAAATTTTGATATTAATTTAAGCTCAAAAAGAAATGTTGGGCAAATAAGTCACATTATTACTTAAACCTTGGTTTAAGCTTTCAGACAAGCAAACACACTTTATAAACTAAAATTTTAAAGCTTATAAACGCAATACGATAAACTTTTAGTATTTTAGCCAAAATTTCAAATATAAAATACGTTATTCTGTCTAATTAATTACTATGCAGTAATTTTGATATTAATTTTAATGACAAAAAGTTTTACTTTGTAAAAAATTCTGTTGAAAGCCATCAATTTTTATTATTTTCCTTATGAAACTTTTTAACTTTTGAGTTACATGTGTAGCCCTAAAATTTTCATGACATTCATCATTGTATTATTATTGTATAAAATAATAATAAACATAAAGTAAGCTTCAGATACTATTTTAAATAAAAAAAATACTTTATTCATTAAGCACAAAAATGTTAACATATATACATGACTTTTAAAAATTTTCAATAAATTTTTATTTAAAAAATATTATTTTCTAATTGTTTTTCGTAGACATTTTTTATATTTCATTTGCTTATTACTGTTTTTTTTTTGTTTTAATATTCTTTTGATTTATATATTTCTTTACAAAATCACACTGGTTGTTTTACAAACTTATGTTTTTATATTTATGTGTGTTATAAATCGTATTAATATCTTTCTAATTCCTATTTATATATTTTCGTTTTTTTATTATTAATATATTATTTTATATTGAAATCTTGTGTATTCTCATTAAGCTAGATTAAATATATTGTGTATAACATATATATTTAATCTAGCTTAACAATTTCCCAGTATTTTGAACCTTATGTACTTTACGTTCATCAGTTTTTTTAATAGATAATTATTAAACTCACACAAAGCATTCGTATTTATGTTTCAGTATCAAGTGTTAAGGAAATTGATGATAAAAAAAATTAATACTTAATGTAGCTACATGCATGCATCAATAGTCTCATTATTAATCCTTTATCAATATTTTATTTCCTTAATTCAGTATTTAAATAATCAAGCTGCATTAAGGAGCATAATAATGCTAAACGTTTTTGAATATCGAAAATTTATCTGACAGTTCTCATGAAAAATTTCACCGTTATATTTAGAGCTACATTTATATTTACAATGAATAGGGAATTACGTAGTGAATACGAAGTAACTAAACAATACCTTTGCTTGCTTTTGTACTACGTTATTTATTATGCATCGGTGCATATGATGAAAACATTTCATATATTAGAATGTTGTCAGTGCAAAAGGTCATTATACTTAAAGTTATATTCTACAGTAAATTAGAAATGACCCAGCGAATAAGAAGTAAACAACTTTTCATATCGTAGTTCATTATGCATTGTTGTCTTAGATATGTATCTATATCTTGTTAAAAAACTCACAATTTTCAAATTATAACTAAGATATAGAGTACGGCGCCTTTATTGGCGACTGTTGACGATTGCAAATTCAATTGGACGAAGCCGCCAACAAACATACCGGACCCTATATCTTAGTTACTCTTACGAAATTGAGCATTTCGCAACTTGTGACCCTTTAAATATAAACAGTACTTACAATATCTATGAGCTGAGACAGTTTGAGTCCTAGATGCACGGTGACTTTATGGGAATGGTTCCCGACCGGCCTGATGAGCCTGTTGTAGTCGCTGAGCAGATCATCGTGCAGTCTCTTGGCCGCCGGGTGGGCCCTACAGACCCCCAGCAAGATGCAGAAGAGGACCCATCGACAGCTCAGTCTGAGGGATGCGGATGGGGATGCTCCCCCGCATCCTCCCGCGTGTGCTCCCGAGATGCGGATCGCATCAACATGGCCTGCCACGTCTGCCTCTTTCCCGTTATATACGCCACACGGGGACGGTCGATAGCAGCATTTCTCTCCATCATCTCCTCTTGCGCTTCCTTTCATCTTGAGCATCTTCTATCTCTCTCCCAGAGACTCAACAGCGATGGAAAATGGTCTTTTGTGGGTGTTTTTAGGGTGTATTTTTAGGGAAAAATACGATTGTAGAGGGAGTTTACATCCCGGCTTCCCATACCGCCTTTCCAGGGGGGTGGACGTGGGGAGTAGGGGAGGGCAGCGAGCGCCGCCAAGCGGCCGATCCCGCCGACCGTTCCTGCAGCATTGCCATCGCTCGCTCCCCGGCATCTCTTTTTCTCCCTGCGCTCTTCGCTCACTCTCCATCCCTCTACTTCGGTCAGAGTGACAGAAGGGGAGATTCAATGAAACTCGTATCCGATTCAGAGTGGTGGTCCGACAAAATTGCAACTCATAAAGTTTTTTTTTTTTATGTTTGTCTTGTTTGCGAGAACTATTTTCAGCTTTTCTCTACACGATGGCTATCTAGACAAGTATCTACCACTTAAAGTCACTACCAAAAGTCTAAAATATTAAGGCGCAGTATTCGATTTCATAGGACTTGGTTTTAAAAAAATTATGGTGATGGTGCTCTAAACACTCGATCATTTCAATTATTTTAAAATAAATGAGTTTGCAAAACGAAAATTGTGATAATGACGCAAGGAAATCAAGAAATGTAATTCTCTAAAACATGAAAATTTCAGTTAGATAATATTATATTTAGAAAGTATCATTACAGTTTATTGAAAGCCTTTAACTACAAAAGTTAAGCTAACGAATATGCATTTTCGAATTTTTGGTGCCAAGTGAGATGGACCACACCTAGTTAAGTCACTTACACCGAATTAACGTCAAAACACCCGTAATAATATTCATCGCACAACCGCTTTAAATAAACGCAGCTTTTTATTTATTTGTATGATTTTACTTCAAAAAGTATTATTTGTTAATACCAAGCCTAAATATCAAAATTTAAGTAACCGGTCAACCCTGTTATTCGATTCTTTTACACACGTCTATAACGGATTTTTTTAGTATTTCCAATCTATAAAGGGCTGTCATTTACAATTTTCTCAAACCAATGTTATGAATTGTGAGGCTGTGAATAGAGGTCTGTGTGGGGAAGGGGGTAGAGGGGGGACTTCCTTCTCGTTGGTGTGAGATTCTGTGTTGGATTGTTCCATGCAAAGTGCTAACGTGATAAAAGTTTTCCCTATCATCAGATAAAGATATTGTTAATTTTTCTACAAAGTAAATGATTCTTGATTTATTGGGTATAGTTGAATAAGCTAATCTTGATTAATTTAATGTTTTTTAGACAAAAAATATATAATTTTTGAATTAATGAGGATATTTTGTCTTAATTTATCAAATATGCATAAACTGCACTGTTTATTTTATTATACTGTCTGTTTTATTTTATGCATAGTATTACTAAAATGCAATGGAATTTAGTTAGAAAATTTAGTTCATATTCTCATTTAACATAATTGACAATTTTTCATCCATAAAGAACTTGTGCTTATATTTGATTATCTTAAAAAAAAACTTGTTTTTTTTTAATTAAGAAATGCTAACTAATACGGAGATACTAAATAAAAATCAAATTATTAAAAAAAAATTGTCTTTAAATTAAGAAAAATTATAAATGTGCGTATTGTCACCGTTAATTTAAATAATTAATAAGTATTTAATAATATTGTGATAATATGATATGCAAATAAACATTCATTAAATTGTACTTTTATTTTAACCATTACAACTTCTTATGACCAGTATCGACAACACAGCAAATTTTGGAAACGGCTTATAATTATTCTTGATTTTTAGAAGTAAAAATTAACGAGTTGTTTATTGATTGGTTGTTCATGAAAATTTGATTTTCTAGACCTAATTAAAACTGAAAAATAATGATTAAGCATATTACTTAATATATCGTACTTGTTCTGATACATTATAAACTGTAGACGCCGAAAATCGGTTTTAAAAAGTTTATCAATTTTATTCGAATTATGTATATTAAAATTCCATAAAACTCACAAGACCGAATTCGATAACTGACTTAAAAATTCGTACTGGTTGGTGATTTTTCTGAAAACGAAGCACACTCTTCATTAAAACAAACATGCAACCTTTTCAAAACGTGCTAGTTTAACCCAAGTTTTAAAAATAAATGAGAATATCCTGTTCTCGATTTGGTTGCTAAGTTTAAAATCGTACTAGAGTACGTCTTATACTTTTCAGACCAAGTCAATTGTTGAATCCCTCGAAATCATCGTAGGAAGTTTACAAAGTTTAATTAAAATAATATCGTTCTGAAGTTTTTAAGAAATAGCACGCGCCAACCGAACAAAAAAAACAAGCCTGACTTTTAACAGGAACTACAAGAAGGTTCTATGTAATTTTATGATAAATGTTTTTTAAAGTAAGTGATATATTGCTTACTTTAACATTATTATGGTTAATAAATAATTGTATTGCTTTTTTTACTACACTGCTCAAAACAATTAGGGGAGCACATGTTTTAAACCCTTTCGCTCCCAATGATTCCATTGGGAATCATCAGCTTGTGATTTTTTTCTGAATAAGTTAAATTCGCAACTTATGTATCGTTAGATACATCATTATATGGAAGAATAACGTATTTTTAAGAATTTAATATATTTTTTTAATATTTATGAAAATATGAAAAATATGGTAAAATAAATTTCACTTTAAAACAGTTTTAGAAAATAAATTGACCCTAAATTTTTCATGCTTGCATTTTTTAGATGTTTAAAAATATATTTCAACTATTTTTAGCAAAAAAAGTTTTGAAAAAATTATTGTTATAATTTATTAAAAAGTTATTATTCTATTTTTCCCCTTTAAATTTAAGTATTAAAAACTTAAGATTTTTTTCTCATGTTTTTTACTATTTCATTTCGAATGCATAGTGAACCTATTTAACAAATTTCAGATTTATAGGATAAAAATTAAAAAGTTGGGAGTGAAGTTAAAGTTGGAATTAAAAAGTGCTCCCCTAATTGTTTTGAGCAGTGTAGTATTAATGCTAGCATTCGTTCTATTTGAATGTGCTGAAAATTAGAGGATGTAGCTTTGACTATTTTAGGTCATCAGTTAGTTCTGGACAGGTGCCAGTACACCGAAAATTGGCAAATGTAACTCCACTATACAAGAAAGGGCCAAAAAATGAACCAGTGAGTCTTACATCTGTTTTAGGTAAAGACTTTGAAACACTGTTGAAAAGAGGATGATGACATTTTTGAAAACTTATAATTTGCTTTCAGATAATCAATATGGTGTTACAAAGAATAGATTTTGTATAACTTACCTTTATCAAACAAAGTATCTTATTAAAATGTTATGATATTGCTAATGAATAAATCGATAAAGACAATATGGTTGATGTTAATTACATCGATTGTGGGGAATTTCAACAAAAGCCTTTTAGCAAAGTTCTTTTTTTTTCCACGATGAAAACAGTTGGGTTGCTAAATGAAGTTGTTATGTTGTATTGAAAATTGGTTTTCCACAGAAAACAAAGGGTTCATATAAAGGCAAGTACTCAGATTGGACTGAAGTGGAAAGCGGTGTGCACTATGGCTCGGTATCAGAACCGAATTTGTTTATTATGTATATTGATGACATTAGCTGTGATATAATGTATATTTTTGAAGATGACATGAAAGTGCTGAGTGCAGTGAACTCTACTGAAAGAAGAGGGCAATTGCAAAATGATCTTACGAAAGCTTCTGAATGTTCTTCATGCATTCAGTGTAAGCAGTGTAAGGCAATTATCGTCCCTGCAATTAGGTAAAACAATTCTTTTATTTTATCGGGAGGAAATATAAAGGGTAGTGAGTTAGTTGGAGATTTAAAAATTTTGGTTACAAAAGATTTTAAAATCAGCAAACGTGTAAACGGTGTGCTGAAGCAAGTAGGAAAGACAATATAGGGGTGAGAGGGGGGCTAAGCTGTACACCAATTTTTTTGTCCTAGATTTCAAGCTAGACGATACCGTCAAGTGCTGTATTTTAGCTTCAGATCGCGCAAATTTACAGTATGGATATCGTTTCGCTATGTGTATGAGTATCGGTGTCTCAGCAAAAAAAATAAATGTTTTTACTCTTTTTCTTATAATTTTCGCTTAATACCAAATAAAAAAGTAAGTGACGAATCTTTTCTTGTACGCTAGTAACTGTAAGACCATAATAAAGTACTTCTCTTTAGCTCTCTTTTGGTTGTTAGCTATGATTGTTTAAATGATAGTATTTCAGGTGTTTTTTTATATATATAATGCAGTGAGGTACAGACTGGGGCTAAACCGTACACAGCCCCAACTAGGTTGCTATGGCAACATACCTACATCCATTGTAACTATGAGGAAAATGGTGCTAACAAAAAGGTTAAGTTTTATAAGTCTTCTTAAAAAAATTTCTTAAGTCCCCAAATAAATCACAACTTTTAGATTTGTTACGAATGTTAGAACTTTTTTATTAAAGTTAACTTTGGATTGTAATTTGTTCTCAAATTTTACAATTGTAGTACACAGTTTCTTAATTACGACCTTCATAAGCAATAAAAAGTTTTTGTACAGTAATCTATTGCATTACAATCATTACTTTCTAAGTAAACAGATGATTTTTAAACTGTGCGGTATAGCTCCGACCCAAGAGGCTATTTCGTACAAAGTAACTTATGTTTTATTACCAATTTTTATATGTAAAAAGCGTAATATTTCCAAAATGTTTATGTATGATCACTAGCCTGATTATCAAATTATATATTGCTTTTGTTTATGTAACCTTTACTTTGTGATTTGCTATGTATCTACGAATCTCCCTTATGTGTACGGTATAGCCCTGCTCTTCCCTAATGCTGTGTTTCATCAGATGAAAAGAATAACTTAAAAATAGAAGATTTCCGTTGTATAGGGGATTGGGAAGGAGGTGATTGGCAGGTGAAACACTAAGGGTTCAGCGTGAGGCTGACCACCTTACCGGGACATATGCCTAGCTCCCCAGAGTCCTAGGTCACGAAAGCTGAAATGGGCACGGCAGGCCTTGGCCCAGTGATAGTCTGTTTCACCGAGGAGTTTAGTTTAGTTTAGGGGATTGGTTAGGCCACATCTGAAGGATACTGTTTGTTTTGGTCGCCGTTTCTCAGAAAAGATAGATAGTACTTATTTCCACAATATTAAAACTGTAAGCACCTTTTGAGAGCTTTGACAAAACTTTTTTTATACCTCAAACTTGCAGATAGTTTGGTTATGAAAATTCTTAAACCTAATGTCAATATTCGGCTAAGAAATATGAAAGGCCGAAATAAATTACGAGTAAACTGTCGAGTCGGAACAATGTACGCATACTCTTATTGGCAAAAGACATAAAAATACATAATTAGAAATTATATATCAAACCTTTGATTAGATACAATATCATCTACTCCATGCAACGTGCAGTTTAACCCAGAGGCAAATTAATTTCGAAAACGCAACACACACAAGACCTCAATTATAGCCTTGAGAAATTTACTTCCTCAAACAAACGCCCCTCCGAATTACTATAATTTATGCCTACCAGGCGATCGGATTCCTTCAATAATATCATTAAGCCGAGCGCAACATCGGTTGCGCCTTATTAATTACGCAGTGCCGACTTACAAAGACAGCTGCACCAAGGCCCTGCTAAGTCGCTTGATAAAACTGCAAACTCTACGAAGTGATAAACAATAACGCAGAAAATTGAATTGAGTCGTAAGTTAATTACGAAAGCAGGCCGTATAGTGTCTGCCAAATTGATGGGTTTGTTTGACACTGGTGTAGCTTGTATTTTCACTTAAAAATAGGTATATGTTCTTTAAAGACAATCAGATATTGTTTAAAACAAATTTCCTTCAAATTTACCATCACTGTATGATATGTACAGCTGGGGAAAAAAAAAACGAATCACCCCTCGTTTCTCGGCTGGTATTGATCAAGGAATTTTGTGTAAGGTGTCAATTTTCAGGAAATAACGTGAGGAATTGAGAACTGGCAACAAAAATTGTAATAGGGGTCGTCTACATATTAAAATGAGTACCAACTTTGAAAATTCCAATGGCAACACCCAATTTTTTTTACATAAAAATGTTCAGCACCTTCGAAATACCCCATGTATAAAAAAGAATGATTTATTTTGCATTATTTGCTGAGATACAAGTATTCAAAGTTGAACACCCATAATGTTAAAAAAGTTTCACAAACTTTTATTCATACCTCTACAAATAAAATGAATTAAACAAAGATTTTTTTTCCATTATATACTTCTTAATTTTCCAAAACCAAATCACACATGTTTTTTCATCAATTTTTCATTTTTAATAATTTTTTATTTAAATTTAAATAAGAAAAAATAAAACATGAATAGCAACCCCAAATTTTTTTCGCATAAATCGATAAAGTAGATCAAGTAGAACCAAAATCCCGAATTTTTTAATTCAATAACAATTATTTGCCGAGATATTGTAAAAAAACTGAAAAAGACGAATTTTAGGGACCGTGTAAAAAATTACTCGGCAAATTTGATCCTAGATTGCATTATCATTTGGTGATTAAAAAGCGTTTGGTGGTAAATGTTTATTCAAGTTATCGATTTCTGTCAAATGTCTCAAAATCTTTTCTTATTTCAAGTGCATACAATGTATTTTCTTTGTATAATTAACATTAAATTATATCGGTTACTATATTTTTTAATGAATGTTATTTCCAATACAATTTCAAAAAGTGTGTTTAATATAAAAAATTAAATACCCTAGAATATTATTGGAATTTGGTTTTAAATACATTTGATTGTTACCACATTAATTATTTAAAATGATTAGTGCCTACTGCGCGTTGGTTAAAAATCATTACCAAATCATTCTGAGTAATTTTATTTTGCTTTCCTTAAATATCGTGTTAAGGTCGTAACCCTCAATTTGCAATACGTGGTTTACCGATAAAGAACTAAACTCCTCGGCACAACAGCCCATTAGTGGGCCAGGGCCTGCCATGCCCATTTCAGCTTTCGTGATACAAGGGCTCTGGGGTGCAAGGCATATGTCCCGGTAATGTGGAAAGCCTCACGCGGAACCCCCAGCGTTTAGTTCCCCAAGCATGCTTGGTCCCCAATTTATCGATCCTTTTAAGGGCTGAAAGGATGGGTTAACCTCGCCCAATCCGGGATTCGATCCCCGGACCTGTAGCGTGGCAATGCGAAATAAGCACTACTACTAAGCAACTGGGCCGATATTACCGATAGAGTTTGACGAATTTTAAACAAACTTTTTGCAACAATGTGAATGAAACAAAAATTTGCTAAAAAGTTTAAAACATAAGTGTAATAATCATGTTTTTCAATCTGATTGTAACTAATAGCATTTGAAAATCTGTTCGTTATAAATAACTGTATATACGACTTAATGTAAATTAAAAAATTTCATCTTCTGCCTTTATTTTATTTCTGAATTTTAAAATCCAAAATTAAAAAAAAAAAAAAACATTCGAAAAATCCCAATATTACTGAAGAAAGTTAAATTCTAGCATCCGTTGGCGAGATTATGCTAACCCTTTTTTAGCTTGTCGTTTTGAAAAACACAACCAAAATATTTCATTTTTTCACTTAGGAGATTTGCCCCTAAACGAGTTCAAAATTAAGGCTTTAATATCTCAGCAAATAATGCAAAATAAATAATTCTTTTTTACACATGGGGTATTTTGAAGGTGCTGAACATTTTTATGTAAAAAAAATTGGGGGTTGCCTTTGGAATTTTCAAAGTTGGTACGCATTTTAATATGTAGACGACCCCTATTACAATTTTTGTTGCCAGTTCCCAATTCCTCACGTTATTTCCTGAAAATTGACACCTTACACAAAATTCCTTGATCAATAGCAGCCGAGAAACGAGGGGTGATTCGTTTTTTTTTTCCCCAGCTGTACATATATATTCCAGCTTGTGTGGTTGTTCAAAGAACCGCTTATAAGCTTTCGTCCAGTGACACAGACACAGAAAGAGTTTTTACAAGCACAAGAGACACACAAAGAAAGGACAACACAAACACATAGACAAATAGTAACATTTATTGACGGTCACAAACATCCATGCCTTACCGGGATTCGAACCCAACCCCAGCAGCTCCAAAGGCTAGCATCCTAACGATTGCGCCACCGGGGTGGCATCATCACTGTTTGAAGGTAAAAAATGTCACGATTTGACGTCACCCTGTACTGTGAAATTACATTTAATGAGAATTTTGTTGTGTGTTTTATCGTTAAAAACTTCAATGCTAGTAATTGGATTCACCCATCTTCTGTGTTCAAATGCTATGGACGTAAGTTTTTCTTGTGATTCTGTACGCTAAGAAAACATTGCTTTAAAATATACACTACAACATTTTGATATAAAAAACGCAAATGTAGTGTATTTTTACAGAAATAGTTTACAGTGCAGATGTAGTTCCTAGACCACAAAATAGTATATAAGGGTTCACTGATTTTGATAAAAATTAAGAATTAATTATTTTATTAATTTTGTTATGGCGTGATACTAATTAACTTGAAAATGTGTGTGATCTATATTATTAGATATTTAACAGAAGTACTATTCAAGCACAGTACTTTGATTTGGCAGAAATCTATGAACCAAATACTGTTACTTTTAGTATGGTGGCAAATGTCCAATTATAGTTCTATAAGACGTTGTCATTAAGCATAAATGGTACATTGATAACGGCAATATCTCTATCATTTCCTGAACTTTCTTCAAAGAAAATGACATACCTTCACGAATATCTGTCCATCTATATTTTTAAATTTGAGTAATGTGAAATTGGAACTTTAATTAATGTTTCTAAGTACAAAACTCATTTTCGTTTTTGTAATGATACCAAACAACGAAAAATAATGCATTTATAAATCCTTCTAGTAACTTTAATACCTTTTCAAAGGACTATCCTAGTTTATTTTTTATGATTACCAAAAGTCTAAACTAAACAGACCGTCTTCAATGCAGTAACTTCACTTTGGGGAATGTGAGTTTTGTGGCTAAAAACATCAATTATACAAATTATCGTGTATATTCAAAGATCTTCATTACAATCCTTATTGCTGTGCCTTCATCAACGAAATGCTAGTTGTAATTTTATCACACCAATTCATAATATTTTCATGTATGTGCATACGCAAAGCACACAGCCGATCAGAAAAGCAATTACGATTGAATCTTAGTGTCCGAGAGAGAGTGTTTGTTGTTTTGAGAGAGATAGAGCAGGATATTGGGCTGTCATGTTATTGAAACTTTTCAGAGTGTTGGAAATAATCTCCCTAAGATGTTTACGAATCGAGTTGTTGTGTTGATCCTTGTCAAGTCTGAAAGTGTGTATTAAAAGTATAAGGCGAGAATAAAGGAAACATCGGTGACAGCTAGACTTAATTAAGAAGGGGTTTTTGTAAGATATTGCAATAATATAAGTCTAAGATGCGTCAATTATAGCGATAAGGCTATAAGTTATAAGTGACTCCAAAGGTACTTCATATTGGCAATGAAAAGGTGTTTAGAAATGTTGTTTTTTTATATAAAGATGTTTTTCGAAATTCGCTTCAATATTGTGTATTTAAACTTTTTTGAATATTTTAAATCACATAATAGATTCTAAACTAAAAAAACTAAACTCATCGGCAAAGCAGCCCAATACTGGGCCAAGGCCTGCCGTACCCATTTCAGCTTTCGTGACCTCGGGCTCTGGAGTGCTAGGCATATGTCCTGGTAAGGTGGTCAGCCTCACGCGGAACATAATAGATTCAGCAATACAAAATGCAAGTTTATTCAGCAAAAAAAGCTAATATATAAAGATATTATAAATATTTTGCTATTATCTGTCATTACAAATAACCTCATCATCTGTTATTACTATCAAGTTGTTATTCCTATTAATTCATTTCCTGTTATCAAAAATATTCTGCCCCAAAGGTTTAAAAGTTTGGATCATTAAAACATCGTTAAAAAGTTTTTATCAAAACACGCCATCATATATTTTTAAAAAAGTTAAAGATGAAAGAAATCTCACAACAGTACAACAAAGTTAAAAAAAATAATCATCCATCATATAATTGTTAACTTTACTGGCTTTTGATAACCCTAACCATACAATAAACCATTAAAAACCTTTCATCATTTCTCAAAGTACTAAACTAATGCTTCCGAAACGGTCATATAAAATTGAATATCATCCATTCTTATAGAATCTTCCCTGGACAAAATATTTTTCTTCCAATGTCCCCATTTTATGGTCCATCTCCCAAACCGTCTCAAGGAATCAGCAAACTGTCTCCCTAAGCTACTAATCCAGCTCAATGGCGCTATCAGTGGAGCCATATACGCCAGCAATTGCTTCCTTCTCGTACCAGTTTATTGCATCATAATCACTGCTGTGAATAGATGAAAGTTTGAGGGACAAATCATGCAACAATGGCAGGTCTCTTTGCGTCACTTTTGTTCTGGGAAGAGTTGATATTTTTTGTAACAAAAAAAGAAGTTGTAAACTTTTTTTGAATGTAAGAAGTTGTGAGCTTCTTATTATATATTAAACATAAATAGATAAAACATTGCACAAAAGGAAATTATTTGTATAAGTAAATTCATAACTGTATTGTTTCGGGTTAAGGTTTTTTCAAAACTATTAAGAGAATTTTAAAGAATTGAAGTCGTCTAAAAAACTAGATGAATGAAACATAATTATAAATCAAACATTGTGCCTTAATATACATATTTATTTAAGATACGACGAAACCTGGTAAATTGATTTAATAATTAATAATTTTTTAATAATGGTTTAATATTTAATGATTAATAATTGGTTTAATAATTTTTATGGTCCATCTCCCAAACCGTCTCAAGGAATCAGCAAACTGTCTCCCTAAGCTACTAATCCAGCTCAATGGCGCTATCAGTGGAGCCATATACGCCAGCAATTGCTTCCTTCTCGTACCAGTTTATTGCATCATAATCACTGCTGTGAATCGATGAAAGTTTGGGGGACAAATCATGTAACAATGGCAGGTTTCTTTGCGTCACTTTTGTTCTGGGAAGAGTTGATATTTTTTATAACAAATAAGGAAGTCGTAAGCCTTTTGAATGTAACAGGTTGTAAGCTTCTAATTATATCTTAAACATAAATAGATAAAACATTGCACAAAAGGAAATTATTTGTATAATTAAATTCATAACTGTATTGTCGCGGCGGTTTTTAGCGAGAGGGTTTTTTCACCACTATTAAGATAATTTTATAAAATTGAATTTGTGTAAAAAAACAAGATGAATAAAACATAATTAGAAATCAAATATTGTGCTTTAATATGCATATTAATTTTAAAAAAAAAACAATTATTGGTTGTTTGGTGGATTGGTTTAAAAAGTAAAATATATTGATTAAATTTAGAAGCACTCTATTGAGGCTGACCGCCTGATATAGAAGTAGATTTCTATAGTTTTAATTGTTAATTTTATTACACTAATTGAACTAGGTAATTTTATTCCCATTCCTTAACATTATCTTGCATAATATTTTTGACTTCAATTAGACAGCATTAATTATTGTAAATAGTTAGAATTAAAATTGCAACACCAATTTCACATATGTAGGTTTGAATTTATTCAAAAACTCAAAAAAAAATCCTGGAAAATATGCTAATTTGAATATATTGATATTTCAAAATCACGTATTGTCCGGCGTTTTTATATGATAAACTGTAACACATCGCAGATAAAACTTTATCAACAACACTACCATTTATTACTATCTCTTTAAACACCTCTTCAAATAACTAAAAAATATAGTTAAATCTTCCTCCGCTTCACTTCAAGTCAATCTCTTCTGAGATCACTTCCGTTCCACTCTTATCTCAAATGCCAAGCGTCTTCTTCTTCTTCTTGGAAATCAAAAGTCAAAGAATTTCAATTTCATCTTCTCTCGCTGTAACTGTGTCGAACCATGGAATCCGAAAGGAATGCGCATACATATCAGATCGGCATCTGAATAATAGCTCCACTGAAAGGGATAGGGCTAGAAACAAAAGGATAGGACTTTATTCTAAAAAATATTACATGGGAATGGGTGAGGAAAGAGGTTTTCTTCAAGTGTTTGCTTTTAAGCCTAAAAGTTTTATACCGCTGGAAAAGGTTTTTTCGTTGAATAAATTGTAATAATAGCAGTGGATATCGATATAGATAATAGTTTTTTTTAATAATGTTACAGTAAACCAATTCTGCGAAAAGTATAATAACTTTTAATATTACATCTGTATTGGTGAAAATTTTCTGTAAATAGTGACTTTTTAATGAAGGTTTCCTTCAAAAACTCACATATTTTTAATTAAACACGGCAATTTATTGGGAAATGCTTTTCAGCAAAAAAATTGCTGAAAAATGGAAAAATGCTGAAAAATGAAATGGAAAAAATGCTGAAATTATTTTAATCCAAAATTTAAAAATAAAGTTCGAGTCATTGTTTTCTTTGCTTAACTTTATTCTGTTTTACTGCAGTTATCAGAACATAGTTCTAAATGCTAAAGTTCTTTCCGTTTTATCTCCAAATCCTTATTTTTCGTTAGTACTTAAACACAAATTCAAAAGAAGAAAATGCTTTTGGGTTTTTATAAACAGGGAAAACAACAACTGGCACAGACAGTACATTATTCTTTCAAGAAAATACCCATCTTTATAATTCCCTATGAAAGAAAACCTCAAGTATCCAAGTTAATTCCTAGAAACATTGCTACATCTTGCAATAAATCCACCATTCTCAAGACACTAATTACAATAAAATAAGAGAGGAAAGATTTAATATATATAATAAGTCAGATGCTCTTGCGTATCCATTCATCTTAAGATCGGAAGAATGTTACTGCAGAAAATCTGTGTTTCAGGGCTAAAGAGGTATATTTCCTAAAAAAAAACAGCATAAAAACTTTAACAAATGAATTGTCAACGTACAACAAATATTTTCTTAAAGCTCTAAATTTATTAGCACATAATTTTGCAAGAATAAGTCTACAATTTTATTTTCAAATTTTATGCATAGTAAACCAGAGTAAATTTTTCCTTTAGAAATCCTTAATAGACATTCCAATATCGTAAGAAGTTATTTTGATTGCATTTTTACTCACTCGATTATTAACTATTTTTAAAGTGATTGTTTTAAATATTTAAATTTTGACGTTTCTTGAAAACGCAACACTAATTTCCTTAAGGATTTCAGAAGGGGGAGTATTATTTTCTTAGATGATTTCAGTATTGGTAATAAAAAAAAAATAAGCTTATTTTGCTTTGAAAAAACTCTTTTAATATGAACTTACTATATGGATTTATTAAGATAAATTTAAATCAAGTCAAAGGTAAGTACTATATAATAACTTTTGCACTTGAACCCGTTTTACTATGAGTCGCTGAAATAAGAATGAAACATTAGGGAGCAGAATTACCAAGAAAACTCCCTTTATGATAGTAGAAGTCATCTCTTCCCATGCACCTAGTGTATTTATTCATCAGTTTTTAGGAATGCAATAAAATTGAGAAAAAATAATACACGTTATGGATGAACTAAAGGAATGGGATTTAATCTATTTATTTCTGTAAGAACTCAGGTGTTAAAGAAGGCAAGAAACTTATCGAAGAAAGATTTGCTTTTGTAGGTATTTTGTTTGTTAACGTAAAGAAAATTAATAAGGACAACATTGTTTAAAGAGAAAATAGGATTAAGAAAATCCAATAGTGGCGAAATGTCGAATTCAACTGAGGTACATTTTTGATATGGATGTTATTAGTGATTGTAAAAAGAGAAGTTAATATATTTTTACAAGTGTCTGTGACAATGAAACTTAAAGTGTACAATACAAAATATTTCAGAAATTGTTGTGTGAGAGTTGGAATCTGAATATGCAGTACAAATTTCAACCACACAATTTATGTAATATTTGTTAGAAATTTCATTTTGCACAAAAACATTAAATATTAAAAATATTTGACGTTGTTAATAAATTTATTTAGTGTTTCTTTTTTTTTTTAAATAAATTTTTTAACTCATGTATCCAATACATTTAGCCTATGATAAGTGTATTTTCGACTGCAGAACAGAAAAATTCAAATGTCTGGATTAAGCTACGGATCTTCAACAAACATGTTGTAAAGGAATGTGTTTATATACATTGGTATGGTATGGTAGGTACATATATATCCCAGCTTGTGTGCTTGTTCAGAGAACCGCTTATAAGCTTTCGTCAAGTGGGACAGACACACAGAAAGAGTTTTTACAAGCACAAGATACACACAAAAAAGGACAACGCAAACACATAGACAAATAACAACATTTATTGACGGTCACAAACATCTATGCCTTACCGGTATTCGAACCCGACCCCAGCAGCTCCAAAGGCTAGCATCCTAACGATTGCGACACGGCGGCATGTGTTTATTATCCATAGCTCTTTAACCGTGTGATAGTTTATCCAAAATTTAATCATTGTACTTACTTTTAAACATACCCTAAACCCACATCTAAATATTACACTTTTTATTAAATTTATTTTTGAATTAGAATTTTAAGTACAAAATGTCTTTAAAATAGAAAGCATCATGGGCCATTAAAAAATTCAAATGTGTTTCTATCATAATTATATTATCATATTTAGTCCTTATAATAACAATTTTCAACTTCAATTATATGCTGGTAAAATTGAACGTCCGCGATACTAATAAATAGGCAAAAGCAATGTTTTGATAATGATATTGTTGAAGGAATCTGATCCCTATGTCGATATAAATTATAGTAATTTGGTGGATCATTCGTCCCCGAAGCTAAATTGCTTAAAACTGTAATTTATATCTTGTGATGTTGTTAAATTAATTTGCATTTAAGTAGGTCAGCACATAATCTAAAATATAAACCATTGTATCATAGTAAAATAAAATGCACTTTTTAACTGCTTTGTATAAAATTCGAAGAAGTGTATCGGACAATGTGCAATCTCGTTTCAGCACATAAAGTGGAAAAGTTTCAGCACATAAAACTAGCATAAAAAGGTAAATTAAAATCTAAATTTTCTATCAACTTATCCATATCTGTTAAATCTCTAATATAATTTAAATAGTAACTTTTAATCTCTATATTAATTAGTTATCCAAGTTACAGCTAGTATGAAACATTTTTTTGCTAGTATAATTAATTTTTTACTAAAATGAATAAATGTTTTTTTTTGTGTTGACCTCAAACTAATATGTGGTACGTTTTACGTAGTAATATAAGTGCGTTCTTCTGATTGACTTAATTTTGTCTCGTTTCTTTTCCGATGAATATAATTTTAAGTTTAAAAAATAAGTTTAATTCAAAAATAAGTTTAATTCAAGTAACAAATTCCTTAAAATTATAAAAATCACAAATAACAATCGATTTTGACCACCATACAAACTTGGGTTTCAACAATTTTTTCTAAATACTTTTTTAACTCTGTTTGAAATTTTGCTATAATATGAAAAGAATATTTCTATCGACAATATTAATTCACTGAATTAGTTAATGTTATGTCTACTATTCCCATTTAAATAAATTCCTCTCTGTAAATACCCAAACAACATCCATCATTTAAAATTTAGATGTATTACTGCTTCTGTGATAGTTAAGTTAATGTTCTGTGAATATTTAAATTATCCTTTTGGACGTGTTACTCAAATATTTCACTCTTAATGGCTAGTTTCTTAATGTGCCAACATACTATTTGAAAATGGTCCTGCGAAAGCTTAAAAGTACCAGTACTACATCTTGTATATTAATTGCTTCGTTTGCGAGTAAAAATAATTAGAATTAGCCAGCATGAAAAACATAATAGGATTTTTTTTGTAAGAATGTTTAGGAGAGGGTTTGATTATATTTTAATGGCCAGCGTTTAGTGGATGGTTTTAAATTTATGTCCATGCAGAGGTTTGAGCGCTACTTAAATGTTTTATTTGCATAAAGAAGAAACACTTAAGTGGATTATTTTCTTTATTTTTTATGTAAGTTCCTTTATACCATAAACGTAGCATATTTCTACGAAATTTATTTGAAAAGACAAAATCATTAAAAAAAAATTCTGGTATATAAACAAAGGAACTGTAAAAATAAATTCTTAATAATTTTGACAATATATTTCATTAGAAATATGGATAATCAATCGAAAAAAATTAACCAAGAATGCAAATTGTCTTTCATGGAGTAAATACCTATTTACCTTTCACTTAAGTTTAAAATATACTTACAACATACCAGTTTCATTTTGTTCACCTCATTTGATAATTTAAATTTTTTTAAGAAATCTTATCAAAATGACTCAAACTTTTCGAAAAGTATTGTTTCGAGTGTCTAAAAACATTTGCAATTATTTTCTATTGAATAATCCAAACTTACTCTAAATGACTTGTAATTTTTTGTGTCCTAAGTAAATCTTTAACAATGTTAGTATTTTATAGCTGCGTAGACTAGTTTTAATGTATCCTGAACACCTTGTACTTGCCAAGTGTACTTGCAAATTAAAATAGTATGCAAGTATAATTTAAAAAAAAAAAAACTTTCAGCAAAAAATTAAATCAAGTTTAAATGTTTGTTAACCAAAGCATTATGGGATAAGCGATGTGATATTTTAAAATCGAATAAAATTCACTCACAAAAGTATTGACACATACACATTTTTGAAAACAAACAATTTAATATAAAGCATAGCCCTACATTTTCTTTTAATAACAACAATTCTGGCTAGCATTCAAACATACGTTTAAGCACATCTAAAGTAATCATTCGGGAATTTAAAAAAATGAATTTCATTTTTTCCAACATTTTTCTTCGGCAAACATACATGTAGCTGGCAGTTTTCTATTAGACAGACTTTCGATGAATAAAGTCCTATTCATGAGATTCATACAGATGACTTCGGGTGAAAATACATGATATTAAACGTCCTGAAAGTGTGTTGGTTGAATTTTGTCAATACATCTGTGAACTTGAGAAATAAGCTGATTATAACACACATTTTTAATAAATTTTCCAACAATATTTTTTGGTTTAAATTTTCTTATACCTATGCATATTTAAAGATAAAGTTTTATATATACAAATAGTTTCTATGACTGTACTTGAAAATTTTCGTCAGTCTTTTGTCTAAAAGACTAATAATTTACATATTTTTCTAAATCATTCTTTTCATTATTCTCAAACGAAAAATTTTATACAATAAAAATTGTCATGAACATATTTCGTATTGATGAAATGTGAAAAAAAAATTAATTTAGTTCTTGAGTTTTACTTAGCTGCCCAATAAATAATAAAGTTTTTGTTATTTGTTTATTATTAATTTGAATACAGATTAATTTTTATTGAAATTTTATGTATAAATAATATTTTCATAAAGATTTTGATCTAAGCATAGAAAATTGTAAAAACCTATTTTACTATACGGCTTAGCGTACTAAATAAATATTCGTAAAAATCTATTTTGACAGGCTTCTTAGCTTGTAATAAAAAGTCAAATTTTTCATAAATAATTCATTTAGACTGTTATATCTAAAAGGAACAGGAAGTAAGAGTTTTAAATTTGAAACTAATAACATACAATCCATTTTTAAAGTGACAAGAATCTGCAGTTAAATGATAATTTGTCAAGATATTTTATCACACGTTTTTTTTTTTTAATTTTAAAATATTGCCAATCAAAACTTTTAATACCCTATTTACAAATCAAACTAAGTGAAACATAATTTAGAATAGAAATATTTACATAGTTTGTAATCAACGTGTTCCAACATGCGATGAAAAGTGACCAATCAATAGTAGTAAATCTACGGAAGATCTGTCACTTTTCCTTGCACTGTATTATATTTGCACAAAACATTTCCAATATTATTTTTTAATACTGCTCAACTATATAATAATATTTCACAAGAATAAGTTTTCCTTTTATTTCTCTACTAATAATATTTAACAACTGATGGGTAAGAGTTTGATATACACAACTCACATACGCGCTTGATATAAAACGTAATATGCGAAATACAAGTCTTATATGTATATATTACTAATGTTAACTAATATTAACAAAACTGCGCTAAATTCTTTCATATTTGCTTTCACATAGCTTTGCACCATTACATTATTTTCATCACAGCTAAGTTAGCAGCAGGAATTATAAGATATTGCTAAGTCAACTGCATGCACTATACTATCATACAACTCAGCTGAAACTTTTTGTTTTATAAGCGACGTATCCAAGCGTATAAAAGTTCTTCCAATACTAACGCATCTTGTAATTACAGCCTTTTTTAAATCATAAAACTTAAATAATAGTCTTTATTTTATTGACTTTTTATAATCCTTAAAATGAAAGAAAATGGAGACTTCGTTCTCAGTGCAATTTTTCTTTTTGCAATTTCATTCTTCTTTCGTATTTAACAATATTTAAGTAAGTTAAATTAGAAAACAAAATATTTTACTAACCTTACTTTATAATTCTTTCCTATACTTTTAGAAGTAAAACATATAATAGAAGATTCATGGAGATTGAAGATTCATAAATGAAATTCAGAAATAGTTGATGACCCTAAAGTAATTGTGTTATAAGATAAGTAATTGTGTAATAGATAGTAAGATGATTTTTTTAACGAAACAAAACTAAAATATTTTTTTCAGAAGAAAATTTCTACTCAATAGCTCGTGTGCCTCATCACAGTATAATTTTAATTTAAACGTTTTAAGTTTAACGTTTTCCTGTCTACAAAATTATTTATTATTTAAAGTAACTTGCTTTAAGACAAAACTCAATAAATAAAGCATTACAGAAATTTGATAATAAAAATAATCTGCAATCGAAACTAATCATAAAATATTATTTGGATAATTAAATTTACATTAATTATTAATAACTAGCATGAGAATTATTTTTACGAAATGCTTTGTTTTAATAGTGACAAGGCTATCTGTCCCAACTTGCCAAATGTCTGACTGGATCACTTCTTAAAGAAAATCTTTCGCAAATCCTGGTAAAAAATAGGAAATGTTACAATGTTACAACATGAAATCATTAGCTTGACGTCACAAATAATTATTCTGTTTGTGGAATTACGCAAACATGTATCGTGAAATAAAAAAAGAATCTACTAAAAACTGTCTAAAAAGGTATAAAGTTAAACATTCTATTAACCCTTCTCTTAGATACGATCAAGCAACAGACACATTCACAGACTCCAAAGGTATAGGGACTGCATGAAAAAAAATATTATATATTCGTTATTTGGGCTTGTCATTTTCAGAAAACTTTTTCAAATTTTTCTCTGTTTTATGATAAATAAAGTGCCAGAAAGTTTGCAATACATATGACGGTTTTAACTGAGGAATCACCAGAATTATTTATATCTTCAAAGCTCATGATACCTTTTTTCTAAATTTATATTTTAAGTTTAGTATGTGTATAGATAATTTTAAAAAATTATAAACTTTGAAAGCAATTGCATTTGACAAATACGCTTTACAAACGTTTAAACGAAATAAAAAAACTGATAGACAACATTTATGAAACATTCAATAGCAATAAACGCCGCAAGTATCTTACATCGAATGAAACATTGAATAAACGCCGCGCAAGTATCTTACATCGAACACAATTGAAACAAAAAGGCACAAAAAGGCAATGGATAATTTTATAAGTGAAGGGATGATCTTGTTAATTGTAACTTTTTGCAACAAAAATCGTTTATATTATTAATTATAAATATAAATCATAGGTTCACTGTTTTACTAAAACTTATTATAAACTAAACTTTCTTTTGCAGGGAGTCTTTTGAGTTGCATACGTAATTCCAAATACCACATTGCTTGAAAAAAGTTTCTGCTTTTTTGGTTTAATGGAAAACCTCGTTTATTATCTTATACTGTTATGTGTTTATATAAGAACTCGATAATTATTTTTATCATTGTAATTACGTAAGGCTTTATACTTTCTTATTTTTAAAATTATGCAAAAACTAAATGTAAAAATAAGTTTTTTTCTAATAATAAAACCTAAGGGGAAATTTGAGTAGTAGCCAAATCTCTAAACCGAAGTCTTCTCTCTGTGTTAATCTAATGAAAATATAATAATAATTTTGCAAGCCAAATTGCTCAGACTGTATTAAATATTTTTACTTATGGTTTTTATATGATAAATGTAGCTAGCTTACATGGCTTTATAATACAACTTCTTGAAATTGGTTCGAATACTTTTTAATTCTCAATAAGTAATTTTATGGCATGTATGATTATCACAGAAAGAAGACCCGGCTACCACCCCTTAATTTAATCCAAAAATTAAAATTTACCATAAAAACCAATTTACCCATAAAATTATCCATTGCCATTATAAGCATGCATAACAAAACATATATATTAACTGAGCAAACAGTTCACAATTACACTTGTGTAGATTTCATAAAAAGCCCTCACACATACTTACCACCATTATTTAGGTTAAAAGGAATGTATCCTAATTACAAATTTATATTTTAATTTTTAAAAAAACGTCTATTATCCAACAATTTCCATAAGAAAATTTCCATTTACACTTCACTACAACTTCAGATGAAGCCCGGATAAAATCTATGGAGATTTTCGTATAGACTCTTTTGGACATAATGTATTTTTACTAAGGTACATTAACATTAACTAAATATTAAAAACAAGAATTCAAAGTATTTATGCAATATCTACAAGCATAACCATGTGCATATATTTACAAAATTCTTCCACCAAATCACTATCACCTTTTTTCATGCCATCAGCCATTTTTCAATGTCTCTTCGAATAACCATTAAAATCATTATATTATATTTTCTACAACAATTTCCAGTTCACAACACTCAAAATTTTTATTTCGCCAATACTGATCTACATTTTTTAAAAACTAATGCGTAAAAAATCCACCCTCTTCAAGATTCAGGGGTATGATAGTTAACTTCCAGCGTTTAATCGATAAATTTTATGTCCTTCTTCAGAAAAAGACTGTAAACGCTTACCCTTAATTTCTGCTAAGTATATCTTTATGTATATATTATATATAATAGGCATATATATTTTATTTATAGTAATTATAGTCCATGGATACCCGTTTGTCTGCTTCAATACAAGACCAAAGTAGGCATCTGATCATTGTATAACAGAGTTAGTGGTAATAAAACGGAAATTTGTAGCTTTCAATGCAGTTGAATGCTACTGAAGTATTAACTTTTAACCACACAACATTTTTGTTGCAGCTTTTGTTATTAATTTTTTCTCGAATTAACTCGATTTTTTTTCTGCGTGTGTACTAGAATAAGGGTTCAGGTGGCTTTTCCTTTGTGCATTTCAATGATCTTGTCTTGATCTACGTACTGGAATATGTGGGGAGCGTCCAGTAGTATTCCCATAGTTCCGGCTGTCGTTATTATAAAAAAGATATATAGTTGCAGGCGATCGATGACCATTGCGACGTATTTCCAATCTTCGCGTATCTGAAAACAAAGGAAAATTTTAAACATTTTATTATAAAACCATGTATCTATGAGACGAAATTCCATTCCCAATAATTAGAAGTCCTATTAATTATTTTCCACTATTTAAATATCCCACATTTCCTTAATCCCCGATACAACATTGTCTCATTGGTTTTTCCGCGCTCCGATCCCATGCATAATCCTTGAACTCTCTATGATTGCATCATTTTAGATGGTACAGTTAAATCGCTGATGTTTGGTCAACATCCTGAGCCCCATGTAAGTTACCTTCCAGAGCCCCATATTGACTCATCTTCCATATCTTTAGATGACCACGTGACCGCCGCTGAAGCAACGCAGTATCTATTTTTGCTGCGCACTTCTGAAGATAATTGCGATGTAAGAGCACGTCAAAACTTGGGCTCTTCGCCCATATCAATAAAAACATTTATTTTATACCTGTCTTGATAATATTTGTAACTTAACATGTTACATCTATGTTATTAAGATGCTACTCATTGAGGTTCAATTGCTTATTAGGTTAAATAAGGTAGTGAGATGTTGCCGACAAAAAAGTAAGGCAAAAAGCGGTTTACCGATGGTTTCACGTAGCAAACCTGTTTCTGCATTGTTTGTTGCATTTCCTGTCTTATCCCTACTTCCAATCCAGGCTACTTTTATTTGCGTCCCCTTGTATATTAGACCACTTCATTCTGAGATATTTGTGCAACATTCAAAATTTGCTCTAAAAGTCGTGATCAAAATTTCCTAATTTCGCTTTAAAAAAACAGTTTAGTTCAATTTAGAACGTTGCGGTATTTTTTGTTACACGTCGACAAATTAGACCACTTACAGTACTGATAATTTCGAAATAATATCAGCAGAATGTTATAAACTGTATTGGTATCAACATTGAAAATGCGCTTTAAAAGTCATGATCAAAATTTCCTAATTTCGCTTTAAAAAAACAGTTTAGTTAAATTTAGAACGTAACGGTATTTTTGTTACACGTCGTCAAATTATACCACTTATAGTATTGATAATTTCGAAATAATGTCAACAGCCTGTTACAAATTGTATTTGAACGCACTGTCGCACTATTCCGGTACTTAGAATTAAAAATCTTACCCATCAGTCTACATCTCGTTTGTATAAATTAAATGTTTTGAAAGTTTTATACTTAAATGTCTAATAGTAGATTTGTTCACTAAAAGTATAATAGACAGCGATTTACAAGGACAAATATTCAAGGCAATAATATGAGGATAAAAAAGTAGTTTGATTTTACGACATAACTATTTTTTTATAAAAGTATAATTTTATAAAATTTTATTTACATTGCAATAGATAATTTCTGTTAAAGATTTAGCTATTAAAGTACACAAAATTTTTTTTTAAGTTATGAATTGTAAATATAAAATAAATTAAGAAAACAAGATTATTCTAATATCAATAAATCCTTCAAAATTCTAAGGAATTGGTCTAAATTATAATATGAATGAACTTCTCAAAGAATTGCTTTGAAACCTGTGTATATAATCAATGGCATATTTATCTATGTAGACTTAACAACAATAAATTATAGCTAAGTAACAATCAATTCTGTTGAATTTCAACCGCTGAAACTCCCTCTGGCCGTTCAAAAGTCATTATTTTCATCTCAAGATGGCATTTCTCAAAGAAATGCTTTTCTGTCACTCGCATGGACAGCATGTTTCTTACTCAGATCCGTCTTATTCACAGCATATCCGGGAAACGCGCTGAAAAATTACGCCAAGAATCCATTGGAAAACTTTAAAAGCGCACCCCCCAAAACTTGGCAACTCTTCAAACTACTTAATGCACTCGTTCTGGTTTTTTCTTTTTAAGGCTTTATCATCATAGAAGAGCAATGTACCTAACTATCGGAGTCTGGTTTCATATAATTTAGGGGTGAGATTTTAAAAAAAACCGTATAGTTTCGGAAAGTCTGCATAAAAATCTTTAAGTACATAACATATTAATTCTATGTATTAATATTCTGTTAAGATTTCAATGCTTAAACACTTGTGTGTTTTTTTATTAAGTTATTAAATATATAAATCCATTTTAGAAAATAATATTTAATCCAACACTATGTGTATTTTTTCTTCATTTAACTATTTATTACACTACTTTTCACACACTAAGTTTCCAACAATGGATAGTTATTATATATAAGAAATATCTTCGTTTATTGATACCAAATTCGAGGAACTGGCTATCATATATCAAAAATAAAAAGTTTAAATATATTTACTAATATCAGTGACATAAAACAAATAATTTTGAAATGTAACTTCAATTAAGTGTTGAATTTTGTTGCACGGAACATGATACGATCCTTTTTTTTAATATTTAAAGAAAACGAAGTTTTAACTTTAATAACTAATCTATTGGAATAAGAGGAATGATTGATAAATATTAGAAAAAATAATTCATATAATATCTGTCTAGACAAACATCACATAGCAATAAAATAAACATTTTGCGAAAATGATATCTACACCTCTCATCGTGAAATATAAGATAGGTTCCCCTTGGTCACTGACCAGCAGCTGCCCAATTCCCATGAGATTCATTCGCAAATACAAAAAATAAAAGCAGACACGCTTCGAGCTCACCCAAACAAACTCTTCCCCAACGCATAACTCATAGGTGTGATGATAAAAAATAAGAAGCAGCTCACCAAAATATATCGTCCCAAAGAACGTTACCAAAACAGACCTAGGGAAGATGTACCTTTGCAGTCAGAATAATGTAAGTCATCATTCTAGCTTTACGGAAGAATATGAATGCTGTTCAGTATTTTTACATCATACTGATTGGCAATTCAGAAAATTCCCGAAAATTGACTTTCAATTAGTTTTTAATTACATAAGAATGCATTTCTCTGGCTTTTTCTATTAGCTTTCTACATGATTTAACCATACGTGCTAGATTGATTGTTTTAAATTTCGTTAGAAATTGACGTAAGTGAAAAACGTCAGTAAACTGTGTTTTTAATCAGGACATCAGTCAAATAATATAATGACCACTATACATAAGCTGTAAAACCTTTTATGGAAGACACTTATTCAGAATCAGGACGCTTCATCACTATACGAATCTATTTTCTATACATGTAGGGTTTACTATATGAATATATCTAGTATTAACTTTCTGATTAGTTAGATATGTTCTATTTTAGAATTAAATCTAAGCTGATTGAACCTAATGTCTAAACAGTTACCACAAGATCTTCAAGTGAAAACATGAATCGGGATCAGCTTTAAAGTAAGTTAACGAGAAAAAGTAATGATCTCTGTTGAAAAATGACTTACTCTGGTACTGTTCAGAAATACAAAAACTCCCCTCAGAGGATTGAAAAAGAAAAAGTAGGGAGACGGGTGCGAGTCAAATTCCCTTGAGGGATTGCTCCCCCCGAACTTCCAATAAGAAATTGGGGAAGATGGAAGTCGTTTCGGCCAAGACAAAGAAGAAGAATGGGAAGGAGTACGAATCCTTAACTGACCAGTCCCTAGTCACCAAGAGGTGTTCTTATGTTTTCCACTCCCCCTGGAATAAAGAGAAGATTCTCTTTATTCCAACCCTTCCGGGTTTTATATATGCGAGCGAGATCCAATTTTCCTCCTGAGTATTTCTTTTTTAGTGGGTTATATTGAGGGAAGGACTTGGAGTCCTGGAAGTCTTTCAATCACTGCGACCCGCTTAGATCATATTCTTTTCCCTCAAATCGTCGGAATGGCTTGTCAGAGATGTAACTGGCATTAATATCGGTTGTGGTTGAATCGGCACTAGTAATTCATTTAAATGATGTTTATAATAAGTTGCAAATTAAAAAGTTAGAGCTGTACTGTCCAGGTTGTAGTGAAATGAACTAGAATACTCAAAGAGAAATGGGATGTTTTCGACGAAATTAAATTGTAATGTAGAGATTAAATAAAGCTAAAAATTGCATGCATTTACTAATTACCGGTTTTTGATATTATTATGACCCACATATGGAACATTGATATTTATATATTTCTGGCTTCACCAGCACAAAGTAATATATATAGCTAAGCTATTTTTGTTTTATATTGAATTATTCAAGTACTTAAGAATTCTATACCATCATTTATCTTCTCTGAAAACACGTCCAATGATGCAAATGTTGACATCATTTTGCTGACTTAAAGTAATAATTTTGCAACCTTTTGAAAATACAAGTTCAACTCTAATCACAACCCATTTTGAATATACAATGGTTTTCTAGTTATTTGTGTAAGCAAACTTGAACTACAGTAAGTAACATATTTTTATCTTTATTGACAAATATAATGTTTAAACTTCTATAAGTGTTTACCACTCGAGATTCTGTGAGTACCAGTTGCAGCTCTGTCACATTAGATCTTTCAAATGCAAGAGGTGGGAAAGAAAGGTTTTTGTTAGGGTATTGGAAGAGCTGTTCCTCAGCGTGCCAGAGTCGTTGCCTTGAAATTGAAAACCGTAACTCGGAATGATTTCGAAAGTTCTGGTTTTCTTCGGATTAGGAGTTAAAGGAACAGATTGCTCGTTCGAATATGAAATTGGAGTCCGGGATGGGGTCCCAGCAAAGAGATGGCGAAAATGGAGTCAGGCTGTTTTAGATGGTGGCCATAACGGAATAAGGCTTAAATAAAATGATAAGTATAAGGTAAACAACATTTCTTGCTCATAAAACGTGATCATACGAATGAATTTCCTGAGTTTTTTAAAAGTTCGTTTGTATGATGGTCTATTTAGCAACAAAATATTTTAAATATAAGATTTCGTATCTTCTGCTTGAAATGAACTTATGAAAAATTATTACATTTATTGTTGTACGCTCTTAAAACTAACGAGCGATTTTAACTCAGTCTGATTAATTTTCACTCCTCCAGTCAGGAAAATGCACTTTTCCTTTTGGAGTGGATCCTTTGTGTGTTAAACCTCCGACAGGATCACTTCAAACGAGTGATTTTAACTCAGTCCGAGTTAATATTCATTCCTTTCTAGTGTCGAAAATGCACTTCTCCAACTGGAGTGGATTTCACTCTTTTGTTTTAAGAGTGTATTTAACGGGATATGTTTGCGGCAGTTTTCTGATGCTCACATCCACCCCTTAATTATTTTAAGCTGGCACTTTAAATAAAGTAGTTTTAGTTTTCAATTCAATTAAAAAAGATTGCAAGTTTGCAAAGGGAAAAAAAGTTTAGCTCATGCGGGTTTTTTTTAATCAATTTCCCACACACGTGAATACTGAATGAATTCCACGGTATTACCCTAAACCAAATACTTTAAGAATTTATTTTAAATGTAGCTGCTTGAGAATCCATTCCTTAAAAAATACGCAAAGGAGTCCACAAACAAAATTTCCTTTTAAAAGTGTGGATAGGCTGGATAATGCGGGAACTTTACGGGCGAATGAATTTAACATTCTGGCTTGTTGCCAGTAACACGTAATTAAATAGCCTTCGCATATTTCAGAAAACAGCATTAATCTCCAAAGGGGTGATTCAAAACAATTGTTTTACTATTCCATAAGAATAAAATGGGTTAGTTAAGCAGGCACAAAATGCCTAAAATTGTTAAATAAGTACAAGCACCTTTTTAGTTTTATAGTGTTAGGTTATTCAAAATGTAACAAAATATAAATATTGCTGAAAAGTCAGAGAAACGTTTGGAATGTTTTAACAGTAACAGCAAATAAATTTGAGTTGCTGAAGTACTGATATATGTAAGTTCATTTAGCTACTAATGGTTTTTTTCTATTTTCCCGTTCCTTCTTGTTCTTCGATTCATTTTTAAAATATCAGACGTAATGTTCGAGTTAATTGAAGAATTTTCCAGCAAGCTTCATATTAAAATACACCATGAATGCCTTTAAAAATAATTATATGCGAGCTTTTTAAGGATACATTTCATTTTTTAAACTAAATATTCTTATTGAAAACATAATTTCTAACAGAGATGAGACAGACATTTTTAAGTTATCTATTGCTTTTATCGGTAAATTGTAGGTCTATTTGCTGTAAAGGCATGTACGCACATGTAATGTAATCTCAAATATATATTACTGAATTTAAATTTTCTTCTAAGTAGAGAAATATTAGTGATATTAATAGATATTGAATTAATTTGTATGCATAATTCAACAGTGATGTCCCATTTTTAGATAGTTTTGAATTGATAATTATTGCAGTTGTATTTTTATTTCTATATCATTCTTCAACTTCAACAATTCCGCAAATATATACAAAGCATTAGAAATCAACAGCAAAAACAGCTAAACACCGAATACTTTATTCCGAACAAATGGAAAAGAATTTTGAAGTCAATCCCGTTACTGTATACTCTAAGGACTACCCGATTTAATAAGTTTTATTTTATGGCACATTAAGTTCCACTTTCAACAGACAGCAAATTTGGATAGCTATGTATGCACCTAATATAATGCAATTGATCCGTTTTCATTTCAATTATACGCACTTACGGACAAATATCGTGCATCAACCTCTTCACTCGCAAACTTAATTTCTAGAGTAAGAGCCTATATAACATGGTAGCAAAGCTGTTTCTGCAGTTTTTAAAGTAGAGTGGACGGCGTATACATCAAGTACTTTCTGGTCGTTGTTAATTGAGTTAAGAGGATGTACGCTGTGTACGTTGTTATAGTGAAGAAGTTAGAGCGATGAGAAAAACGAGTGCTCACCTGTATGTACTCGTCTTCGCTTCTGAGATGCTCGGCGATGAACTCTATGGCCTCGGTGGCCCTGAACGCCTCCGGGGTGAGATAGAGCGTGTCCGCCCCCTCGACGTCCCTCAAGTGCTCGCCCCCTGGGGGAGGAGGGTGTCCCCTAGCGGCCGTGCAGTTGGGGTGGTGGATGTCGGCCATCTCCACAAAGTCCATCCCTTTAGCTCCTCCCCCCCTCTTGACCGTGTGGCAGGTGGCCGACGCCTTGACCTCGGAGTGGTAGTGGGCCGAGTGGTGGACGCCCGGCATCTCCATCATCCACCTGAGGCGGGTCTTCTTCGGGCGCCGCATGAACAGCATGCACGGCAGGTACTTGAGGAACACCACCCGGATCCAGTTGGGCATGCGGTGGGTCCTCGGCCCCCTGAAGTTCCAGTTGAGGATGATGACCGTGACCAGGATGGACACGGTGTTCATGAGGAAGGTGAAGAGCAGGTACTTGGCGATGAGCGGCAGCACCAGCGACGTCGGCGGCAGGATCTTGGACACCAGCAGCAGGAAGACGACCAGCGACAGCAGGATGGAGATCCCCAGGGTGACCTTTTCCCCGGCTTCAGCGGGCAGGTAGAACACCAGGATGCAGAGGAAGGAGATGAGCACCGTGGGCAGGATGAGGTTCACCGTGTAGAAGAGGGTCTTGCGGCGGATGGTGATGTAGAACGAGATGTCGGTCTCGGTCGGCTGCCCGTTCTTGGACTGGTTGTTGATGTTGAGGAAGGCGGGCACCTCCACGATGTCCCACGTGCCGGACTTCCAGTAGTCCGAGAGGTCCACCCAGTAGTTGTCGTTGTAGAGCTTTAAGGACACTTGGTCGCCGTTGAAGGTCCACGAGCCGAACTTCATGACGCACTTCTGCTGATCGAACGGGAAGTAGGTGACGTCGATGGTGCACGAGCTCTGGTAGATGGCCGGGGGCACCCACATCACAGAGCCGTCCGGGTAGATCAGGACGTTGGACTTGTAGCGGACCTCGTAGTTCCCGTCCGCGCTGAAACACACGAATAGAACTTTCAGTACACAAAAAAAACTAAAATAATTGTCCAGTATAATTTAAAATATCCGAATACTCATTGTGCACTAACTGGCAGCTGGATATACTAGTTCAATATTTAAACAAAAGTTTATACAGATGATAAACCAAATATTTGACACCACGTAAGTGACGAAAACCGCATATTTTTTAATTCAACATACTTATAATTCGACGTAGAATCGGGGCATTCAAAAAATTTTTTATTTTGCATTAAAGTTCAAAGGAATGTAGGAACAAAGCACATTTTTGAGTGCCTTTTCTGATGATGATGAACACGAATATAATTTATGTTTAATATATTTCTGATGATTTCGTCGCAATATGATTTTTTTTATCTGAAATAAAAAGTTGCATCTTCCTAAATTACAGATAAAAAGTCATATTGTGAAAAAACCATAAGAGGTACGATTAAACAAATCTCATATTCTAATACTGCATAGATTAAAGTTTTTTAAAAAATTAGCATCTCTTTTTCACAAAAAAGTGAATATATCACAAAGTAGATCTGATATAAATAAACAGATTTCAGATTTAGAATCAGCAACGTAATCATAATTAATAAAAATTCTAAATACCTAGGCATTAAAATCAGCTGTTACATTTTGTAATATAATATTTTTATTTCCATCGCAATCATTTTATTGTTCCTTCAATGTTAAATAGAAAAATTCAATGTTTAGGTTTCCCGATCAAATTCTTAATTTAAAATCTTGTAATTCAAATATAATGAAATCTGGTAGGCATCATTAATCATAATTAATTATACTTTTCATTACCGACTGATTCTCTGAGTTAAAATTTAGGAGTCATTTCATGAATAACACTTTTACGAGTGTGATATTTCATGGGAAACTAAAAATCTATAAACTTTTCTACGATAAATCGTCTTTGACATGCATTCCACAAATATGTTATAATTGTAATTTTTATGTAAGCATAGTAATTTATCTTCAATAAATGTCATCTTATTAAATTACCATACTTAATATTTAAGTGCACAAAATTATTTCTCCTTCACTATTTTTCTTGATAGTTAACTGTTCCTCTTACTTTTCAAGAAAATAATAATCAAAATTTTATTTGCTTTTTTCTTCGGCTTACGATAATGGTTGCATAAAAATATTGGTTGGTATTAATCTAAGGTTGAATAATAGTTATTATACTAAGTTTTTAGAATAGAATACTTTTATGATAATTGAATTTATTTCTTGAAAATTTCTATTTTTTTAAACTGAAAAATCTTATTAAACCTGCATTACCAACAAACATTCTTTTTAGAAATTCAGGAGAATTTGTTTTATTTAATTTACTTTAATGAAAAAGATAAGAATTATGCAAGAAGATTGAATTTCAAAATAATTTTTTAACGAAGATCGTAAATTTAATTTCTAATCCATCCAAAAATGAAACAATGGCAAAACTGAATAAATGCACTTCCATTGAAGTAAGTACAAGTAATAAGTTAAACTTATTGGTTTCCATTCATTAAACATTAATAGCGAATGAATAAATTTTTATTTCGGAAAAATGATAAATCGCGCAATTAAAAGACTGAAATTAATTGTCCATTTGGTTTTACAGAAAGGTTAATAATTTTAAATGAATGATTACAGTATAGTATTTTAAAAAAATCAAAGAATAAGATTTGAAAATGGTTTGATGTATTATATTACGCATTTTTTGTACTTAATTTACTCCCAAAAAAATATGAACTTTCGCCTTAGAATCTATAAAATGTGTGCATTTTTTTCTTTGGTACTAATTGTGTGCTTGAGAATACAGTTATTTGAATATTTGTTTGGAATAATAATGTTTACTTGAGACAGGATTTTCAGTCTTATCTCACACTCTACTAAGTTCGTGTAAATATTAATTTAGCATCAAATACTCAACTTAAAAAAAAACGTTCTAACGCACATTTACAATACAAAATGGAGAATTTTTTTAAGAATAAATGTGATTGGATTTTGCTGATTAGAAAAAGTAAAAAGCTTTTGGGAATTTTTTGGACTGCTTCATCAAAAAAAATTATTATTTACACATTAGCATAAAAGATTTTTTATGATTCTCTAAATAAAAGTAAAGATTCATAAAAAAATCATTAAATATTGTTTTGCTAGCGCATAAAGAAAAGATTTAGTAAACCGAGTTAATCGTATACATTATTTTGGAATCCAACTGCATATAAGAATTCGTTTTTTTAACTTATTACTCTTAAGCTCCTTTAATCTGCTTTATTTTGGCTGATCAAACTGTTAACTATTACAGAGATTATTTTAGATCAAATAATAAAATTAGTATATATTTTTATAAGAAATAAGAAGGCAATGATTCGTTTTTATCGACATTTTAAAAGCTATTTACATTTTAGCAGCATTGAACACCTATCACTTTTAAAATTTAAAAAACATACATTTAACTGTAAAATAAAATATATAGGGTCATATGGGGGAATTATGGATCAAAAAATAACAACATCCTATTTTTTTCTAAAGTATGAAAGATAGAAAGATTTAATTTTGCAGGGAGTAAGCTTAAATAATTTAGAATTTATTTAAATAATCACTTTACCTAAAACTTAACTATTATTAATTTTATTTTAATTATTGAGTGATCAGGAATTACCCCGGGTTTGGGCAATTATGGATCAAACATGGGGTAATTATGGATCACCCTTTTTTTATGGTAATTCATATTAAAAGTAAATTAATTTTTGGTTGCAGTTAAAATATAATTCAAAGCAAACTTTTAAACGCCTAAATTAACTTTTTATTAATCTTCTTTCTCAGAAAAAAATTAGACTTTATCGTTTGCTAATTTTTTTTTTAAACTCGAAGAATAATGATGATCTTTTTTAATAAATTATGCCGCAATTTCCCATTTACATTCTTTCGAAAATTCGGTTATTTATCGTTTGTTAAATTAATTTACAGTTCGAAGTATCTCGAAAGTTTCTCGTAAGTTTAACGAAATGAAAAGAGTTAAAATATTGAATAAAAATGGAATTCGCATGTTATTTCAATGTAGTATAAATTTTTTGTTATTTAAATTTTAAATAAACTTTGAATTCGAATTTTTTAATGAAATTTGGAATGCAGCCTAATCTGATTTTTTGCTTCAAAATGACGTATACCACATAGCTAAAAACACATGAATAATTAAAAAATATCACTGATCCAGAATTACCCCAGTGATCCAGAATTACCCCAGTAAACTGGGGGATAAATCGATATACCTTTAAAATCATTAAAAAAAATAATTATGAAAAAATTTATATCGGAATGAAAAGCTTAGACCTTTTCCTATTGAAAAATAGCACCAACAATATAGTTAGTTCAAATATGTTTCTCCAGTATGGATCTTAAAAAAAATCATGTTTTTCAAAGACAATCTTTTTTGAAGATGTTTTTATAGTAGTGTAAAAAGTATTTTTTTTCTATTATTTGCTGCAGAGTTACATTGTTTTTGAACTTGATATAAGAAAATAGAATGTATAAGGATGACTTGGCATATTTTATTTTTTTTCTAAAAACCATTTTTAATCCTTAAAACTTAGTGATCATTATTTACCCCGGAAAGAGAGTGATCCATAATTCCCCCATGTGACCCTATATTTTTTCCAACTCACGCAATAAACCCAAATCAAACAAACCCACGTATGCCTTTGCATCCTAACTAAATTCCAATACCCCTATGTGTACACGACAAGTGACTCAACACAAGAGAACCGCCAAAAAATGCCCAAACAGGTCGGGCGTTTTTAAGGGAAAAGGAAATACCAAAGCTTGTTGACCTGGATATATGTGTGTTCGTATAAAAAATATTGGAAGGGGGAGAGAAGATGCGAGTAGTTCCAGAAAAGATCAATAAAAGCACAAAACCGCCGACCACGTATCTGAAATGCACGTACTTTTTAAAGAACAGCTGTTTGACGTTCCTCTTCTTTGATATAAATCTCACCATCTTTAAAACTAATTTAAAACTCTTTCGTATTCAATCGCCTTACTTGATGAAGATCAAAGAATAAACTTCTATAAGCAATTCGTATTTTTATTGGAGAGAGTTTACGAAATTAAAACTTGTAAGAGATTCAAAATGCTCTACATTGCATTTTAATATCCTTTGGTAACAAAATATCTTTATAAGCCTCTGTGATTATAAAAAAAAGTAGAGATAATTATTTAAAAATCTGAAAACGAGAAGTAAGAGATCTTTTTCAAGATAATAAACCTTCTGCTTACCATCCGCATAAGATCATCGAAAAAAAAATTTTAAGAGTCGAGTAAATTTTTAACGAGAAATTTTAAGAAAAATGTCACATTACTTCTATATATGTTCCCTCTAAAAATTTGATCCAATTTTATTATTAAGTCATACCCCAATTTTTTACAGCTTCACACAAAACCTTTCTTCCCTTATTCAGATAGGGGAGACCGGGGCACAATGGACCTAGGGGCACAATGGACCACCCCCTATTATTTATTTTGTATATTTTCCAAATTAGTTCATATTATAAGTAATAAATGACATAACAGTCTTGATCTAGTTATGATGAAAAACCATGTTGTTAGCTCACATATTTGCCATTTTTTATTCTTGATGTGTATTAACCAGGTGAAAGTAAAAAAACTCTCTCCTAGAAATTATCTTCTCATTATTAAAGTAACATTAGTTGGAAAAAGTGGCTTAGCATAGTTGAAAGGCAAGATATTTGTCTTTCTTTATAATATATAAATTAATTTCTGAAATCATAATACAGCATATTTTAATTTTGTTTTTTGTTCAAATACAATATGGGGCACTATGGACCACAAAATCTGGGGTACAGTGGACCATGGTCCATTGTACCCCATTCAACTTTAGAAATACTTTTAGTTTCAAAATAAAATTAAAAAAATATTGATGCAAGTCCTTCCTAATTATTAAAAGTTAAATTTGCTATAATAGTAAAATATTTTAATATATATTCTAATATTTACTTCTGAATGTAATAGATTTCCCCCTCTTCTTCTGATATTGCTTGTTTTTGTGTTTTTTAAACAAGAAGTAACAAATTATTAGTCAACTGATGTTTTAATTTGTATATTATGACTTCAATAAGAGAATGAAAACAATAAGTGTTTTGAATGAGAAAAGTTTTTTTAAAAAAATTGTATGTGGTACTAGAGTGTTAAATTAATTAAAACAGAAGTACAAGTATAATATCATAAATTTTTAAATTAATATTTGATTACTGTTGATTTTTTTACTAACAAAAATGTTGTAGTTATAAATAATTAAGTAACAAACAAATTTTCTCAGAATTGGTACAATGCACAAAATTGAAATTTTGTTAGTAAAATTTTCAACCACATTGAATAAGGCAAGACTTAAAAGGTTAAAAAATTAATCTCGCATAAAAACGAAGATTCTTTGATCCACAGTTTTTCCCTTCACTTTGGTGTTGTTTTGTATAGTAATAAAAAAGTGATTTTACTTTAAATTGATCTTATAATTGTGAAGATAAAATTTAATGCTTTTACTAATTTTTTTCCGATATGCCACATAACAGAATAAGAAAGACTTGTGAAGGAACAGTGCCAAAAGAAGTGATGGAACAGGCTGTAAAACATGTTATTGATGATATTCGTTCCATCTGTTTGGTCACCAAAGTAAAAGGCATTTCAAAAACAGCCCTTTTGAGCTGCATAAATAAGTACAAAACCTCCCATACACCTGCTAGATTTGAGCCTAACTGATCCTTGCACATAAAGAAGATAAACAAAAAATTTCAAAGGGGAGGGAAAAAAGCAAACAGTAATATCTGATAAATCTCTCACTAAAAGAAGTTTTAATGCAATTGGATACTTAAAATTCAAATAAAATCCTTATTTTATATGTATGTTAATCTTTAAAAAGAGCAGATAATTTTTTTTCAGCAAAAAATACCATGGTCCATTGTACCCCGTGATGTGGTCCATTGTACCCCGAACCTGGGGTACAATGGACCACTTTCTCACTTGTAATAAAAAAGTGAATTCAGAAAAAAGTAATTGAAATTATATTTTTTTGGTAATGTATTTTTAAGCCAGGATATGTATGTAATATATATACCTTTTTTTAAGCAGGTGGGATGAATATTTTTGTACTTATAGCGCAAAAAATGAAAAAGTGGTCCATTGTGCCCCGGTCTCCCCTACCACTATTTATATCATAAATTATTGGCTTCTATTACTAGACACTGTATACTACTTGCTTTCAATACACAAATCCAAGAAAAAAGTTTCAATATAAGCAATCCTTTTGAAATTTTTAAGAACGTATTATACATCTTCAACCAAAAGAGTACCGAATAGGCCAATTCCATGAACTGGTACAAAAGGAAAACTGCGTATTTTCCTACACTTCCCAACAACCAACATCAGCTAAACTGGGAAGGCTCGTCTGGCAAATGCTGCGGTGGCAAAGGCATAAGTTATAACCTCCTCGTTGGCAATATGGGTGCTTAGGGCTCTGGATGTAAAAGCGGGAATATCGCCATTCTCGGGCCATAACGTGAGCGGGCCTCTGCGCCGAACGAGGAGTCGTTTCGTATTAATAAAAGCATTTTCGATTCAGAGGGAATGGCCGTGTACTGTGTCTGGGGTAATGACGCCGGATTAAAGGCACTTCCTTTCCATGTAGTGCATACATCAGGGAGGTCTGTGTATACATTATTGTCAAGATTACGTGGGGATGTAGGTTGTCGTTGCATAGCATGTGTGTATCACGCGGGATTATTATGGTGTTGATAAATTTGCTGTAATGATATATTGGTGTTTTTTTTATTAGGTAGTGGGTTTTTTAGAGCCTATGTAAAATCATTAACGGTGTTCAAAAATAAATTTTGTAGCTTCGAAGGCAAATAAATATTTTTCGAATGTGTGTGTTTTTTATACATAATGATGCACTAAATATTTCACATATAATTATTAACATATAACTGTTCATTTTCGATGTTGATTTTTTTTGGGGGGGGGGGTGAGGGAATTCTTAACCAAAATAAGTAAGAAAAATTTTATATGCATATCTAACTTTTTTCCTATTTATTTAAATGTTTGATTTAGGTATTTTGTGTTATGTCTCCTAGTTTTATGTTTATTTTATTGTCTATTTGTATCCATATTTTCCTCAAAAGTATGCACACTACATTTTTCGGAAACGTTGGATGTCAATAATGTCTATTCATCCTATATCATGGACTTCATTAAGTAGATTAATAACAATACCTTTAAATGGAATAACATTATACTTTCCTAAAAATATTCAAAACCTCAATAAAGTAATGAAATGAACGTACTTGTTAAAAAGGACGATATCTGGCTTCCAAACCTTATCTGGAGGTAACCTAAGTACATTTATTCCTCCATAATCGGCTTCGTCCCACCGGAGTTGATAATCGGACCAAACCTGAAAGGAAAAAAATCAGTTACATCAGGGCTCGGAAAAATTTTACCCTTCCTAGAGGACGGCTTGTCCTACAGTGCACTCGTCCTCCGTTGAAATGACTCGTGAAACTATAATTAGAATGCAAAAAAGCTTCTAAATTAATAAAAATATCATTTTCTCTTATTTATTATAAACAATTATATATATTACGAAGTGAATTAATAGTTTCTAGGATTACATTATCTATAATAATAAAAGAAAGAGTCTGTCTGTCTGTGTGTCTGTCTGTGGATCGCAAAAGACCTACTCAGACTGCTCTAAAAAATTCGAAATTTTTAATATAGATTCCTTTTAATACCTACGTGTGCACCTGAGGCTTAGTTTTTTCATATTTGATTGTGATTTTTAATTAATATAATTAGTTTAAAAAAACGTCATCCACGTGGGATTGCGGGACCATAACAGGGCTTGAAAATACATGGACCGGGCCGAAACGGGGGCTTGACGTCATCCTCTATTAGTTTGATTGATTGAGTTTGGTTGAGATATACGCTCGCCCGAAGGCTGCTTCATCTTCTATTAGTGTTTGCTTTTTAAAGTGCGCATGCGCTAACACGAATTTAATTTTGTTTTGATTTTAGTGTATTTTCAAAAGTAAACATGCCTCTAAAAAGAAGCAATGCGAAGTTAACGGGTGCCCAGTAAGACGGGAACATACTGCTAGTACAGTAATAAAATATATACTTTCTTTTAGGAAATAATTTAAAATGTATCACGAGCATTAACAGGGAATCGGCCGTCCACGAGGACGTCGGATTCGATAAATTCGTTGTCTTTAGAGAATTTTTGACTGCAGAGGACGGGGGACAGGACAGTTTTTCGAGCACTGAGTTACATGTTGTGCACATTGAAGCATTTCAAAGGGTAAACTTGTTACTCATGGATAGTTTTTAAGCAAATTTTTCACAATAATAAAGTAAACTATATTCTGTATTGTTTTGAATAAATATTATTTGGAAGCAAATATGTAAGTTTCAGTTTTTAAAAAATGTAAGAAGTATGTACTAATGTAAGAAGTGAGACATTATACACGAGTTATTTTGCGTTAGTCTTTAAATCCAGAATACATTACCTTTCTCCCTTAATTTCAGATAAGACCGTAATTCGTTATGTTAGTTCAAAAAAAAAATTATTATTAAAATTATGCATGTACATCACTCAAATTTTTCAACATTTTCATAAAAAGTTAGGGCAAAATATATGTAATCCTACATTAAAATTAACAAAGATGGTTCTCTTGGAACTTAGCGATGAGTATCATATCAACATATTTAGTATTTTCAACAGCTTATTTTCAACAGCATGTTCCAATATGCACATAAAACTGCGATTTTTATATTAAAGCTGGAACAATTATAGACATTTTCTAAAATATTTCAAAACTCATCCCATATGATTTCCTTACGGATTAAAGCGGCTTCATAATATAGCGACTATATAAATCCTATGCTAGTGAGAATACAATTCAGCTCAGATATTAATTCAATGCCTTGGTTTCATAAAATTTTAACAAACTTTAATGTTAAAATTAAATTCTACATTTGTATTGCAGCCATACAAAGTTTAACTTTATTTAAACAAACTCAAATAGTTTTTTTTTGTTGAAATAAAGTTACATAGAAATATTAACCTGAACTTGATTCAACTTGGTTTACCTCTAAAGAGATAATTCTCTCCAAAACATAAAACACTACTACCAACATTCTTGTACAATTCGTTAAATTTGAGCTAAAGTCAGTGAAGTTGATGATAAAAAAATTTCCTATAAAACTTTATTAATGGGTTACTGTGGATAAAAGACATTGAACCAACAAGCCTTTATTTGACAGTAACTTAGTATAAATTTTTAGGCTTTCAATTACGCTCTTATTTTCAAACGTAGCATATTTTATTCAAACACATTCTTTCATTTGCAACTTTGTCAAAATGACGACTTGAAATGGGGATAGTCTCGCTGTAAAATAATTAACATTCTCCATTCCCTGTTTTAATCTCGCATTAAAGTTGTCGTCCCGTACCATTCCACTGGCAATCCTGCATAATCCTTGGACAGTCCCAGCAATCATAAGAAAATGCAAACAGCCATCATTTTTAATTACGGCCTGGGTCTTTGTTTAAATATAAAAGTGGGATTTTGTTGACAATAAGATTCAAAGTGTTTTAGTGGTAATGCGTTAAATTGTGTTTGATAATTATTTTTAAGCAATTGTTTGGTAATGAATTATCAATTTAAACATTTATGCTTCTCTTCAAGGTTAAATTGTATCACTTTAATGGCGGAGAATATTTCATAATTAGTAATGTATTATTTATTGAATTCTTAAGAATATCTTTTAAGTAATAATAAAAAGTTAATGCTCAGATAAGTATTGCTTTTGTGTTTATTTTCAAACATATGTTTTTCATTGAACAAAAGTTATTGTAAATACACAAACATTTATTTAACATTAATGCCCATTTACTTAGTTTAAACTAAAAGGTTAAATTATCGTTAATGAAGTTTTTTTTTTAAAGTTATTTATAATTTTTTGATAGCCCTTGCTTAAAAATATGATGAAACTAAAATAGATAATAATTAATGTTAGATTTTTTTTAACTAAAGAAGGATTATATGAATATAACCTTAAAACTAATGGTTAGTTAACTTATTTCTCTGAGTAATAAAATGTTTATAGAAATTTTAAAAGGGTAAAAGAATAAACCACGCATTATTGAAAATGTTCACATTACAAAAGAATTGAATTTTCAAACCCAATTGTTAATTTTAACTAAAGCCAATTGAATTTGTGGCAACTATTAACTAACTCTTCTAATTATTATAAATATTACTCACAATTCCATGCAATAATTTATACTCAAACCGAACCACCACTCATTGTCCCAATCCTAAAGCAACAAATTCCACTGAGCCCAAAAATAACCTAACGAAACTTTCGACCGATCCAACACTTTAACTCCCCGAAACTTCCCATTGTGTTTCATCTGATCACCTGAAGCACGCATCAAAGTACCTACCATCCACATGGAGGTGAAATTAGATGGAGAGGGGCTTGGCGAGAAAAAATAAGTGAAGTCGGCTGAAAGTCGCCATGTACCCAATCAAAGGCGCAGCTGATGTTATGAGTAGTTGCTTGGGTGTCTTGCTAAATTCAAACGCTAATGATTTTAAATCAGAACGGGTGCTTTTAATTGTTAAAAAGTGGCTATTTAGCTCAAATAATTTCGATTTGCGAAGCAGCAGGTATATTTAGAAACCCTCCTTAATTTGCCTTACACTTTTTATTTCAAATAAACGAAGTTTCTCATTGGATTGTCTTGTAGTAACAAATACAAAAATCTATGACCAACAACAGCAAAAGGCCCTACAACGGCTGATAACTGACTGACCGAATAACTATCTAGATTCTTTTTTAATTCTTCCACTTTTTTCGAATGCACAACATATTAGGAAAACCAATCCACCTATTGGCAGCTCGATGTCAAAATAATATTTGCTAATCACTTATCTGAAGCACGATTTATATAAAATCATCCCTTTATCCTGATCGAGGTTCGCTTATCTGTGGTCGAATCAAAACCTCTATATGTCACCCCAAAAGGATTTGAGCTTCTTATACTTAAATTAGTATCAACTTAAATATATGATTAACTATAAAGTTCTATAAACTATGCTATGGCGAATGAACTATGTGCTATAGAGTGCCATGAACAACCATCCCTCCTCAGAATAACGTTAAACACGGCCAACTTCAATAACAAGGCTGGAGAAACTTTCCCAAACATGAGCTAGACTGAATTTTCGACGTCACTTTTCCGAGTGCCGAAGATTGAGAAACTAGTTCGGATGCATTCGGAATCCTAAAAATGTGGTCAACCGTGAACGAGTGTTTCCGAACAGGTTTCGAGACCGGTTATCTACACTTTCGGAACAAAGCCACTCGGAACTATGACGTCGAAAATTCCGTCCCCGAGCGTGTTTAGGCGAGCTTCTTTGGCCTTATAGTATTTGAGTAGGCCTTGCGCTAAATCAAACTATCCAAACGGTTTGCAGAGATGCACAAATGAAGAGAACAAGGCTTCGTTTGGCGCTCAGAGTTTGGTTTTGTTTTACTCCCGAGAGCATTCTCATTTTCTTTAACCTCCAATGCACCATCCATCATTAACTCTCGTGACTCAGTGGTGTGAGAAAGAAAGCGTCTCCCTATAACTATTGTCCTTTGTCTGCGACAAGTGTCTAACAGTTCAAAAGATGTCGCAGAAAAAACGACGCTGATTGTTACTTGATTTTAACGAAGGCTTTTGTCTCTGGAGATGGTCCTTTTATATCGTTTGTTACTCTATAGTGCTTTGAGAGGAATGGCGATTGATTTTTTGATTGTGTCAGTGTAATATGTCTTTTTGTGGATAGTTTCTTACATTGAATTGATGACTAAATTGGCTGTAGGTATAGTATCGATGAAAGACAAATATTTGAATTATTCGAATAAAATGCAAACAGAAATTTCACTTTGATTTTCTTTTGTACCCTCATAATTTATTTTTAAAACTTTGTTTCAACATTTTAAACTAATTTTTAAACAAATAAGATATATTTTGAAGCCATTTTATTCCGATTAATGCTAAACTAAGCAAACTTTTCTTTTGAGCAAACTGCTAAAATAAGTCCTAACAGGTTTTTTATAAAATCTGCTCCGTATTACATTGGTACCTTGACAGGACCTGTACTGGTATCTTTTTAAGTTATTTTCAAAACAAATGCATAGTTACGTTCAGGAAAAATCCACCTTTAAACCATACAAAGTTGGAACCTTCAATTTTATAATAAAACCCTTATTGAATTTCAATAAATACATGAAACTTGCTCATATTCTTCAAAAATAAAAGTAAAAAAAAAAACTTTCCTACACTGCCACAATCTTCATTTTAACCTAAACTTTCGTAGAGGATGTATGTTAAGTTTCTACATAAGCTGATGGCATTTTTAAGAGGTACATTTTTAAATAATAGAAATTGAGAAATATACTCTAACGAAAATCTATAACGGTCTCGCCCTACAATTCCCTAACATTTAAAGTAATCAGATCCCAATTGAAATATACTAAACCAATTTAAAATAGAAACACAATAAAAATTCAAACATAAAAGTAAATACTTTCATTATTAAATCACTTGAAGAATACAATTGAATCTTAGCCATGCATATTTAAGTACTTTACATTAACGGTATGGAATTGAAATTGCTTTTTGTCTGCGAAAAGAGTGTAACAAATTGAAAGAAGTGTCGTTCCACCGATAAATTTAACTTAAATGAGATAGTTTACAACAAAATAAAAAATAATTTAACTCTATCAAATATAATGCTTGTATGTAAATTGATTTTAGCAAAACATTTTGTAGCAAAGGTGTCTAGCATTTTTTAGAGAAGTTAAAAAATTTACTAACGTTCGTTATGATAAGTGTTTTTTTTTTAATATTTAAAATTGTTTTGTATTACTTTAGCTGAATCTAAGGTGCGCCTTGGATATAGTTCTGTTTGGAAACAATAAAAACCTTCTTAATTTGTATTTTATATACTCTTTAAAAAAATATTCGTCACTTAACTATGGTTCTAAATTCCGACGCCCGTCGCCAATTGCCTTCGTGTAGCTCTAGTGCGACGTTGTATGTAAATTGATTGTAAATTGATTTTCGCAAAACATTTTGTAGCGAAGGTGTTTAGCATTTTATAGAGAAGTTAAAAAATTGACTAAAACGCTCGTTATGATAAGTGTTTGTTTTAATATTTAAAATTGTTTTGTATCACTTTAGCTAAATCTAAGGTGCGCATTGGATATAATTCTGTTTGGATACAATAAAAACCTTCTTAATTTGTATTTTATATACTCTTTAAAAAAATATTCGTCACTTAACTATGGTTCTAAATTCCGACGCCCGTCGCCAATTGCCTTCGTGTAGCTCTAGTGCGACGATATTCAAACTAAACTAAGCCTTGAAAAAATGCAAATGCATACAAAAAATGAAAAAAAAAATAATTTTTGAACTTATGCGGTTCACCGAGATATTTTTTATTGTGTTTAGATACAAGGAACACGTAAAATCGGGAAATATAGAATAGGTACCGGTACTTTACTATACATTAAAACTTACTTTAAATTAAAATGACAATTTTTCCATTTTAAATAACTTTTACTTACATTCAGTTAGTAAGTTAGGATCTAAAATAGTCTTTAAATTCCCCATAAAGCAGGTTTTTAAAAACGCAATTGACTTTTCGTTCTTTGGCTAAAAAATCTCATTCTCCCTTAAGCAAAAGCCGAAATCACATCCACGTTTTTCCATTTAAATAAAACTTTTTTTAAAAAAAGGAAGCTAGAAAAAGCTTCACAGTTTTCCGTTTGTAGATTTTTTTCGGGTACAATAAAAAAAACTTGATTAAGCGCGACCTTATCGGCGGAAACAATCGCCCAAATGAAAAAGACCTCCCCATATCCATTTGTGCCCCTTTAACTACTCCACTCCCTCTTCCAATCAGATCGGCTGAAATTTAAATGAAAGAAAATCCATCGTTGTGTAATGACTGCTGCTCCTGGTGAAATATTTAGGTAATAAAAAAAGATTAAAAACTTTTATACCGGTAAAAAAGGGCCGCGTTTGGTCAAGCGAAATTAAATCCCCTGAAATGTGCCAGAGTTAGTTTGACACTATATTAACTCGATTTACGGTGAAATTAGATGGTGAAATGGGAGCGTATAAAAATATGATAAAAATATGAAATTAAAATTATAGTTAAAAAAAACTTACGCCATCACTAATCACTATTTTGATTTTTAGAAAAAAATAACATTGTTTACTAATTCCGATGCTGCACTTGCAAATCCGAAACGTTCTTAGAGTTACCACGCCCTTGTTGCAATTTCAGAGGGATCAAATTTGTTTATTGAGGCCAAATAAAAAAAAGTATTGTTAATGGATCATCGCAAACGATCAATGAGATAATTTGGTTGTACAATTACTGTAGAAAAAAATGCTTCTTTATGTAAATCGTACGAGAATTGAATAGCAGGATTTTTCTGCAGCTGTATGTTATTTATTCTAAACTTGAATTATGGTCGTTTTAAAAGGTAGATTTTGGTAATTATGCGTTTTAAAAATTACACATCAAGTTGTGGTTTATATTCAGGTTAATGAGTGTTTCGTATCTTCTTCCAAAACTTGTGGAACACTAAAATGTACTCCATATTTTTAATGTGTCTATTAAAACCATATCAAACGAAGACACCGTTCTGTAGTGGTAGAAGAAAAAGAATGTAGGTACGTAGGAAAAAAGGGCAAAAGCGGTTCCAGAGGGCACAATTAATGAGCGGATTGAGTTAAAGGAAGTCGAACCTTTTCCAAATGTAGTTATCCCCGATTGCTGGGCCCGGGTTTTATGGGTTTAATTGAGGCAGGACACGGCCTCAGACAAGTGGTACGAGAGCTAGATGGGGATAAAAGAATGGAAAAGAATAATTTCTTTTATTGTACTCACCAATTGAAGCCAAACATTCGAAGTCATGATCTGATTCTTCTCGTTCTGAAAGATAAGAGATTGGTTGTTATTTCAATGATATGTTGATAATAAATAGTACTTAGTCTTTGGAAAATATGGTTTATTTGCAATCTGTATTTACAACAGTAAAATGGGCTATTTGCAATGCTTTATTTTTTGCTCTTTTTTAATATATTTAACGATTTGTAATAAATGTTTTAAGAAAATTGCAATGGGTGTGGTATAAAAAACGCAGCAAAATTTTTATCAATTGTTTTGGTGGTATTACCAGAAAAAAAAATTTGGCAATACTGGGTAACTGTATAATAAATTTAAGTGATTCATTTGTAAGCTAACCGTAAATATTTATTAAATGGCGAGTGAACTGAAAATGTGCCCAAAAGTTTTAAAAAAATCTTCGAGTGATTCTATTTAGAAAATTTCTTCGTACATAAATGTATTGTTAAGATAAAATTACAAACTATAGAAGTGTGAACCAAAATAAATGAATTTAATGCATTTTATTAACACAAGATGAATTCCAAACTTTACAAAGGGCTTGCTAGCTTTAAAGCAGATGTCAGAACTCAAGTATTTGATTTTTTACTCTATACGGTTGCGACTGTATATAATAAATTGAAGCTATTTAATTTCAAGTAAATACTTGCATAAATAATGTTTGTTACAAATATTAAAAGAAATTTAAAACTCTGAATGTCTACTTTTTCTAATGTGGCGAGTAGGCAATAATAAGAAAATATCTTAAATAAAAAAGTAAATAATTTATTTTTGAAAAAAAAAAAGATATTTATCCTTAATCTTTAACTAATACTTTAAAAGGTTTTATCCATTAAGACCCTTTGGTTTCAATAAATGGAATGGTTTTTCGGCTTAATATACAATGATTTGCTGTCTTTCTAATGGGATACATTATTTTGGTTCCTACATCCATTAAAATAAATTTTGTTTTTATAATCCTTTAACAAATAATTTCTCATAGAGACAGTGGTTTTGAAACCTCGTTTTTTCATTGTTCTTCATTTTTTTATGCCTGTCTACGTAAAGGCGCCATTCGTCATTATAAAAAGCAGAGTAATTAAAATTAGGGAAACATAAACAATTAGAACTTGATTGAGAGGAAGGGGTATTTAAAAAGATAACTTTGAAATATAAGCTTTTTTTTTACAAGTGCTTTGCTTTTAAAGATTGTAACCAAACTTGGGAAATTCAAAGTAGGTGCACGTCTTGAAAACAAAATGCAATGTGCCATAAAGAATTTATCGATACTATAAAAGGGCAATATCTACATCACGTGCAATATATTTTTACGAAGAAACTTTGAATTTTACTGCACATTGCCACATTGTTTTATGTTGAAATCTTTTTTTGCAATTCAAACCATTTATCCCCACGCTTTGTAAGAGTTATATTGTATGGAATACGATTTTTTTTCTTTTTTATAAAATATTCATATAAAAATTTAGGATATATAGAAACTATTTTTCTTATAAGATAAATAGTTTTTACTTATTCTTTAAATACCATAAATTTAAACTTACTTTTATAATTTTTTATGCGAGTGCATATTTTAACGGCCTTTGTTTGAATGTAAGTTCTTCACGAATAGTCAATTTAAAATTCAAATTGGTACTCGATGGATAGCTATATTGATATTGAAAAAGTTTACAACCTTAACTATAAAATCATAATCTGATAAACTGCTTTATTCTTTATTAATGCTGTACTAGTAATACTCATTTTGATAGTCTATCTTATCTCCTGGTTTATAGAGTCATTTATTCCTCTTTTTTTTTTTTTTTTTGTCTTTGTCGTCTCGAACTTTCATTTGCGTTAGTCTAGACATGCGACTTGTAATGTCTCATAAATTTAAACTGTTGTTGAATATCTTTCTTTCTTTTTTTTCTTTTTTCATTATTAATATAATTACTATTGAATATTGGAGAGATATAACAAAAATTTTAAAAAATATAAAATTTGCAACCTCTTGAAAGCTATTATGACATATAATGTTTTAAATTCTAGTAACTCCCAATTTTTATTCCAATTTTTTTTTAAAAAAAGGTGTTGACTATCTAATATTTGAATATTTACATATTTCAGTAACAATCAAAAATATTCAATATTGATTCTTGTATTATTTACGGAAGCAGAAGATAGTTTTTAAATGACTTTTAAATAGTGACAGAAAAATCACACTTAAAATATATAATTGAGTGCTTTGAAAATTCTACAAATATTTTTTTCTTAAATTAAAGAAGAAATATAGAAAAAAAACTTATAGCTAGTATTAACGATATAGTTTCAGAACGTTTCTTTTTAACCCTTTCACTCCCAATGATTTCATTCGGACTGATCAAACTTGCTATTTTTTTCTCACTACGTCAAACTTGGTCTTATTTCATTGAATTCTCTATACATTTTTCTACAAAGTTATATTTTCTTTTTGCATCGTTAGATGGGAGAATCATGTCCTTTGAAGAACTAAATAATATTTGTTTTACTTGTTTTAACTTAAATAAAAATATGAAATAAATGGTTTCAAATAAAATTCACTATGAAACAATTTTATTAAGTAAGTTGACCTAAATTCTCCATGCTTGCATTTTTTATGTATAAAAATTTAATGTTAATTATTTTAACAAGTTAAAAAAAATTAAAGTTTATGATTATGAAACAATTCAATGCTTTTCACCATTTTCACCTTCTGTATGCATAATGAGTCTATTTCACAAGTTTAGTTGTTTAAAATAAAAAAATATATGAATAAATAAATAAAGCATGATTAAAAGGGTTCAACTCAAATTTAATTTGGCCTACACAGCCAAACTATGAACAATTCACAGAAACCACAGGCGCAACCCTCGTATTTCAACAACCAAACAGTTTTATGCCAAATGCCACCAGAACCTACGAACTCGCATTGCAATGATATTCAATTCCAAAGCCGGGGCGTTGCCAAGGACAACCGAATCTCCCTTGTTAGCCGCAATCGAGCAGTTTAATCAATTACCAGCAGGTCTTGGATGTCCTGCCCTAACTACGTTAAACTACCGATGTCATTAAGTGACTCAAGTCGAGGAATTAAGACACTCCTGGCCTTCTGCAATTTGAGCGTGCTTAAAGGACCACAGCCGTGGCATCGAGGGAATGTCATTTTGTATTGAGTTGATTATTCAGTATTTGTGGCTTCTGATATAAATGAATGGATTATTTGGTTAGTATTTGGTAGATTTCGTTTGGTTCTAACAGGCTAAGGGTGTAAATAACGATTAGGAGCGCGTTTAGTTTATTGGTTCTTATGCATTAGTATACACAGCATGCAGGGAGGATAGAGTCGGATTTAAAATAAAATCAAGAATTTCTTGGATGTCCTGCCCTAAATACACTTTTAAAATACCAATGCCATTAAGTGACTCAAGTCGATGAATTAAGGCACTCATGGCCTTCTGCAATTTGAGCGTGTTTAAAGGACCACAGCCGTGGCATCGAGGTAATGTTATTTTGTATTGAGTTGATTACTCAGTATTTGTGGCCTCTGATATAAGTGCATGAATTATTTGGGTTAGTATTTATTGCATTTTGTTTGGTTCCAACAGAAAAAGGATGTAAATAACGATTTTAGTGCGTTTAGTTTATTGGATGAAATGTATTATGTTATATTACTAGTATGGATAATAGAGTATTATTTTTTTTTAATTACAGCAGGTCTAGGATGTCTTACTCCAACTTCGTTAACCTACTGATGTCATTAAGTTACCGGAATCAAAGAATAAAGGAATTACCTCTCTTCTGCAATTACTTGCCTCTTTTATGGACCTTGGGGGTGGCGTCGGTGAATTAACCTTTGATATTGGGTTCAAAATATGGAGTATTAAATGTTCACGACTTATGATTAATGGATTATTTAGTTTAGATTTTCCCATTTTCTTGCTCTAACAGTAAAAAGGTACATAAAAAATTAAAGTAACTCTATAAAAAAATAATAATTAAATCTTTTAACAAATGAAAATAAGACGTTTTGATGGAAATGAATAATCATTTTAATGTTCTTCTGCTTTAAGCTTTTCAACATAAAATTCATACTGATCTCTTAAACAACTGCACCAATTTATATTTCTTAAGTGTGTTTGCCTTAAAAACTATAACTAAAAAGTCATTTTTAGTTTATAAAAACTTTCCTGCATCAATGATGTAAAAAACAACTTTTTAAGCATTAACTTCTTGTTTCAATAGTATTTCAAGTGACTATTAGTCAAAATTACTTGGATGTGCTACCTTAACTTATAAGGGGACTCGGGTGTCTTGGCAAAATGTGTGAAAACTTGACAAGTAGAAAACAGCCAGTACACTGTATAGTGTCTGGTTTCCAATAAACTTTTCAATTACAAAGAAATTTTTTAAGTATTTGGTATGGTATGATACATATATATTCCAGCTTGTGTGCTTGTTCAGAGAACCGCTTATAAGCTTTTAAAGTATTTGTGTAATAAACAATAACACCATTATTGCCCTCTTAGTACAGGCCTATTTTATAACATACAAGAATATAACTTACCACGTTGATAAGCTGAATGAAGGAGAGGCCGAATTGGACTTCGACGGTCTTGTTCATTACTTCCACAGGCCGAATGAGCTTATTGTAATCTCGAAAGAGATCTCGAACTAGGCGTTCTTCATCTTCGGAAGCCATGACTGCAACAAAACAAACAAAATTCAATAAACTTTCACTTTCGATGAAATAGCTCAAATTTCAAATGCACGCTTATGCAATTGTATAAAGGGAAGCAAACTGTATTGTGTAAAATATTAATAAAACACTTTACCAAATATATATTTGACTATAAAAATACAATATGCATAAATAATATGAAGATTTTTTTAAATAACCTTCGCAATTTTTTAACGGATATTGCTCACCTTAGACAATTTATCTTCCTTACGATACTACAATATTCACATATTTTACCTTCGCCTCAATTAAACAACAAAACCTTTTTACTTTGACACCCAAATACGTTAATTTAATTCGTAAACACAACAGACCCGAGAAGACCTCATTACCTAATCCAACGAACCCATTACCCATTAAAAGCAGCGTGAAAAAAAGTGGCAAATCTTTAATGAACACTGTTTTTCCAAATTAGCGAGAGGGCCCCTAAACGGTGACCGTACCATAACTTTCCCTCAAAAACTTTAAAGGCCACATCTCGGTAAATTTGAAGGCGAGCGTGTCCCTGTCGCGAGGCTTGTTAATTCCCCATTAAAAATAATTACCGAAACACCACGCGCTGGGGAGGTAATAAAAGTGAGGCCCGCGAATAACTCTTGCAGATAGCACGTTGAGGACGAGCTGTTAAATGTACTGGGACTAGATGGCTCGTTAAACCATAGTGAAAGTAACTCACTGCAACCCTTATGCCACTCTTGAAAGAATGCAACCCCGATTGTAAAACTAGTAAATATTTTTAGAACCGTGTTCGCGTTCTTGGAAAGAGTGGTATAAGCGTTTCAGTGATGTAGGCCACTATAGTTTAAGACGAAGGCGATGTGTTTGCTGTAGGGGGTCAGCAGACTAATTTGGCAGGCATCAGATTCGAAAGGATGTTCTAGGCCAACATCGTAGAGCGGTCATAAAATATTTAGCAAAATGAGGTGGATTTCTATAGATAGGACACACAATTACTTAACCTTTTCGACCCAAGACTTCAATGTAAAAGAGTCAGCATGTTGCTGGGTAAGGGCGCTTCAATTTGACAGGCAATTTCGCCTAATAATCAGCAATAGTTAAATGTTAATATTAAGAGTGTATTAATAATTTTAATGATTGTATCATCAGTTTTTTTTATCAATTATTTAATCAGCATTTAATAAATTACATTTTATGCTGATTCAAAAAACAAAATTCAAAAATCTCAGAAGTTTCATCTTACCTCAATCTAAACATTTTGTCATTTTTTCTGTCGTTTTAAAGATGCACGTTAAACAAGTACTTTTAATATAGATCAAGCATTAACAAATATGTTTAATCACAATTTGTCAAATAATTTTATATATCAACCGCTAAAATATGGGTACACTTAATTATTACAACAAAATAAAATTTAATACTTTTTACTTTGATTATTAGTTCAAATACTGTACTTATTGACGTGCATTAATTAAAAAGATAAAATTTTAAGACAAATTCAAAAATTCATATAATATTTACTACTGCTTGAACCTTAACAATTTTATCAAAGAGTTCAACAAGGAGAAACTGACAGTTCACAAACGCAATTTCTCACAATCTAAAAAGAAAACAACGATGCCCTTGTTTACCTATGTTCCTCTAACACCTAATCATAGATACAGCGCCAAATTTTAATTAATAACTTTCTAATAATTGAATTCATATTCCTAGATAATTTAACACCGACAGAAATTAAATCTCTCAACACACCATATCATAAAAGAAGAAGCGAAAATGCAACGGTCTTCCGGAAATCTCAGATAAATAATTAGCTTTAATTAAAATCTTTGTTTACAGCGACAGCGTAATGATTCTTCGTCTTTCCATTACGAGGCGTTACACGAGTTTAATTTCATTTCACCGTCCAGATGATCGTTACCTTTAACATTTGCAGCAACACATCGCTACATTTATCTTGCTCCGGAGTCCCCAATTTGTTTCGATATAATTAAACTCCAGCAGCTTTTCAAGGCAATACTTTCGGCGACTAACATGTCGGATGTTCGCGGAAGGTTAAAAAGGACAATTCGGTAACATTCCTGAACTTACACTGGAAGAAGAGTGTTAAAAAATCTAATTTAGTTCCACTAGAACCGTTAGTCGGCGACAATGCCATCGGATCTGTAGTGCGTGTGTAGGGTAAAAAGAAGAGATAAAAGACTAATTAAATTTTGGAATAATTTTCTTAGTATTCTTTTCATTGGATAGCAAGCTTAGTTTATTAGGTTGCTGGTGCTAAGTTTTAGGGGTTATTTTTTGCATTTGTTTAAAGTTTATTGTAAAGTAAAATGTAGCTTTAACATATATTTAAATTAGAATAAAGTTATTCATAAAAAAAAATCTTTTAATCTATAAATGAAATTAATTTCACTGCCAATTTTTAACTAAAATACAAAACTTTAAAAAAAAAGATGGCGGCCACACAACTTAACAACAGACAACTTATTTTACGGTAACATAAAAATGCACTTAATAAGTGCTTATTGCTTGAAATTTTCTTACATTTTGAGAAAAAACTTGATAGATTAAATTTTATTTTTTTTTAAATGTTTCTCTGTCAGAAACAGATTCCTTTTTAAATTTTATACCCAAAAGATAAGCTATTTGTCTAGTTAGATGCAGTACTGGTAAGGTTATATATTGTACGCAGAAAAATGACTTATATGCAGAAACACGATATGAAGGGTTTAGTTATAACTCAGTTCGTTATAGAATGTGGGTTTTACAAGTTCCTGATCGTTCATTGGCGAATTAGTCCAATTGAATTTTATCCTTATTAAAAATCGCCAATGAACGAATCGGAGCCTTTAATATATTAGTTATGATTCATAGAATGCGAGTTTTACAACTACACATTCATTATCAGGAATGATATATTAAATGGAGAATCGCCTCAAGGTTTGCGTTTACATTACATTCCATCTATATAAACACAACAGATATGGCAAACACAGCCTAAAACAGTTATACTTAGAATATAGTTGACAGCTCCTTATTTGTTTGCGCATTTTAGAAATCTTTACTTAATAAGTTTAATTTGTCAGTTACGTTACCTTCCGCATACAGCATGGTATCTGAATAAATAAATAAAAATTCAATATTTGATAAGTTAAATGTTACGAAAGGGAGTAGATAGTAATTTCTTCATTTTGAACAAAAGCCAACATTATTAATGAACAAGTGCTAATTTTCCTATTGGGTAGATAAAATAGCTTAATAACAGGATATCTTTGTTGAGAACTCTGCAGCATCTGCTAGGAAATTAGCAGGTATACTGTAAAGGAACATACTAAATGATCTCGCCTCTAACATGTTATCCTAAAAAGTACTAAGTGACATTTACTAAGTGACAATAAAGTAATTATAATCATAGTTCTGTAAATGTTTTATAATTCATAATAACTGCAACAATTGGTTGAGGTTCAGTTAGTTGAAACATTAAACTTAGCTGAAACATTAAATTTTGAGTTCAAAATATAAATTTTTGATTTTAGGTTTTAAGAATCCTCGTTATAAGATGCAATATATACAAAATGATCCATTTATTTAATCTGTAAAAAACGTAAAATTGTACTTATGAGTGTCACAAACGTCAATAATCCGTGTAATGTAGGGATGTTCTACTTATTTTAACTCATGTTTAAAAAATTGTATACAAATAAAAATTGTCATGAACACGAACCTAATTAATTGTGTTGATTACGTATGTGAAACAGCGTTTGTATTAATATTCTCTAACTTTTGTTTTAATCTGTATTATAAAGCACGGTAATTTGAAAGTAATAAGTTATGTCTAAAATCTACTTGCAAGACTTTCCGTGTGATAGCATCCTGTTTTCTCGGATCTGGTGCGAATAATAAAGACTTTTGTCATTCTCTCTTATTTTGTTTACAATTTTAAAGTTGTATTCTTTTACTTATTTCTGTAAACCTCGTGGCATACTTGGTGGTACACAAAGTGTTTTGAAAATAAATTTTAAAAAAATATCTACAGCTAACATGACGGAATATGGGAATCAACACAACATCGAAATGAAACAAATTTGAAAAGAGAATGTTATCTAGTTATTTAATTATATATTTTTGAAGTTTTAAAATGCTCAAAAAATATGGCAGATGGCTACACTATTTTAAAACTTTATCAATTAATATTTAAATAATCATATTTTTCTTTTCATTTTTTTGTTTTAAATTGATGTTATGATGATTTCCCTACCTGGGGAAAAAGGGCTAACATGACAAGCAATTCTTTTGCAAAAGTTGTGATTTCAAAACTAATGCATTAGCTCAATGGGACTGACAGGCCCTGTTCAAGAAACTTGTTCTTAGATTTTTAAGCTAAATTTTATTCGACAATTTCTCGAAATAAGGATTTGGTATTTAGTTCCTTTCCGACAAACTCTGCATCACAGTGCAAAGGTTCATTAATGCAGACTCACAAAATTTCAACCTCCTACACATAAGGCTCTGGGTTTATCAGGAATGATCATCTTTTCGACGAAAGCTCCATTACTGCATAATTTATCGCTTCATTAGTTGGCGAAATATTTGCCTCAGTCGCCAATTCATCACTCCCATACATTGTGTAGATTGTAAAGTGACCTGTTCTGGAAGCTGAATCTTATAAATCAGTTTGAGAGGTGTTTATTTTATGGCTGTGCCGAAAGTATCGCGATTTTTCAAGATTAAATAAAAGAAAAGGCGGATAAGCTTCAAAACACGCTCTTTGAAACAGCCAAAATATATTATGTTGGAACTTTTCTTTATAGCTAAGACAGTGAGTAATGCTTAGAGCTCCAAAACTTATGAAAACTCTACTTTACCTTGTTTTCTTACTTACAAAGTTTAAATTCACTGTGCCAAGCAATTTTTCGTACTATATTTTAGGGAAGTTTTGTGTAAGAAAGTATTAAATAATACATTCTGTGAAAAACGTTAATTAGCATAAATTTTTAAGTAAGGTTTAAAAGAAACAAAAAAACAGGTTAACATTTAATGTAAGAAAGAAACACATATATGCTTTTAAACAATTTTCATTTACAGAAGTTGAGTAAAAAAATCATTCAAACTATGTTGGTTATTATTATCATCATACATAAACGTGTGACATTAAACAAAAAACTTCGAGCAAATGAGGAAGAAAATAATAATTTATTATTAATTACCTCACTCTATTAATTAACTCATATAAAGCAATTCACGCTTAGTATTTGCTATCCTGCCAAGATTGTTTTTATTATTTAATATTGTTATTTAGCTTTGGTGTTAGTACGTATAAAATTAATGTTTAATTGAAAAATGCGGAACAAATTTTACGGTATAAATTAGTTAGCCTTAAATGCCTAAATGTTATATGAAATAAACTACGATATGTTTTTTTTTTCCTGAATAGGTCAAGAAATGTTTAGACCGATAAAATTAATTGATATAATCTGAATGCTGCGAAACAAATACAATAGCTTTCTAAAAAAATTAAGCTATGGATTAATTAGAGTGAAAAGTGGACGAAAGCATTTTTTTTTCGATTAAAACAATTTAAGACTACTATATTGTGTATGAATCGTAGAAAAAAAGCATCATGCATAACAAACATTATCTTTTTTTGCGTGTTTTTATTGTGTTTGTGTTTAAAAGAACATGAAAATACTTTTTGGAAAATTTAATAAGGTCAATCTATCGACTCTTATTATACAATAGACTTAAAGTCGCAGTGCTTGGCGATCTTGCCCCCCACCAAGAAAGTCATAAGTCATCGGCTCTTATTAACAAAAAAAATTGGATGGTTATTTAACAAAAAAGTTATTTTTTCGCTTTCTTTTGATAAGGGCTTTAGATAGCAACTCATTACTATAATGTATTTTAATGAAATTAAAAAAATATCTCTTCATTTATTAAGTCAAACCACATTTGAGTGGGTAAAAAAAGTTTACCCTAAATATTATACTTGAGTTCTTGCGAAAATTTAAACCTAGTTTAAGGATTGGTTATAAAAAAAGCTAGAAGTTACTATTCTCCCATTGGGTTTACCAACAGAAGCCTTTCTATCCATTTTCCAGTGAGGTATAAATATCACCTTAAATCCCCCAAAAGCTCCTAGAAGAAAATTATTACAAAGAACTTCCTTATAGAATAACCACCAGCTTTATATCCTCCGTAATTATTAACTTATGCAGAAACTGCTGATTAAACACATCATTTTTTCATCATTACTACTACGCAAACTTTAATAGCCTATCTTATTCCTAGCCATACACCGTCGCGCGGTCGCTGACGCATCAAATCAGTGGTCCCGAAATTAGGTTCATTTATAAGGAAGCTAATTGAAGCATGCTTCAGGAAGATTAGAGTTCCCACAATGAGAGCATCAGAGTCTCGTTATTCAACTTAATGATGAATTCTAAAAGGGCGGAAATAATTGGATCAAAACGCGTTACCACACGAGTCGGATTGAAATGAGGAAAACCTGATGTGTTTATGGCATTCAAGGGGACATATTTTTCCTCTGGGTTTTTCCTCTGAAGATTTAAGAAAGGAGAAGAGATCGAAAGTCAGATTTCAAAAATTTATGGTGAGGCTGGCTTCGTTCTCCTTTTTTTAACGGCTTTGAGAGAATGAAAAAAATTCGAGTTATGTTTATTGTCAATGCAAAGAGGGATTTTTGAGAAAGTTAAAAATGGAATATTTCAATTCTCTTTATCAAGGAATTCGAAAACGAAGCGAGCTTTTAGATACACTCTTCAAACAAACGAGCGATTTTAACTCAGTCTTAGTTAATTTTCACTCTTTTCGATGTAGAAAATGCACTTTCCCTACATGAGTGGATTTTACTCTTTTGTTTTGTTAAACTTCTAACAATCTTAACAACAAACGAGCAATTTTAAGACGATTTAGGGCGATTTCGAGTGATTTAGGACTTAAATTTCACTCCTTTCCTGTGACGAAAATGCACTTCTCCTATAGGAGTGGATTTCACTCTTTTGTTTTAAGAGTGTAGTTGGGAAACAAATTGAACATTTTTTTAATCATTTTTTTTTCATTCAACAAGTAATATGATTTTTTAGTCCGTATATGTAGCTATACATTATTTTTTTTTCATTTGAACTGAAGATTAAATGTGCTCATAGGATTATTATAATTAATAATACGGTTAATTAGTTAATTAAATAACTTTTAACATAATATTCAAATATGTATATGTGTTACATCCACTTTTAAACATATTAAAACTTGTGTTCAATAACTTTCTGCAAAATACATCCATGAGAACTATGCTTATAATACGCTGTTCATAAAACCTAAAATAAATGTTTGATTAAATCGGAAGGTCGCGTGACTTATTTTCTTAGAAAATCGTGAGGCATCTTCTAAAAATTCTTCATCTCATCCATAACACAGAAAAACACGAACAAACAGGTCTTGACAATCTAGGAAAAAATCACGCAACTTAAACGTTAACATGCCTTCCAGCGAATCGGAGTAAACACTAGATGGGAATATTTCAGAAAAACAATTTACATGTTCTAAATTAAAATTAAGGGTTTGTGACAGTTGTTTAATTATCCAAACGCAATGAAACGTGCCAACAAGAAGACGTCATTGTCAAAGTTTATTTTTTTATTTGATAAAAATAAATATACTCTTCTAGTTTCGAACATTAATATAAATGAGATAGGGAAGTTTATTTGGATGTGTGTAGGTTTATTTTAAATATAATGATAATTCAAAAAACAGCAATTGGTAACATACTGATACTGCTCAAGTGGATTTGTTATTTATTTACTTCTCTTTATTAAATTGTATAAAAAAAACTTACCAGGGGCAACTAAAAGTAAAATTTACATTTTAAACCATTCTTTACAAGCTTTTACAATCACTTATTTCTAATTCAAACTGTAACCTTTTAATTATTGATCAATCAGCAAATATATATGTTTTAAATATTAAATAGTTCTGATATTAAATTTAAAATATTCTAATAAGCTTTTCTATTTTAGAATGATGCGAGATATTATTTGTGAGCAATATCTTTTTTAAAAATAAACACAGTCACTTTCATATGCTAAGTGCCGCCGCAATCGTTAGGACGCTAGCCTTTTTAGCTGCTGGGGTCGGGTTCGAATCCCGGTCAGGCATGGATGTTTGTGACCGTCAATAAATGTTATTATTTGTCTATGTGTTATTCCTTTCTTTGTGACTGTAAAAATTCTTTCTGTGTCTGTCCCGCTTGACGAAAGCTTATAAGCGGTTCTCTGAACAAGCACACAAGCTGGGATATATATGTACCATACCATACGCTATATTATATACCATATACCTATATACCATATGCTAAATTGAATATTAAATCTCCACTCCAATTTTATTGTTGATAATTTATTAAAGTCATATCCTTAATATCAATTGGGTAAATGTAAATTAAACGCAATATGGCATTTTAAAGTAACCAATTAGGAATAAAGGCTAACCGCATTGTTTCGCATTGACTTTTTTTTTTAAAGTAACAATCTACAGCAGTTAGCTTTTCAATAGGAGGGCAAATCCTTTCTTTTTCTGAAATTCCCAATTAGGATAACAAGGTATTGTGTTACATTCATTTCATTCTCAATAAACGTTTTGCTGTGATTATATATGATGAAATATTATATTTTGTACCATTTTGAAATATTTAAAATTCAATTTCTTCAATAGAAAATTGTATTGTGGCTTAATAAGAGTACACAATCTGATACTTGTTATTGTTTTTTTTTTTTGCTTTCAAGTTTTTGTGAATATATTCTCATGGTACTTTTGGATTATCTTTTAAGAACTGATGAGTTTTACCTAAATTTTATGCTAATTCTTATTATATTTGGTTCAGATTTCAACATTTTTATTTATTGAGTATCAAAGTCCACTGTGTCATATAGAAGTGCGATTTAGATTTTTTGAAAATCTTATAAATGCTCTTAAACATCTATTTAAGACAAGTGTGGTTATTTTCTATTCATGGTAATAAACTAGCTAACTAATAGTAGAAAAAATTCCACAGTGTACAACTAATGTAAGGACATATTATTTGGGTAACAGTTTTAATTCGTATAAACGTTATATTGAAAACAAATATCTTAAGTGACACAAAGCACAATAAGTTAATTAATAACATAAATATACTACCAGTATCAGTTATAATAGTATTAGTGATAATAATTAGTTAAAAAAATATATTTAATATTTATTAATCTGCCATATTACTTAATATGTGTTGGTAAGAAAAAGTAAAGAATTATTAAGAATTAGTATACAATTTAAACTGAACTACAGATACATTTTCAAGCTCATCATTGTCTATTATTTAAATTAATGATCGGAAACTGTGAGAAAAAACCGATCTAATATAAAATACATAAAATCCTATATTAATCTTGCCAAATCAAGACCTTTTTTACTACTAGATACCCTATGATAAATTAGGTTGTCTTTTCTTTATATAGGGATGCTAAATAAATGTCCTAGTAGTTGTTATATACCTATGAGATTGAAGGAAAAAGTGCAGATGAATAAGGATGTGATCAAAATAAATTTGTCATCTTTCATTGCTTAACAATTACACTTAGTTTTACTCAAATCTCCTGTGAATCAGTAAAGTCTAAATAAACTATTTTCTAGTTTTAATTTAAGATGAACATTCATAGAAACACACAGAGTGAGAGTAAAATATTAATTCATTAATAATGATTGTCATGAATATTTTGAGAGTGAAAAAAAATTTCTGCTAAAGTTTAACTAACAAATTATATAAGACCAATGAAGACCATAGTACTGAACAATTTATATTCTATAAATGAAGTTACACGAGGAATTATTTTCAATAACTTAAATGTAATGGGTTTGTTTCGAAAGGAAGGAGTTAAAGGCGTTTACAAATGTGGTATTAAAGGGTTAAACTTTATTACTGCTTCATCCTGCAAAACATAAATTTTTACGCAATTAAACTATTTTGCTGAAAGAAACAAGTTCTTTTTCATGCTTTTTCTACAAATAGTTAGTCTGATAAAAGAATATAACATTTAACCAAATGAGATTTCCAAGCCCAAACGTAACAGTTTAGATTCGTATATGGCAATACCGACACCACCAATACACAACTCCTTTACAGGAATAACCTAAAATCCCTATCCCCCTCCTCTTAAGTGTTTGGCGTTGGTGTATTGCGGCATCCGGACGCTTCTCCAGAGAGCTGTTGCCCCTGGGCTCATCTAGTGGCCAAACGTCGAAAACAGAATTATTCATAAAAAAAAACGATTAGCATAAGTAATGACATTTCCTCACCGGACGTACAAACAGTGAGACTAATAAAATGAGTATAGCCTCCCAATACCTATCCCCAAGACTCCCAATACCCTTCGTGTAGCTCAAGTGCGACGATGTTCCAACTCTACCCTCGACCCCCAAACGAGACTGTCAGGCTTCCATTGCCCCACACACAAACATTTAACTTTTTTAACTAAATCTTCCACTTCTAAATTCTTCCTATTTTGCTTATTGTATCATCATCTGGGCATGGTAATTTGTCAATTTATCTTAAAACTTAATGCTCCTACGAAAGGTATTATATTAAAAAAAAACTTTTGTGGCCAATGGAAGTTAGGTTAGAAACATGCAATAGCAACACCACACAACTCCTTTACAAGAATACCCTAAAATCCCAATCCCCCTCCCCTTAAGTGTTTGGCGTTGGTGTACTGCGGCATCAGGCCCCTTCTCCAGAGAGCTGGTGCCCCGGGGCTCATCTGGTAGCGAAAAAACTAACATTGATACAAAAATAATTTAACTATAGAATTTAAGATAACATGCGAAAAAGTAATTATTTAGAGACTATGTCGACAACTATAAGCGTGATACATGAAGAAACATGAAAAAAAAAAACTTCGATTCTTAGCCAAAATAGTTTTACGTAAACATTGACGTGTATTTCAGTAATTCTTCATTAGGATACTACACAAAGCAGACTTTTAATGTTTGGATTTGTTGGCATTTAATCAAATTTTTATAGTTTTCTGATGAAATAGGACCTTCGTCCCTCGAAACATATCAATTTCCAAATAATAAAATTATTTAAGCAAGAATCAACTAACTAAGCAAGAATCAACGGTGTTTTTTTTTTCATATTTTTTCAACAAATAGTTAGCCTGATAAAATGAATATAGCATTTAGCCAAACTAGACTCTCAAGCATAAAGTAACAGTTTAGGTTCAAACCAGGCAATAGCAACACTACACAACTCCTTTGCCAGAATAACCTAAAATCCCAATCTCCCTCCCCTTAAGTGTTTGGCGTTGGTGTACTGCGGCATCAGGCCCCTTCTCCAGAGAGCTGTTGCCCCTGGGCTCATCTGGTGAGAGAATTATTCATAAAAAAATCACGATTAGAATTAGTGATTGCATATCGTCACGGGCGATCAAACAGTTAACCTAAATAAAGTGAGTATAGCCTTTCTTCAAGCAAGACTCCCAATACCCTTCGTGTAGCTCAAGTGCGATTATTCTTCGACTAGACCCCCAAACGATACTGTTAAGCTTCCATTGCCCCACACACATTTAACTTTTATAAACTAAATCTTCATCTGCTATTTTTTTCATTTTTACTTATTTTATCCTCATCTAGGCATGGTAATTTGTCAATTTATCTTAAAAATAAACGCACCAGCTAAAGTTATTATGTTTAAAAAATACTTTTTAGTCAATCTAAGTTAGGTTCGAAACAGGAAATAGCAACAACACACAACTCCTTTACTAGAATAACCTAAAATCCCTATCCCCCTCCCCTTAAGTGTTTGGCGTTGGTGTATTGCGGCATCCGGACGCTTCTCCAGAGAGCTGTTGCCCCTGGGCTCATCTAGTGGCCAAACGTCGAAAACAGAATTATTCATAAAAAAACGATTAGCATAAGTAATGGCATTTCCTCACCGGACGTACAAACAGTGAGACTAATAAAATGAGTATAGCCTCCCAATACCTATCCCCAAGACTCCCAATACCCTTCGTGTAGCTCAAGTGCGACGATGTTCCAACTCTACCCTCGACCCCCAAACGAGACTGTCCGGCTTCCATTGCCCACAAACATTTAACTTTTTAACCTAAATCTTCCACTTCTAAATTTTTCCCATTTTGCTTATTGTATCATCATCTGGGCATGGTAATTTGTCAATTTATCGTAAAACTTAATGCTCCTACGAAAGGTATTATATTTAAAAAGAAACTTTTTGGGGCCAATGGAAGTTAGGTTCGAAACAGGAAATAGCAACAACACACAACTCCTTTACCAGAATAACCTAAAACCCCAATCCCCCTCCCCTTAAGTGTTTGGCGTTGGTGTACTGCGGCATCAGGCCCCTTCTCCAGAGAGCTGGTGCGCCCGGGCTCATCTGGTAGCGAAAAAACTAACATTGATACAAAAATAATTTCACAATAGAATTTAAGATAACATGCGAAAAAGTAATTATTTAGAGAATATGTCGACAACTATAAGCGTGATACATGAAGAAACATGAAAAAACAACTTCGATTCTTAGCCAAAATAGTTTTATTACGTAAACATTGACGTGTATTTCAGTAATTCTTCATTAGAATACTACACAAAGCTGACTTTTAATGTTTGGATTTGTTGGCATTTAATCAAATTTTTATAGTTTTCTGATGAAATAGGACCTTCGTCCCTCGAAACATATTAATTTCCACATAATAAAATTATTTAAGCAAGAATCAACTAACTAAGCAAGAATCAACGGTGTTTTTTTTTCATATTTTTTCAACAAATAGTTAGCCTGATAAAATGAATATAGCATTTAACCAAACTAGACTCTCAAGCATAGAGTAACAGTTTAGGTTCAAACCAGGCAATAGCAACAATACACAACTCCTTTACAAGAATAACCTAAAATCCCAATCCCCCTCCCCTTAAGTGTTTGGCGTTGGTGTACTGCGGCATCAGGCCCCTTCTCCAGAGAGCTGTTGCCCCTGGGCTCATCTGGTGGCCAAACGTCGAAAAGAGAATTATTCATAAAGAAAATCACGATAAGCATTAGTGATTACTTATCCTCACCGAACGAACAAACAGTTAGCCTAATAAAACGAATATAGCCTTTCACCGAACAAGACTCCCAATACCCTTCGTGTAGCTCAAGTGCGATGATGTTCCAACTCTACCCTCGACCCCCAAACGAGACTGTCAGGCTTCCATTGCCCAACACACAAACATTTAACTTTTTAACCTAAATCTTCCACTTCTAAATTTTTCCTATTTTGCTTATTGTATCATCATCTGGGCATGGTAATTTGTCAATTTATCTTAAAAATAAACGCTCCAACTAAAGTTATTATGTTTAAAAAATACTTTTTAGTCAATCTAAGTTAGGTTCGAAACAGGAAATAGCAACAACACACAACTCCTTTACCAGAATAACCTAAAATCCCGATCCCCCTCCCCTTAAGTGTTTGGCGTTGGTGTACTGCGGCATCAGGCCCCTTCTCCAGAGAGCTGTTGCCCCTGGGCTCATCTGGTGGCCAAACGTCGAAAAGACATTAGTAACCTTTAATCCCGTCCATTAGGTGTGGGAAAAAAAGAAACGACGATTTTTTTTAGTGCTTGATGTTTCTGTGTTAGCTCTATCTCTTGCAGGAAGTGTGGCTTTTTTTTACAGAAATCGCATCTTATGGGTTTTTATCGGAATGTGTTAGGATGGGAATGGGTATTGTATGGGAAAAGTTTATGGTGCTATAAAAATAATTCATTAAATGTATTATATGATACATAATTTTATTTTATACTATAATACTGAGTCAAATGTATTATGAGTTTTGTTTGTATTGTCTGTCAATAAAGCTCACTAACGCGATGTTTTTGGTTTTTACTTTTTTTTATTTGTATCTTCAATTAGCTTAATGGCATTGAAAGAGAAATGGAAAATTTCTGTTCCTGAAAATTGGGATTGTACAAATACAATTACATTAATTTATAATAATTACTTCATATCAAATTTTGGATTTCTGAATGTCATTAGGAGAGTGTTACTTAGGACAGTTAAATCGGAATTTTTCCTTAGTCATATCCTTTGTTGAACCCTTACTCACAGATTGTGCAAGTGTTAAGACAAAAAGTAAAGAATATATTTGTGTGTCAACTATACTCATAGCGTCATGCACACATATTAAAAATGTATAAATTCTATTTTTGATTTCTATCTTTCAAGATTTGGGGATCTTCACAAATCTTATAATATAGCCTAATGCAAGTAATAAATTAACGATTGTTAAAAGTACTCAATGATCATACAAGCTCCTATTTATCTTAGTTATGCTTTGGCAAATGAGAGTTTTGCAACTGCACCATTCATTTCAACGAATCCCATTATGTGAGTCAAAGACAACTAGGACATTTTTATAATAGTATCTTTACAGAAAACCGAGACAGATATTTAAGTAAAATATACATCAATTTTGTCAAACATTTTTTAATGCTCGATCCGAACAAGAAAAACGTAATTACTTGGTTTAATTACAACAAATACATTACCCTAAATAATGAGCAATAAATTAAAAAGAAAACCAATACATTAAAAAAATACTAGCAAAATGTCTCCATGAGTATATTATACTACCCCATAAAAACTAATGAAGCTGTAGTGCTTCTGTAATTATTTGAATAAATGCTACTAAAAACAAAAAATCTGCAATTCTATGAAGAAATATTTCTCTATCTTCCTCTACAGTACGGGAAACCCAACAACTAATGGGAGTCTCCACTGAAAAATTACCTCGTTATTTTTGGAAGTGCTCCAGACCTACTGCCTCTCTGTCTTACAAGAGATTGCGATGTTTTCAACTCATTTTCAACAAACGAGAAAAAAATAGTTCAAGCCCCCCTCTAATTATAATAAATGCACTATCTGATAGAGAAAGATTTTTTTATTTTTTATTTATTTAAAAAGGTGATTCCATTATCATGTGAATTGAATTGGTTTCAGTTTTGTTCATTGTATTTCTAATGTATCATTCCACTGAGTGCATTGGAACATTTGTTTGAAGTGTATTTGTTTTCTTTAATATGTATTCTTTGATGTTGTATCTATTTTCAAGGAAAGTTTTAGAGATATTAAAGGAATTTTATTACTTTTACGTGGAAGTATCAGTACAATCAATAATTAGTCCTCATTTTTTTCTTTTTTATTTACATTATCGGCAGCTGAACATGATAATTTATCTTAAAATTAATTAAATCCATAAAAGATATTATGTTTAAAAAACGGTAATTACGCGTTCTGAAATTGTTATTGACTCGTTTATTCGAAATCTGTTAGTTTCATATTTAAAATTTTAGCAAACGATTACTATTGAATACTCGTAAAGTGTCAATTTATATGATATTTTATTTAAACATAAAACATAAAAAAACATTAATTAATTTATAAGTTACTTTCAATAACGTATATGACTTTTATGCTTGATTTTTTTAAATAATTACAAATTGTTAAAATTTGGTCTGCTGTTCTTATGTAAATGTTACTTAATCATTAATGTATTATAACTAAATATATTTTGTTGCATTAAATATTTAAAACTTATTAAATAAATAATTTTCTTCATAATTTGAGTATAAAATTTACAAAAGAGTCAAGTTAAAAAAAACAATCTTTTATCAAAACATTCAGAAATTCTTTGATTTCTTTACGAAAAATCTTCAAAGCAAAAATTAACAAATATTTCTATTATATTATATAATTCCTCTTCAAAGTCAAGAATGAAAGACATACCAATGAAGCACGCAATTTTATTCTGACAAATAATACTCTTACAATTCAATTACTTTCTATTCGCCCTTTTGAAATGAAAATCTGTTTAAATTCAAACATATATGACGAAATCAAATAATTACTAATTCACTTAAAAACTTTGTCCGAGTAAATATTTTATTCTGAGTAATTCCATCAAACCAATGTTTCAAAACGTCTAGGGTTCTTCTCTTTTTTGTGCAAAACACTCCAAAATGATTTATGGTTTCTCTATTCTCAAGAAAATGCTTAACGCAGTGCCGATTTGAAAAAGCTGTTACTAAACTTTTCCAAACTAGTTTAGAGATTGTGCTTCAATAAGTTAAAAGATTATTTTGAAGTATCACGAAGAGAAATTTTAATCAGTTAAAAATGTAATAGTAAAAATGTAGCTAATTTAGGTAGGTTCTATGTAAGTACATATTTAATTTATTTTTTTATTATAGGGATACGTCAAATTTGTGTGACGTTTTCAGAGTTTCTTTTTCTATGCTTATACAACTAAGTTTTTGCAACTAAGTAACACCTCGCGAAAAATGTCACATTGCATGGGTCAAAGATATAATTAAATTAAACTATTTAAAGATATTCTCTCAATATTTATCAAAATGTATAATAAAATTAGACAGTCCTTTTACTTGAGTAGTTACTAATAACTCGGAAAATTTATTTTTTTTAAAAGATAATAAACGCGGGAAATGTAAATCCTTCCCAAGTGTTGCCTCCGTCACTTGACCGCGGAAGCCCACACTGTTAATCATTTTGTGGTAGGTGTTTCACCAAAAAATGGTTCCTAGAGGTTTCAAAGGCTGTGAGGTAAAATGTTTTATCGCATATTTGGTATTTGATTGAACCATTCCTCACGTTTTTAGTTCCAAATATGGAAATATTGTTCAACTTACTACCAAAAACGTGATGAAGCATTTTACCTGACAATCGTTGTAGCCACTATTAACCATTTTTTTGTGAAATTTACTACCCAATTTTTATCATGGAATGTGTAACTCCAATAATACATTAATAAAATCAAACCCATTTCCAAGTGCTAATATTAAATGTCATTTTTAAATTAACTAAAAATTGTGTTAGTTAGAATTTTTCCAAGCCTTCCTCATCTTTATGTTAACTACAGAGTTTCATCCAATCTCGCTGAAGCTTTTTATGGAGAGTATTCTTCGATGTCCTGGAGAAACTCCCCTAATAACTGTGCTTACACTTCGAAATCTTTATCATTAATCATTGGTACAAACTGTCATGTGCACTCTATATTCTATCAGCTGCAATTTCGAGTTAAATGGTAATATGACGTTTCATCACAACCATGCTAAAAATTTTAATAAAAGTTCTTTTCAAACTAACTTCAGGAGACTCGTTAATCTTGTCTTAGTTTAAGTATATTAGATTGAATTTTTTGTATGTGCTAATAAATGTTAATAATTTTTATTCTGAATATTAAGATGTTTCTTATTTTTTATCGCACACACTAATGAATTGCAAGTATTTAGGATTACATCAAAAAATATAAAATACAAATAAAACTTTTGTTTACAATTTAAAATAAAAAAAAAATTTAAATCGTTGCTATAAAATTCGAGGCCTACTTTTGTAAAGTCAAGTTTAATATAGCTACCAAACCGCATCAATTCATATCATTACAATGCATTAAAATAACATTTTAAAAAATTGGATTTAGAATGAAAAACGTTAACATACACCTGAAAGTTTTTATCAAAAAATCAACAACAAAATATTCCTCAAATATGATGTTTGAATTTTATAAATTTAGAAATTGTAGAGAAAAAATATTCTTAGACTAAACTTACGACATTTTTAGATTTAAAGCCAGCAAAGCATTAAATATATACTCAAGTAAGAAACTGCACATTTGAACAAGGACTTGATTCAAAATCGAATTCATACATAAAATATCAGAATAACTCAAGATCAATTCAATATTTTTAGCATTCTCATACTCAAAAGCACATTTGGACGGACCCAGTTTTCCATTTGAGGGAGCAATTGTGCAAATTGAGAATTCCACATTCCAAACGACTTAAGCTCCGCATTCGAAGAAGATTTTAGTCCCTTAACACACGTTTCAGAACATGAACTGCCATCTCGTCTCTTATTGGCTATATTTATCAATTTACCTAAGAAAACCCTGCGCAATTCAGATTACTGTTCATGTTCTGAACTATGTTCTCCCGTGCATTGATGTAAATTGAGAATTCGTAATTCCGAACGGCTCAAAGGTTGCGTTTAAGAGAAGATTCCGGCCCTCGACACACAAGTTTCGAGATGGAATTGTTATCTCGTATCTGATCGATTGTTTTTATTAATTTAACTGGAAAAGTTTCCTCACAATTCATATTAATTTTTATATTCCTATGTTATGCAGCGGGTTGTAAAAAATAAAGAATTCGGAAATCGAAAAGATTGAAGAACTTTATTAAAAAAGAGTTTTAGTCCCGTCCCAAAACTCAAACATGTTCATGGTTCATGGTGTTCATGGTTTTAAGTGCCCACAAATAAACCTATTTTTATCAAAACACAAACAGTCACATCGGCAATGGTGGTTTTATTATGAGACCTGCATTATAACCATTTTTAGAGTAGATTACTGCAAACAGTCCTTTCTCTGTGACAGTAAAAATTCTCTTTGTGTCTGTGTTACTTGACGGAAGGCTTGTATAAGCGGGTCTCTGATCAAGCACACAAACTGGATGTGTGTGTACCAACCCTTATCCCCCACTGCAAAAAGTGCTGTCCCATGGGCTGATAACTATGTATTTGAATTATAATTATTCAAAAGAATTTCAGTATTAAAACGACATTTTGGAGAAAAAATCTGCTAAAATCATCAATCCAAAGAAGATTGCCGATGACAAACAATAACCATCTTATCTTGATTTTTAAAACAAACTATCTTTGAGTTTTAACTCTTGTTATCATAGCAGTTTTTTTTTAAGAGCTGTAATGAAAAAGCACCAGTGTTCCTAATTCACAGAATTTAATTTCTTATACATTTTATGCTATTAAAGGCCGAATTTCACGAATGAAAAGCTTTGTAATTTGAAAAAAACTCAATAGTACATTTATAAAAGTCACAGGTCAACTTTTTGAAAAAAATTAGAACTCGGGACCATTGGTTTAAATGTAATCTGTAGCCCTGCCCTTTAGCGTTATAATTAAATGAACACAAAAAAAATCAAATACGCTTTTATTAAGCTAAACTGGCAATTAAGCAGTTCAAAATTTAATTCGTATTTCAATCCTTTTAATAAGAGAAAACGGTATAATTAGCCAACATTAACAAATATAATATAAAAATGTGTTTATACTAAAACCTTTTTAATAAATGTGCATGAATGTACTTGTAAGGAAAATTACTCTTCAAATTAAGCCAAAAGAATTTTTGGAGATTATTTTTAAAACATTCGTTTGAAGAAAATAGTACATTTGTCTTAAATTTAATTTTGTCTTAAAAAGCTTTAAAAAAGCTAAAAATAAATTTGGTACCCAGCAACAAACACAAATTTTCTTCAAACCCCTTTAAAACCAGTTAATAGAATAAGCAATTCCACACTTGTATTTGTTTTTTGTTCTGTTTTACTTCTCGCGACATTACTTAAGCCTAATTTATTTTATGATCCTCCTCTAATGAATACACACGTTACGCGATCTTTTTTTCCAACAAAAGCAACTAAACGAATTCACGCAATTTACAGCGAGCCGCTGTAAGTTCAGTCCCTCTCCCCTCCTCCAGTAATCTGAACTTATGCGTCATTCCTAAAAACAAAAGCTAATGAAATTAAGCAATTCCATCCAAGAATAGGCAATTCCTCTTTAGAAAAATTACGTTTACCTCGCAAGTGGGTTCTTAGAGCAGAATTCAAAAATCTTTGCAATCAAAGCTTGCGATGCCGCGCTGCAACGCAAAAAAAAAACCTACACCAGGGCCTCTTTCGTTTTATGAATATTGTATTTGTTTTTACATCAAACTTTAATTAAGAAAAGAGGGCGAATGCCGTACTGGTTAATTAAGTAGCAGTTGTAGTTAGTTCATCGCTCATTCCCGGCAAGTTTTCGTTCCTATTTTAATTTTAGTGAAATATTTTCGCTCTTCTGATGCGAGTGTTAAGTTAGTAATGGCGATCGTCGCGCCACCTAAGTGACGCATAATTATTGAGGTTTGGTGGAATGGTTGCTTTGATTTCCGAGAATTTGAATAAAGATTAAAAAGAAAGTATTAAATGTTTACAATAATTGGTTAAATACAGAACAATTTTCCTCGGAAACCTCGATTTTAACAACTTAAAGTGGGAATCCCTAAAGAAAACATTCTTAGAGAAAAATTTAAGGAAAAATTCTGAATAAAATAATAATAAATTGCATTAACGCTTCCAATTTTATTAAATTATCTTTTTTAATAAAAACTAAAAATGTGTTTTGTAAAAAAATAATAAATTAATTTATCATAGAAATCCGGTGTTCAATGCTAAGATTTGTATTTAGATATATATATAATTATGTTGTTTTAACAGAGTATTTTCTAGAATTATATTTTAAAGAAATTTTATTCAAACTAAATAAATTATTAGAGTGTAAGTTTTGAACTTCAATTTAAGAAGACGCCAGTCCTAAAACAAATCTTTGGAAAAGTAAAAATCAAATTTGATCATTTTATTTCAAATGACAGAATAGATATTTCAATGAACTTTGCTTGAAGTATAAATTAACAAGTGGTTTTTTTTAATTCAAAACTTGTCAAAAACTTTTTCCTGACAACCAAATTGGCTTTTAAAGAAAGTAAATTTTAAAAGAAAACTAATTCCAAACTCGATTAACTATTTCTAGATGAAAGTTTGAAGGGAATTTTAAAAATTGAAAACATCTCAACGCATAAATGGTTTTTTAAAAAGAAATTCAATCAAATAGTAAAATGCGAAAATTAAACTTAAGTTAAAATCCTATTCGATGGACTTTACATCATGTTTCTTCCTAAGATCTTTGAATAGAACTCAATATAATTTAGGATATAGGGTAGACCAACCAGTGAATGAAAGTTTAAGGAACTGCGTTCGCCAGTGAATAAACACCAGGACATAATGACCAGGACAACCAACCATATGTCAGACAGCTTCCTAGTACATGGGAGGAAGTCAGTGTTGCCAATCCATTTAGTGAAATGATTTTCAATCCTTATTTTTTAATTATATTTACCAAATGTTCACTCACTGGTCAGTCTACCCTATGATTGAAAAACTACCTTATGATATAAAAAAAACTAATTTATTTTAGACACTTTAAATGCAAGTATAAGCACATAGCAGAGTACATATGGTTTCTAAGGGAGTTTGTTAACCCAAAGTATTGATTAATTTTAAGAAAACCCAAGTATTTTTAAAAAAACAGACTGAGGATTAATATAACCAAGAGTTGTATCCAAACGCCATATTATATGTATTTCAATGTCATGATATGCATATCATAGTTTTATTAATTAAAAAAAATTATCCCGAGATTAATGATGCGATACAAAAACCAATAATTCAATTTGTCACACAATGTTTATTAGTTTTGATTTACAAAATACTAATAACTGCCCCGAGCGTTACAAGTGGCTTCAAGATTACTTTATCATAAAAACTTTTTAAATTATGGTGTAAAAGTGATGAAAATGAAACATTGTTAATGAAGCAAGAGAGTTTAAAACATTTTTCATCAGCTAATGAACACAATTTTCTTATAGGTAATAAATAAAACTTGTTCTGGTTATTTATCAGATGTGCAAGTTTAAGGTAAGTGTTAATTTTTCATAAATATTACAAATAAATTGAGAAACTTTTAATAATAATGTATCTCTATACCGGTAATTAATTATATTGTATGTTTTTGTTAATAGACCATCGTGATTTTTTATAACATTTTATGCATAAACCAATTTATTTTGCTTGCTTTTATGACTGAGGTTTATTTATCTATTTTTTTATTCTATTATTTTATTTTTCAATCAATTATATTTATATTTCGTTTTTTTTTCTTATTTTTTGTCTTATTTTTCGTTAGTTTTTTATGCGTGGTGGGGTTAATAAATATTAACTAAACTTTTTTCGCTCCAAATAGTCCCGAAAAATATATTTTCATAATGGTTATTAGATAAACAGTTTTCCAGAAAATAAAAATATATTGGTTAATATATTATAAGTTTCCATATTTTCACCATTTTTGGGAAGCTGAATAAATATAAAGTTAAAAAAATAATAAGTATATAAAAATATATAATTTAAAATTCTCTGGATAACCCAAACGATACGAGAATATTTCATAAATATGTCTTTACTTTTAGAATTTCAAGGTACACTATATCTTTTATATTGTTGATTTTATATCAAGTAAACCATTCGCATAGTTTTACTTGAAATATAAACGTATAATAGATACAGATAGTCTGAAATCTATCATTGTTAATTATATAAAATATCCTTAAACATTATATACCCTTAAATATTAAATAATAAGTATAACAAAAAATCATTTTTGGTGTGTATCTAATGTTAAACCTTTATATTCTAACAAAATTTATTCGAAACAAAACAGGCTACAAATATTGGAAGAAAAATTTTCCAATGAAGTTGTTTTCTCTTTGCTATCAATTGCAGTGCTGCAAATACTGCATTTTTAAGGGACCGGAAAATCGATAATTACTGTATGCATTTATGTGCGGAAAAAACCTCACCCCAACCTCTTATTTCCTTCATCCTCTTTTTTATTCTTCCTTTTTCCTGTATTTATACACCAGGGGAATACATTTAATGATGTTTTATTTTAAGAACTTTTGCTTGCTGGTCTTGTCTTTTATGATGAACGGTTGTCTTTTTTTGCGGTTGGTATATCCTCCAATGGTTTGCAAACTAATATATATGGCGCACCATACGTGCAAAGGTGACCCATCCATAAAAAGCTAGTTTATAAGAAAAATTACCTTACGTTTTTTTTTTCATAGTGTTTCAATATAAAAAAAATAGGATGCGCTAACTGTATTCCTACTATTCTACCTATCTATTTAAGGATTAACTTTGATCAGTAGATATTTAAATTTTGAAAATTTATTACTCGAAAAGTCATATTTGACAGATGGGTTACTTTTCTGCTCATGGTGCGATATTTGAGAAAATACAAAGTTAATTTTAATTGAGCATTTTTGACATGAGATAGATGACTTATTTATTATTATCTTAATTTTTCTTGTCTGCTGCAAAAATTTTAATTGTTTATTTCTAAACATTTAAACGTAAAGAGACCGACGTTTATTTTTCTCTCCACAGATTTACGTTATTAAATATCAAAATAGAATTGGATATTTTCCAATCGTAGCATTAAACAGTTGATTAAAAACTAATTTATCTTCTTATTTTATATTATTTAATAAAATTATGACAAAGGCAGCGAACCAAAAGAAATCTATTCTAATATTGAAATGCACAATTAAATTTATTTTGATCTGAATATCTTAAACCTATCCGAGGAACAAGTCTTCAATAAAAATTTATAGCAGTTATTTTATCTGACCATAAAAATAAGTTATGTAGCCAAAATTATATAAGGTTATATACGAAAACAAAATAAAAGCTACCTTTTAATTTTAATGGTAGAAGAAAGCACCTGTTAAATTGTTTAACATCAAAAAAACTTAATAGAAATTTTTGAATTAAAGTTGCTGGAGTTTCCTTTTAAAGGTGGATACTAAAAATAAGTTCTATAGCCAAAATTATATACATACGAAAACAAAATAAGAGCCACCTTTTAATTTCAATGGTAGAAGAAAGCCCCTGTTAATTTGCTTAACATCATATCTCTTTGGACAACTTTTTTGAATTAAAGTTGCTGGAGTTTCCTTCTAAAGGTGGATAATGACTAAAGATCACATATAAAAATGAAGACCCTTCACGGGGGGTGGATCTTTCACCTCCCTCCTCCCCTTTCTTAAACAATGACGCCCCGTGATTAAAAGTGAAGGACACATAATAAGACGTTGATGATTTTAATTAGGTTGCCCTTGATCCTAAGGGCAAAGGCAAACAATGAATTATGTTATATCGCACCGTGTACAAAAAAAAGTGGCGCACCATCCATTGAATTAACATGGGAGATACGCCATTTTCCCGCGCACTGTGCTTTAAAAGAGCAGAAGGCCCAAATTAGGGGATAAAAACAGGAATGTGTAAACTCGTGGAGAGGATAAACTGTAGAAAGTGCTTTATGGTAAAATATTCTCTGCAGTGTGTGAATAACTGATGAGAAATATTTCTAGTGGATTTTGCTTCATTTTATTGTACTTTTTGTAATATTATCAGGACGTAATGTTGCAATTTATGCAGAAAGAAATGAATCTGTAACTGTCGAAGTTGAAGTTGTTTTTAAAGTCCTTTCAGGCTTTGTCATCTTGTGATATTGTTCCTTAATAAGCTAAAGGAGAAATTTGCACCAGTTTACATACTTATAATCTTAACGCATTTTAGTTATTTTAATAATAAAACAAGTATTTTGTATCCGCATCAGGTTTTAGTTCGTTGTTTCTTAATTTTTACAAAGAATATGCATGAATATGCTAATCCAGAAGCAATTGCATAGTTCTTAATATTTAAAGAAAAAAGATCTATCTGTAATTAACAAGAAATATTCTCTAATAAAAATAAAAATATATTTAGAAATAAAATAAATAAAAATGAACTTTATTTTAAAACGTTAAATAATCATAAATAAAACTAGGCTATGATCAAAAGTATAAATATTTATTATTTTTAGTTTATATGTAATGTAATCATTACAATAATAAAAATACATAATTCAAATCATCTCGAAAATGCGTCAAGAAAAATCATTTTTTAACTATCAAGTTGAATGCCAAAAAGACTAAAACAGCAGTAACAAATCAATTTTTCAAAGTACAAAAGCTCTTTCAAAGTCATCCACGATATTCCAATATCTTCATACACACATGACCGACAAAGTATTTTTATATCCATGCCTAAGAAAGGATTTAAGGCACAGTTAACATCGTAAAACATCAACACATTTATCTTCAGAAAAGAAAGCCATGGCGAAACTATGTAAGGGATTACCATCGAATCCCTTGTACGGCAATCGCCAAAGATCCTTCTCTTATCCCAAAATAAAGATGCATTCAGGGCAGATCTCAGAAAGTTTTCCTTCCGTGATTGTGGCTAAGTACTTTGATTATGATGTGCTGATATGGCAGTTTTTTTTTATACATATACGAAAACGTTTGTCTTCTATTTGGCATAAACATCGACTTCGTTTCCGTATGTATTGCAAGTGTTTTTTTTTTAAGAAAACACTTATCAAATCTTATTAATGTAAAAAAAGGTTGCATTATTTAAGGTCTTGAGATGAAGAGTGTAAAGTGGTTAGTTAATACGAAAATTTTTTTTTAAAAAATTTAAGGTTGGAATAATAAATATTTAGTCAGGCAGATCTCATGAAGTTTCCTTTCGATTATTGGGGCTGAGTACTTAGATTATAACGTGCTGCGGCTGCAGTTTTTATTTTATCCATATAGAAAACGTTTGTCATGTTTGACATAAGCAGTGGTTGCAGTCATATGCATTGTTCGTGGGGTTTTTTTAACAAACTGTAGCTATTCGCATTGATGCCAGAAAAAAGGAAGAATTATTTAAAGGCTATATATAAACAATAAAACATGTTGGTTAATACGAAACGTAATAAAACGTCAGAGTTAGGTGCAAAAACGTTAGTTTTTGTATCTATAGAGAAAACTTTTATCGTATGTTTTGAATTCATGAATTTGTTTTACATAAACCGCATTTTTTTATCTTATACAGCAGCGTTTTTTTCAACAATACGCTATAAAAAACCGTATTGAGTTAGAAGAAGAGAGACGGTATTCAAATGCTCTATAAATAGTTAAATATGGTGATCAATATAAAACTCAATTAAAGCTACAAACTTAAGCAACACATTTTTTTAGGACATTAAACCTGTCAATTCATAACTTTTTAATGTAACATAATTTTATGTCAGTTACATATAAAGTAGCTGAACTAGCGTAGAGATATATTTTGAAAAAATAATTAAGCAAAAAATTATTAATTAATTTTGAAAACTAATGGTTTTGTTTTAGACACTGCAATTTCAGAGGTTATCCAATATTAAGAAAAAAAAGTAACAGTTATTTTTTGAATTATCAGTTACCTAAAAAGGAAACTACAGAAACAAGTCCTATAAACAGGTAATAGAAATACTATATTCCAATAATTTTCAAATAGATTTCTATCCGATGTTATTATTATTATAGTCAATTGATTTTTACAAAAATGTATTTGATTGTAAATCTATAGAAATGTAATTTTAGAAACAGAGAAAAATCCATTACTTTATATTTTGATATTACTTGTAAAGAATATCAAATGGAGTCTTTAAATATCGAATTCAATTTGTTTTACGGTTTTCCCATGAAAAAGCATCGAATTTTTTCTTCATGGGATTCAAGCGATTGAATAGATCTTTAAAGAGCTGCAAAACTCTTTTTGGGGAAGAGTCTCGAATAAAAATACGCTACAAAACAATGAGCTTTTATTTCGAAAATTTTTCCGCTAAATTTGACAAATGCTATCGGTAAAAATATCACGCAATAACACGTCTAGTCCCAGGAGAAGTGTAGCGACGCTTTTTCGAAAAAATTCCGTGAGCCGAATCACTACTTCCGATATCATATTGATATTCTTTGCCATGGGTCTGTATTAAGGGGGTTGGGAACGAAAGACAATAATAGATGGAAAACTCAACTCGGAAGATGTAAATAAAAAAAAACTGTGTAAGGTCAGTGAGAAAATCCCTCTGATGCTATGTGACAAGCCTATAAATAAAATCCTTTTGCGAATGGTATAAGCTCGGTGCTTCAAGGAACTGCTGACAGTGATAAATCGAGAGATGTGTTTAAAAAATACGAATATCATAAGAAATGGGGACACTTTTTGAAGTTCAACAACTTTGATAAAACTGTAAAGTTCTTTTTTTTTAGTGAAAAACAGTTTTGCCTTTTGTGTAGAATTGTTTTAACGGTTCTGTCATTTAAGAAACGACTCCGACACATCCTCTTTTAACTACTATGTATACTATAAAAACACATATTTTGTCTAACAGAAATTGTTCGTTTCAGTGCAATTTTTTATTATAATTTTTTCTCTAGAATTTTATAGACTTGATGATAATAGTAAAAATAATTTATAAAATATGATATAACTATCTTGGAAGTCTTAAACATTTAATAGATTTTACAGCAAATATTCAATACAAAATTAAAAAAATTACTAAACTAACAAAAATGTTCCAAAAGACATTTATAATAACCTCTCACCAGCATACCTTACTGTAAGTACAAATGCTTTGCTGGTTTTAATACGCTAAAAAGATACGCAATTTTTCAGTGCAGCGTACTGGTTTGTACATATATACATACCGGTTTGTGTGCTTGATATCAGAGACACGCTTATAAACGTTCGTCAAGTATGACAGACACAGATAGAATTTTTACTGACACAGAGAGAGAAATACTGACCCCGAGCGAAGGCGGGAATCGAACAAGCACCCGTTACAGCGTTATGACTGTTAGCGTAATGGTGTATTGGAATTAATCATTTCCGGCTGCCAATTTCTAGACTCCTTTAGAAGCTTTAACACAGCCAATTTGCCTCGTTATTTACAACCCTGGACAAGTGACGAGGTTGACACCTGAGCGGGTACCCAACGGAACTTCGAGCGACATTTTGTACAGAGTCCAGACATAGACATATATTTTCAGGCATGTGTGATTGGTCTATATGGTGTATTGTTGTAAGATAAGGTATGTTAATCGAGCTCGACTGTCTATTTCTAGCCTTCCGCCTAAAAGACAGCCAAATTCCACCTCGCCTGGAAGAATTGTATCCCTGGTCAAGGGAAGAATTCATTGTTCTCAAAACAAATATAAGATAAGATGTTGCCACTAAAACAAATATTTTGCAAGTACTAAGGTCTGCCGAGAATGGCTTATTTACTCTGAGAGCTACATATGGGACAATACGACATTTGAAAGAAAATAAATTGTTTCATATCCATAGCAGGATTTGAAAATTTTATTGACCGACTTGTCCGGAGGCCAGTAAATATTCAAATAGTGCAGCATTATTTTTTCCAACTTGCCGGAGTAGCCGAGTGAAATATTCTGCTTTTAGATATTTCTAAGAATAGATTTTGCGTCTGAAAATGTGTTGATGTAGAATAGATTGATGTTCGAAAACGCACATTTAAAAAAAGGTGACATTCTTCACATTGTTTATATTTCATACAACACAACCGTTATCATCGTTCGGCTATAGCCTCAATGGGGCGTTTGGGAAAGAACTAATTCAAAACATCGACTTCTCAAAAGGAACCAAACAACTTTAATTGCACGTTTACAGTGATTCATTTTGCTACGCAGTGGGTAGAGTTACTGCGACTGTTCCGAATTCCAATCTAAACTTTTATTTTTATTTGTGCTTATTTCATTTTTACATTTGTGTTTTAGTTATTTTGCACAAGTATCATCATGGTGGATTTTATAAATGCCGTGCAGTATTAGTTGAAACCTGAGATGGATAAAATAACCTGCTTATCTCTTTTTGCATAATATTATTCTGCTAATATTAATAACTGTACTATTTTAGAATTAAAATATTTCAAATCCAAAATCTGCTTAATTAGGATATACTAGCTAACGTTTAGTTAGCATTTCAGATATAACTTTATAAAGTAATTTTTAGCAAGTATACTGATTTCGGCCTGTCAATTAAAAAATTTCTAACCCTGTTCCATAGATACTTATTTAAAAACTTATATTCCAATCATTTTTTCGAATTATTAGTTCAATACTAGTTACAGCTTCGTCAAAACGAACGTCAAAAGTTGTTGACGGCTCTCATTTCAAGTCGGATAGCAAATTATGCAAGGACAGAAACAGTCTCTACTCTCTTTTCATTTACATGATTGCTTTATAATCACTTCTTGGACAGAACTTTCAATCTTTGAGTTTCAGTGTGAGCAAGGAATATTTTAAATAAAAACCGTCTTAACTTTTTTTTTTGAGATGCAGAAAATAAAAATGCATAAATAATGAAAGGTAATTTTTTTATTATTTATTCTCTTCAAATTTTTTGTAAGGATGCTCATGGTTTGGGAAGAATTGTAGGATTTGTTTGGGATTATAGCTGCCATGGTTATTTTAACGAAACGCCGAAATTTAAAAATATTACATCCGTAGTATGTAAGCTCCTGGAATTCCTTTCATGTCATAGGATTACTATCAAATGATTTTCCTTTACAAAGTTTAGTAAGGAAGATTTATATTTTATTGCGAATTCTTTAAAAAAAAATCTTTTTTTATATAAAATTCTTGTAACAAAAAGAAAAGTTTTTGGATATCTTTTAATAGTTTTGAAACTTTGAGTATAAATGAGGTACCACATGCTTATTTTACATATTTATTTGACTAATTTATTTTTTAATACGCATGCAGTAAAATTTAATTAAAATCCTGCATTTAGCTTGTTTAATATTAATTTATTAATCCAACTCAGTTTTTAAAGAATCTAATCTTTCTTAAAATATTATAATAATGCAAAAGTTACAGCTCATGAAAAATTTCATTCTGTATTCCAAGTTTCAAAATTCCATAAGCTTTATTTTTTCCTGCAAAATTTCTAGAAAATACTATTTTCTGACATCTAAATTATTTTAAAAATCTACAAAAAAATTTATATAATAGATTAACTACCAAATCTTTTTAGAATTAAAGTTTTAAAACAAAGCCTAACAATTTTAAGAAGTGCAGACATTTTTCAAGTGTGCACCAATCAGTTTTTAAACTATCCCTACTATATTTAAACTTTTAATAAATAACCTATCATTTAATTTTTAAAAATAAATTACTATTTTCCGTAATACTTTGCTCTTTACTTTAGAAACATATTAGTGGAATTAGCCCCAAACAATTATAAACAACCCCCATAAATTCCATCACAATTAATGTTAATTATATCATAAAAAAACATTTTCCTACTCATATTTCTTCAACAACGCATTACTTTACTCATAACCAACATTTTAAACCACTTCCAAGCCAAAATGAGAAATTATGCACAACAACAGTTTTTGCACCTCTCTCAAGAAATTTTCTTATTATCCCGTGTCACTTGACACAGTATTATCATTCTCCTCTGAGATTTGGAAAAAATGTAACTCTCATTTATTGGTCCAACATGTGCTTTACTAAGTACCCTTTCTTGTTTAAGAGATTTAAAAATACTAGTAACTACGTAAAAAAAATTATTTTGAAAATATAGTTTGAATATTTAACCATTAATTTCTAAAATGGACATAGTTGACCAAAGAGAGATGTACTCGAGTACAGAGATACTCATTTTCGCTCCAGCGATTGGTGAATAGTTTTCTGAATAAATAATAAAAGCAGCACATGCATTATGATATTGGCGTACGTTAAATCTGCTTATGACTGTAATTTGAAAACAACTGACATTTTTTAAAAGTTGGACCAGCTCAGGTGTTACATAGTGACTCGGAATTCACAATTACGCTCGTTGTTTTTGTATGTGTTAAAGCATTGCAATCAGGGTCCGGGAAAAAACATTTGAAAGTGTTCATAAATCAATTTTCTTTAAAGATAAATAAATTTTGTTTTACGAGTAGTTAGCCGATGGTCGAGTGTTGACATTGCAAAGCCTTTATCAGACGGTACGAACGTCACTCATAGGTGGACAGTAAAAACGTCAAGATGAGAACGGCTACGTCATGCATAATATCATAGCGTATTTTTTCAGGTCAACTCAAAAAATCTGAGCCAGCAAAAACTGTTCCAATAACCAGTTTTTGATGTGGCTTACGGACGTCGCTGAACTAACGATATTTCGTGTGATAAAGCTTTTACAAACATTTTGCCAAATATCACCATAATAATGATTCTTGGAGGCTGCAACTGCTGTGTCGGGAAATGTTTCACCATGCTATCGGAACTCGGTTGAACTGTTTTTCAGTATTTGGGAACTAAGCCTGGGAAATGGTTCAGCAGAATACCGAGAATAAAATGACACATTTCAGCATTCACAGCAGTTTAGAACTATTTTTTGGTGTAATAAAGTGCCAAATTTACAACAGTGCACATCGTCGAGTCCTTGGTCTCGTCCTCAATGTCATACGTTTATCAAAAAAAACAGACCCTAGGGTTGAAACAAAGATACCGCTTCCCGTCAGTAGCAACTGTGTCAAATGAAGGCAGAACACAGAATATTTTGAGGGTTTGTTTTCATGGAAAGAAACAAGAGCCGTTAATCAAATACTTTCGCTGGGAAACGTGTCCGCGATGAATGGAAATTAAAGTTTGCGAAAACACCGAGTCGGAAGAAAATAATACGAGGAAGAATGTCGGAAATAATTAGCTAATGAATGACTTCGTGAAGATGCCTGTTTACGTTGAGGGATTTTGAGCCTTAAGTCCAACCATTTTTCTGCTGTGGAGTATAATTAAAATAGAACGCAGTTTGTTTTGGGAAAGTCTTTATTGCCACCTGAGACCTTACGAGTAGAAACAAAAAAATCAAATCTACAAAGGGAAAGTATTTGAAAATTGAGCAAATAAAATATCATATTAAAAAACCTACGTATAACATAACTGAAATATAGAATACATTTTTAATTTTAGAAAATATACGTGATAATGTCGAATATTCTAGAGAAATTTTTAAGAACCAAACTTAGCAAGAAAACTTTTCAAAACGTTTTTTTTTAATGCCCTTTTCAAAACCCTTTCAAAATACTCTTTGTTTTTTATTTCATTTTAAACATTAATTTAAATGATTTATTTACCTCAACGAAGGTACAAGTATTTATTTCAGAGTGATTTACAAAAGAGTTAGAATAGTTAAGTAAAAACACTTTTTCAAGTTAATAGTGTTGTTTAATTTCTTAAAAACAAGCTTGTATTACGATGCTTAACACCACATATATTTTAAGATAATTATATACAAATACCAGTACGAAACTCAACAACAGGCCAAAGGTTCCTATTCATATGAGCTATTTATAAACTTTAAAATTCACGTTCTAAATCATTGCAAAACAACCTCGTATATTTTGGGATGAAAATCGTAACTTCTGTCATTTATAAGTAACCTCTGTTACATACAGAGTTTACATGTAACCAATGCTGACACTTTCATATTTTTTATTTATTTTTGACATTTTCAATTAAGTAAGCATATTATATAACTTTCTTAATTAGCATCTACATTCATAGGAAATTTCACTTTTTAAAACAATATACATAAATTTAAGTAACAGAACTTACAAAGCGAAAAATAAATTCCGATGATTTCACTTCGGAACAAAAATACGTGAAGACTAAATTCAAAATTGTATTGTTTTCTTTTGTAACTGCTTTTTTCGAATGTAACTCAGTAACTCTAGTGGAAGTTTTTTGAGTTATTTAATTTGGTGAAGTACACGTTGCAGTAATACAGTTTATATTTCTCAGGGATAAAAAATAAATTTAAAATGATATGGTATAAAAAATAAATATTTAAACAAATTATGTTACATTTATGCAAAAATTGAAAATTCTAATTTGATGGAAAATTTTAAATATATTTTAACTAATAAAATAGTGTTTTTCTTTACTTTGAAAAAGAACAAACTTACAAAGTTGTATAGACAGAAAGTAACTTATTTTTTGGTGTCACCCCAATATTTCGTCGGTTATGAAAAGATTAATTCTAAACAATATGAATAACTATATCGATCATGAGAAAATCGATCCCATAATTGCTACCAATCAAAAAATTGGTTCTGCCAATTTTCTTTTTTCATCAACAAAAATAAAATAATATTTCCGTCAAACCCATTCTTTCGTTTACGTTTTACATAATTCATTCACAGCTCCTCATCCAAGTAATCGTATGCCTTGATTCCCCATGCAATTTTTCCTTCACTGACAGTCACCTTACCCGACACCGAATTACTTGCTTCATCTTTCGTCTATAATACTTAATGATTCCGTGGATTTTCATGATCTCCGTATCGAGTTCCCGCAATTGAGATGAATGGCCAACCCGTGATTGCCGTCACACACCGCAACTCTGATATTCTGTGGGGATTTGAAAGAATTGTAACTCCGCGTCTTGGCAAATATTGAGTTGTCTATCACTGAAAGTTAAACAAAGCAATTATCTATCACACACAGGAACTTTTATAAAATCTTCTTATTGCAGACGAAAAATGCTCCTTGTTTTACGGTCCTGTTAGATGCTTGAATATTTTACCTGGACACTATTAATTGTCATTTGAAAAACCCAAACTTATGTGCTGAGGAAATATCACTTGGTATTAAATCCTTTTTTACAAACCATCCCCATTTACAAACCATCAGTTCAATGACTGCAGACTGTCTTTGAATAAGCTAGTAAAAGATGAATTTTGGAAAAGGAGAGCTGTTCACTTTCACAAGGACCGGCAACTGACAGTTTATAAGAAAATAATATCCAGGCAGTTACAATGACAAAACAGGATTGTTTTTAGTCTTAAGTTACTTTTTTAAAAACCATTTAGTAAGGGTTTTTATGTTATCCATATAAACTCAAGCGTCTTTATGATCTTCCCCAAAATACTTATTTCACCTGGCATACGTTTGTTTTGTAAAGGATACTTTCAAGCTTTTCGCAAGCTTCATCTTCTCTCTTTACAAACACCAATCCTGACTTTTATTTCCAAACTCATTTTACTGGGTAGTATTAGTAAGTATGTAGTTACGATTTTGGCGAACCAAAGATGTATTCTCTTGAATTTGGCGCTACAGGGCGACAATACGACGCCCATTTCTGGTTTTTTGTCACCAGACGCCCTGGAAAAAAGGAGACAAAATTCGAGGAGGCTGTCGAAGAGAAACCAGCAGCTGTCAAGTCAAATCAGCGTCTGGACTGAATTCAAGTAGAGAAATGGAAGAGGGGATGATAAAAAAAAAGATTATTTTATATTGTTAAGGTAACTGCATCTTGGAAATCATATAAAGTTATTTCCTGATATGGTTTATGAAATAAAATGTAGTGGTCTGTGTTTTGTAAGGTATTTTCAATATCAATTGTTTGAGACACATTTGGAATAGTTTTTGTACAAAATGTGATATACATTACACACAAGAGGTATATGTTATTATCAGAGCAAAATCAGATAGTCGTTTGATGTCGAATATTTTAATGTTCTTTGAAATTCATTCTTTGAAGAAATAAAAAGAAAGTTCTTCAAGTCTCGCCAATGCTTCTGTTTAGTAGTGTGAGTGCATATCGCACCATGTGCGGAAAAGTAATATATCGGGAAAATACTAGTTTTTCAAAACAAAAGTCTGAAGTTTATGATTCCCATTGTATAGCACTATATACAAATTAAGGATTCGCTTACTGTATTCCAGCTACTCTATCAATGCATTTAATATTTGCTCTAATCGCTAGATAGATGCATTTTAAATATTATAGCGTTTACAACCTCGAAAAGTCATATTAGTCGATATCACGATGTGACACACAAAAATAATAAAATAGGTAGAGATAAAATCCCTTCTATTTTGCGTTATTTCATACAAAACTTATTTAAAATCGTTTTAAACGGAAAAAAACTGTAATATATTGAGTGTCAAATATTCAAACCTAAAATATTTCAGGTGATTTCTCTCTCTCTCAGCTCTTTCTCAGTTTAAACTCCCATATTCAACCACAAGCTGGCTCACATGTGCAATACTTCAAAGAATCCCGCCTATCAATGGTTAAAGGCGAATAAATTCCTCTTCCCTATCGACTCTGTAATTGGGTCCCGAGGTCAAGCCACCAGAGGGATCAAGAGAAAAGGCAACCCTAAACACAATAATATCATAAAATATGCAGTGCAAGTAGAGCCATGGGAAAGCCGACCTCTGAGGCCAACCGGACTCCGCTGCAAAAACCCATTGAGTGGTCCCCTGCATCACTATGGAGCTTTGTAATTTATGGACCGTGTGAAGAGTTACGTTGCCTGCCTCTATTACCAAACCCTGAAAAACGCTTTGTCGGTTGTGGTGTGTTAAAGTGGTAACTACATCTCGTTTTGTTTTGGGTAAAATGGAGTGAAAATGAATAGTGTGATGGATTCAAACTGTGAATATATCAGTGATAGGTGCCTGATATTGTTCCAATGTCATTAAGGCCACCGGTATGGAAAGATCTCGAAATGTGATCAGACAATATCGGGCTATGGTATTAAGTAAAAGAATGAATCTTATGTGAGATTATTTCTTATTTTCAGAGAATAGTAATTATATATCGTAATAAAAGGAACAGAAACCTTGTTTCATTTCAATTAACGCTTATTATAGTAAGTTTATATTTTCAGCTTATCATGTACCTATAGTTAAATCAAATTAAGAAAAAGAGAAATATTTGCTTCTTTCTATTTATAAATCTTAGTTACTATCTAAAAAACATATATCAAGACAGTAACTGATATTAATGATTGGAAAAAAACAGTTTAAAACAAAAGTCAATTCAAACTACACTGCTCACAACAATTAGAGGAGCGCATGGTTTAAACCCTTTCATCCCCAATGACCCCACTTGAAATCATCAACTTGCAAATTTTTTTCTGACCAAGTTAAGCTCGCACTTATGTATCTTTAGATGGGTGAATCATCTCTTTTGAAGTATTAAAAATATAGTTTTAATTAAATAAAATATATGAAAAAATAGTTTTAAAAAATTCACTCTTCAACAATTTTAGCTAAATTATTCATGCATTCATATTTAAGGTGTAAAAAAAAATTTGAACAATTTTTAACAAATTAAATTTTGAAAAAAATATTGTTATAATTTATTCAAAAGTTACGATTCCAATTTCTTCCCCTTAAATTTTACTGTAAAAAAATATAATATTCCCTCCTCTTTTTTACATTTCATTATGGATGCATAATGAATCTATTTCACAAATTTTAGATTTTTAGAATAAAAAAATATATAAAGATGATACTGAAAGGTAACAAAAGTACGCAAAGAGCTCTCCCAATTGTTTTAAGCAGTGTATATGGATAAAAAACCAAAAGATTATAATATTGGTTACAATTTTTTCAACCCATCAGAACAATTTCTCGATGTTTTATGGTGGGCTGTGTTTTTACTTACACCAAGACTTCCGTTTTTGCTCCCGCCGCCAGAAAAAAAGGTCTATATATAAGAGTGCGTGCGTATATATACTCTTTCCTGGAATTGTTGCTTCTTGTGATTTATCCTCATTTGCCAATGGGTTCCGAGAATGGAGGTGATCTTGTAAAATGGGTTTGAGTCTCCTGCTAAAGGAAGCACCCAGTCATCTATGAATGTTTTAGACTGTTCTACAGACAAGGTAGAAAGGTGTGGAGTAATATTTTAAAGGTTCCAGCTCCTGTTTTTTATGGGGAAGCGAAACTTCTCGCTTTTAGGGAGCTAAGGTGTCGCTTCTGGGGATACAAATTGAATTGGAAGCCTCCTATTCCTTCTCCCTTCTTAGAAGCGAAACTTTGGAAACAGAGTTTTGTTGTTTTATTCACCAGGTGAAAGTGTATCGTTTTCATTTTTTGGAATAAATACATTAGAATGTCTGTACTTAGAGACAGAGGGGTATATATCAAAAAACGACTTTTATGGTTTTGAATATAATGTTAAGTTTGCATCAGACTGTAAGGTTAGTAAATGACATTTTGAGTCTGTCATTTTTAACTGATTATGTTTTGACTGATAAATTTTTTTTCTTAAATTTATTTTGAAATCAAGCATTTTATTATATTTTAAATCAGCTGTTTTTATTTTACCATGAAATCCCTTGCATATTTTTGATTTTTAAAAAAAGCTTTAAAGTTCTTGCTAAAATATTTTAACAATTTCGTAAATAAAAAATTAAATATGACTTTATTTTAAAGTATCTTCAACACATTTTCTTTAAATATTTCTTATCTTTCTCCAAACTTATATCTGATTAAACTTTAATTTGTTTCGACAAAAAAACGCTTTTACAATAAAAAAAAATTGCAGAAAAAGTAAAAACTGCATGCTCAAGTTTAAAAAAAAAGTGACACAAACTTTTACAACAAGTAATCTCATCCCCAATCTGGCACATCGACACTAATATATGAAACGCTTTTCTGCAATACATGAGAGAGCAAAACAAAAATCGCTGCCGTTTATCTCTCTCATCTACGTCCAGTCGTCCAATACGATTTGGAGATACTTAGCGATCAGCAACGACTTCTATAAGTAGATGTCGATCAACCCATTTCCTCTACCCCTTTTGCCTAATGTGGACGATCAACTACGGATGGGAAAGAAAAGACAACCCCATTTTGGTTTGACTGGCTGTTTGGTTGAAGAAAAACACGTTATTTGAAGCGTACCCATATATTATTAAAGAATCTCGAAGGTTGCCCGCCCACTGGCACAATGGTTAGTGTACTAGCCTTTGGAGCTGCTGGACTCGGGTTAGAATCCCGGTGAAGGCATGGATGTTTGTGCTTGTCATTAAATGTTGTTATTTGTCTATGTGTTTGTGTCGTCCTTCTTTGTGTGTCTTCTGGCGAGCTGGGTAATGGGCTATAAAGCCTACGCTCTCCCTTCTAGAGGGCGCATTCACTGTCATTTGTCATTGTCATCTCGAATGTTACTGAGTAATTTTCCTGTGACTTTTTTGTAATATTCTTTAAAAAGCAGCTAATTGATAATAGGAATCATGAATTTGAACACTAATCCCGTAGTGATAGTAGTTTAATTGTCATCTACAAGTATTTTAACGCAGAATAATAATTATAATTTGACCTCATAAAATTACTTACTCCAAGTAAAAAAATATATATACCCAGGTTAGATACAACAATTACATAAACAAGCATCGATATTGTTTCTGCTTTCATATACAAAATATTTGTAAAATAAAAATATCTTCTCTTATTTTATAAAATACATTTTAATTTAGATGGAACTTTTGTTTCATTTAAAAAATTGAATGTACTCGTATACAATTAAAATAACTGTAAACTAAACCGACAACTCTCAGTAAACAACTTTAGTTCGTTCTCCCTCCGATTAACCCCCCACCCGGGTGTTGTCCCTACCCCTAATTCGTCAAATATCTGATCAAAGTGAGAGAAGAGATTTCTGTACAGAGGAAGATGGAGAGAAGCACGCTTAAATGGTGATCCCACGAGAAGATCGAATGGGATATTAGCAGATTGTACATTAAGGATAAATCTTATGTTACTTTGCTTCAACAATGTGTAAAAAAGAATAAGAAACGAATATTCAGAAGCTTATACTATCTTGATAATACAAACGTATATATTTTTTAACAATAGGGATAAATATATGGGGACCTACCTATAATCCGATTCTTAGTGAACAACTCATACTAATAACCAGTCTAGAAAAATGGTTTTAACTAATACTTCAGTGCCGAAGAGAGTTGAATTTTAGCATGTTACCTTTGCTCAATATAGTAAAGTAAATAGTTTTCATTAAAAATGTCTTAAGTATAATTTTAGAGGTATTTTTGAACCTTAATACGTTATAATTTTATATAACATTTTTTCAAATTTAGACAAATCTGCTTTAAAAATTTTAACATTCTAAAATTCTACACTAAATACATTTATAATTCAATGAATTCACTGTGAATTGTAATATGCGATTGTCAAACATATTTGTTTATCCGTCACAAAAGAGCTGTAAAATTTAGTTTTGTAGAACTATAGTCCTTCACCATTAACTACTTTATTTTATCGCACAATCATCTAAAATAAATCTAATATAATATTGATCGCCTGGTTGCATTTTATCATACTTAAAAGACCAACCGATTTTGTAATCAAGTCATTAAAACTTAGTAAACCAGCAAGAAAACACCACAAATAGCAAGCGATGCTAACCCAAACATTAAAATATACAGTAAATCTCTGACTATTTGAATCTGACTATGTATCATTATCTCATCATCACTATCCAAAGTATCATTCTGATACATAATACACCTATTGAATTATCATGTAATTATAATTTTCTTTATAAATAATTTATAACTTTCATTTCAAACATGCATACCATATTTTATAAAATTTGAACAAAATCCTATTTTTCGATATTTTTCCCCTCATGGGGATGGAATTCAATATACTTAAATAATTGGAACTCTACTCCAGCTAAAGGAAACAGACGTATAAACATGTCACCTGACTATCAGCTTTTCCAACAACACACATAATTTGCACAAATTTATAAATTTTATGAAGTTACTAAATTTCAAAATTTTGAAGCATTGAAGAATCATTTATAATCATCTGCGACATAACTATAATTTATAAAATGAAATTAAATTTTAGAAACGAAATTTTCTTCTGAAAATATTTGTCTTATGAAGTGAAAACAAGCTAATACATCAGCCAATCTGCACATCCCTCATAGGGTTGCAAAATAAATTTCCATAACTTATAGTAACAACTACAATATACATTTCCATAACCTATGACAAATGACAAATTACAGTGATTGCGTCCTCTAGAAGGGAAGGGTGTAGGCTATATAGCCCATTGCCCCGCTCGCCAGAAGAGACAGTCACAAGAGACACACAAAGAAGGACGCCACAAACACATAGACAAATAACAACATTTATTGACGAACACAAACATCCATGCCTTAACCGGGATTCGAACCCGAGCCCAGCAGCTCCAAAGGCTAGTACACTAACCATTGCGCCAGTGGACCGGCTTCCATAACCAATAGTAGCAACTGCAATATACATTTCCATAACCTGTAGTGGGATTCGCAATGCACCAACCTGCATTTTAGGGATGCTGATAAAAGTCAGCAACCCGAGTTTGTCTCGCTAATGGGCTGCTATTCGGGAGATAGCGTATGCAGGGAGTCTATGGGAAGGGTTGCTATGGGGAGAGATGCAAATGGCACGCGCTGTAATTGTCACGACGCACTTAGACAACTTGCTTTTGTCGATCCGGGGAAATTGTGCTAGTTTGAGATTTGCTTGGGGATTAATTTCCGTTTGTATTTGTGTCTAGGGAGGGATCTGCTTGCTAATCTTGTTTGTTTTTAGAAGACAATGTGTGTGTGTTTTTACTTGATGAACTTTAGAATGAAACACATGACTTTTTCTGTGTGTGTTTTTTTTTTTTTTTTTTTTTTTTACTTTTTTAAAGCTTGTTTCAACTAGAATTTTTTTCTCACAAGAAAATTTTAGTTTTAGCAATATTTTATTCTAATTTCGTCAGAATAATTTCAATTTAAAAAACGTTTATTAAAACTATTAATTTTTCCTCAACAAATCAGATTGTATAACAGAATTGTTTTTCAAATATTATATTTAAAAAAAATATTAAACTAATCTAATGTATACATTAAATATTCCTCACTTCACAAATTCCTCTAAGTGGAATTAGCATAAACTTGTTTCAGAAAAATAATTTTTAAAACATCTCGTCAGTTTAGCTTCATTTCTATAATAATAAAGCATTTACATAAACTTAATACCCATTTTTTTATTTCCCATTTTCAATAACAATATCACAATAATGACATGGTAAATTGTTATTTAAAAAAAATTGTTTCACTGCAAGTACACTACAATAAACGTAAAACAACTTTTACAGATAAGGAGTTTATTTGTTTCGCTGCAGCAAAAGTACTGTAAAAGTAAAACAGCATTTACAGGGGGAAATGTGTTTTTACTGTATTAAAATTACCATAGAAAGAAATTGCATAAACAGAAAAAAATTTAAAAAAAAATTAAATATAAAGATTTTCAGAATAACATTATTAAAATTAAATTTATTAATAGCAATCTAATTTTTGCCAATCGATTTCTTCACCAATTTTTAAACTTAAACAATCGTTGCAATCCTATTTATATGGGAAAATTTGTTGGTGGCGTAGTTTTAAAATTTATTTCACGAATAAAGTTAATATTGTTTAATTTCTTTTTGGAAAAACATTATCTCCCAAAAAAATAAAATTTATAAAAACAAGATATTAATATATATAAACTCATTTTTTAAAAATAATTATCCTTTGAATAAAGCTGTTTTACATCCTTCAAAACAAAATTTTTTATAGCCTTTAAAACATTAAATTTCGAATTCTGCATTTTATTTTCGTATTTCCCCTACTCTTCTGATAAATAAGACTCATCCAAATCCAATTCACCTGTTTAACGTGAACGTTTTGTTGTGGAATCTTCTCCTTATCGACCAGGGCAGGTGAAAGCGCGCCAAGAATATTATTTCATCTCATTGAAGCAAAGGTATTTTTAGAAGTGCCGGCGTACTCCGTGACGTCATAACGGTTTCCCGTGGCAACCTATATCCTCGATTTACCCACCATTAAGAAATCACAGGCACACACTTGGCGACAATGAGGAAGATGAGGAAGAGGCCAAGATGGATGCCCTGTCCCGTTTAGCACCTGTTTCCTCTGCTCTCAGGTATCGGTTTAGAAGTAGGTGGTGAGAGTTTAGTTTGGATTGTGGTACAAGTCGTGATGGTTTCGTTGTTGGATAGACGTTATGAGAGTGTATCGAAAGATCGCAAAAGGAATGCTGATAATAACTTTGTATTACAATGATAGATATGATTTCTTTATTACAAAAATATGAATAATAATATAAGTATTAATACTAAAAATAATTTATATTTTAAAAGCGTGATGTCTTTATTCATATTAAACAATTTATTGTTTTAATCACTTTTACGTGATATAAAAAATAAGGTTTAAATGGATAAAAGGCCTATTGCTAAGTAATCATTACTTTGGAAAGCAAAATATAGTTTTATCCTTTCTATTTTTTATTTTAAATAAATTTTAGTGCAAAAAATTGAAGAATTTTTTTTCCAAAATATGTATCGGAACATTCTAGAAAACTATAAATCGTACCTGATTTTAAAAAAAATTATCACTAGTATCTAGGAAATCTATTGTGAAACTAGAATACTAAATGTTATGCGCTCTCTGTAAATTCTGGTAGTTCCAACTATTTTCTGGATGAAGAACATAAAATTTGTATACAATTTTAACTGAAATAATAGGTTACATTAAAAAATACTTATCTAAGACCCTGTAAAAGATTTCCCACTTACAATTTAAACTATATTTTATTACTCTAGCTATTATTACAAATTATCACACTTTAAAAAAGGCAAAAATCGAGACGAGTATGTTACGATTTCGGTATGAATTCGTGAGCTATGATGCATCGATCTGTACAGTGTGCAACTGTGCCTCCCCAGTAAGGTGAAGCTTCTGTCATATGGTTAACTCAACAAAAGATGCTTCATTTTTCCACGTTCCACGTTAAGTGTGAAATGGGTCATGCCCCTCTTGCATAAATAAAAAGATCTTGTATATGGTTAGGATTCCCTTAAGAGTAAAACGTGCAATTTTTCAAAGAGCAGGAGTTGCATGCCATACATCTTATTCTAAAATTTGACTAGCGTAGTACACTATAAGTATTAAACTTAAAAGTATAAAAAAACAAGAACAAACTCTGATGCCTTGCATAAAATATTTTTATAAACACTTTTTGGGTAATAAATAATATCGCCTGATGATGAATCATAGGAATATTTGCAAAATTACTCCCAGAAATCTGCCGTGTTCCACTTAAATGTAACAATAATTGACGTATTTCAATCGTATTTTATTTAAAATAAAGTTAGAAATTTGTCTATAGTTAGTTTAAGAAGTACTAATGTATTGTAATAAAAAAAAAATTAAGAAATACTTGAAGAATTATATAAGAGCATAAAAATTCGCCAAAAGTAAGAAATTACATAAATACAACATAACTAAGAGGTTGATGTTTTGGCATAAACTGAAAAGGGAATTTTTGTTTATTTTGAACTTAAAATGTTAATATTAAAATACAGTGAGGAATAAACATTGAGGTTTATTAAATTCATAATATGATTTTTTCTAGTGATTTTAAAAGGATGAGAAATAGTTTATCCCTCTAGCTTTTTCTTCTATAATAATTTTATTGATTAGCAATTCTTTCTAACAAAAGTCTAAGATTATTTTTTGTGTGATATACACAATGAATTTCTATGCTTCTTAAAAAAAGATATATAATCAATTATTTAATGTAAATATTTTCAGCTTTCTTAATATTTCGGCCTTTAAAAACTATTTTTATTAATAATATATTGTGCTTGCTTACAACGAATGCCAATATGAATTTATTATGCTTTTAAATTCTTTTTAAATTTTTGGAAAACAATTTTTGAAACATATCATTCTAAAAACATCTTCCAATTCTAAACTTGAAATACCAAGGTAAAATTCGTAATGTAAGCGGCCTCAACTAACTAAAAAACATTTTATCAGACCTCTCAAAACTTCTTCGACGCGAGTTATTTTCAAAAATACATGTAAAAGGTATTCAGTTTCAGAACACGTTTTATTCCTAAAAAAAATTTAGGTCGAAAAAACCTCTCAATAAAAATGGGTGCCGTGCTCGCCAAATCGGGATTCCCTACAAATCATCCACAAAACCCTTTTTTGTCCGTTCCTCCACCGCGCCAAGCATTTACATTTTTCGGGCACAAAAGCGGCAGTAAAAAAGTGTAATCCCAGTGAAAGCATTTCCGAACAGCAAAAGAAACAGCAGCGTCTTTGCCACTTTTTTTTTATCCTATTCTGATAAATTGTTTAAACTTTCAATAGATGAGTTTGCCCTTTCGTATATAAAAAGCAATGTGAGGTTTTTGTATCCAAATTGAATTTCCTTCCATAAAAATATGCCTTTGCGTTGGGCGGAGGTAAATGCAGCGTTCCCTTAATGATGTCTAGGAATTGTAGAGTAGAGTTTTCGGATGTCCGTTTATGTTTTACTATCTTCCCATAAACTATAGTGTTTGAAACAATGGGTTTAGTGGAAGAGTATAAAAAAACTCGAAATGGAGATGTGTTCCATACTTTTCGTAATTCATGTATTTTAGAGCCGTTTAATATATTGTGCTGTTAAATATTTCAATTTATCGTTTAAAATATTCGAAAGTATTTCCTATCTCATTTCAAAACGGAAAATGTTTTTGAATAGATAAACATTTTTGGGCAATCTTAAAACTTTTGTTACGTAGAAGTTTTTGAAAAAAAATGGTAATATGGCCTTGAATACCTCTTCATATTCCAATTTGATAATATTTTGAAAGACAAAATATGTATTTAAACGTCACTAAAAATGAAATTCATATCGCAATATATTTATTTTCATTTTCGAAAATGTATTTTGCCCTAGGTAATAAGTATACATTTTTAAGATATTCTTATTTTTTATATAAATTTTTAAAACTTTTAACATTAAAATTTAGCACTTACTTAAAATCTAGTATCAATATTTTGCGGTTACCTTAACTTTGCAATAATAAGTCTTTATATGAAAAAATCAAATGCAACTTATAAGTACTTTGGCATGCTTTATAGGGCCCAACACTAGCAAAACATTTCTTTAGCAAAATTATTTTTTATTAAACTACGGTGTGAAACTACAAGTTAAATATTGAACATCTCAACAATACATCTCAAAATAATTTTTACTTATATTTCCAATTTGAAATGTATCTCATTTCAAATTCAATGTTTAAGTTCCCAAAGAAATATCTCTTTTATAACCAAACCTTTCATACCATCCAATCATTAAAAACAAATCGACAATCGTTGTCAATAACACTCGCTTCCAATTCCAACAACACCGAAATCAATACGACCCAATCCATTTTTATTCAAATCATACTCGAGTTAAATCAATCCATTTTTGAAAACTCGTTTTATGGAACCTGAGGGTAGAAAATAAGAGAGGAACCAAAATGAAAAGAGCACCGGAGACCGATCCTGAAGGGGACATAATCGAGAGTTGAAAGCACTCAGCGTTGATTTGACAAAATTTTATTACAATAGACAACCTCTTAGCCGGCTCATACGAGACCAAAGGCAAGCAGGCTAAGTCAAAATCCAGTTAAATCTGAGATTTTATATAAATTAAGGTTTGGATATAAATTGATTATATTTGTACTTAAATTAAAGGTATAATTAAAATAAAATTCCGTTATATTCGATACATGTAAGCATTACAAATTACATACCAAAGAAAAATAAGTAACGTAAGTAAGTATAAGCAATAAGTAAGTAATAAGTAAAAAATAAGTAAGTAATAATAAGTAAAAATAAGTAAGATAAAAATAAGAAATTAATAATAAGTAAAAATAAGTTAGTAATAATAAGTAAAAATAAGTAAGTATGTAATAATAAGTAAAAATAAGTAAGTAATAATAAGAACAAAATAAGTAGTATTAATAACTAACTAATGAAAATAAGTTTTGGAGACAGTCTAAGAAATCGGAAACTTACCACATAATTTCACCATTTTTTTCATCAGCATCAGATCAATGAGGAATCGATAGCGAAAAAAAATAATTTTTGACTGAGTAATTTTTTTAATTTTTGGTACAAAAAGAGTTCTGCCGGCTAAACAGAGTCCAGTACAGAAGTGGCCTTTACTGTACAGTTTTTTTTTAATGAGACTTTATTTTGTATCCACTATATTATATCTCAACTATTTCCAAAGTTTTATATACTAATATCAAGTAAGAACATTCTGATATAAAATCCTAATTTGTCTCAAATTATTATTTTTATTAGGTAGCTTTCAACAACTAACCTGATAAAAAGTTATAACCTGATATTTTTTCTGTATACTACTCAGGTAGTCTAACAGATCGCAATGAAATGAAAATTTACTTTTACAAATTGCTTATTCAAGGGATTTTCGGTCTGATAACCAACACGTTACATATTTTGATTTTTGGCACTATTTAACCATCCTTAAGTTTTGTTAAGTTACTATGTTTATAAAAGTACACACATTACCCAAGATGAATTTTTGAAATTTTGACTTCTTGTAAAATATTTGTATTATGAATGTAGACTGCCAAAAATTTTACTCAACGGCAAATGTTTAACAACGACAGTTAAGGTTTAAATAAACTAACTTTGGTAAATATCTGTATAAATAAGTTTATTAGAAGAAATAGTATTTACTATATCCCTATAGACTTTGAGTATAAATAGCCTTTTAAAAACAATTTTAATAAATATCATATGACTTTCAGTAAAAGCTCCATTAAACCACCACAGCAAACCGCCAAAAATTCCAAAAATGCATTTTGAATCAATAACAATGGAAGATGGAATTTCCCTTACCTTCCAGACCCAAGCATTTAGCCGAGTTGAGGTGTAGGCTTCCTTCTTCCAGGATAGATTCGAAGAAGGGATAAGAGAGAGGCAGAAACGCAGATGTTCTTTACGACTGATCATTAGCATTGGCGACTCAGCGCTACGTTAACCTTGGTAGTGGCGGAACCAGCGCTGCAACTGGAGAAAAAGTCGTTGCTGTTTCAAGTTTTTAACTTTGCAATAAAAATTTCTTTTTGGGGTTTGATTGTTTTTGATATTGTTGGCATGTCTGCTCGGAGGAATTCAAGTTTACGACTTTTGAGAAAGAGTACTTTGTATAGAGTTTTGATATTCATATCTAAATGTGCTTTGTTCGAATATGCATAAAAATGAAACTTCCTTCAATTTCGAAAATGGAGTATTTGCCTTGATGGAACACAAATTTTTATTCATAGGCAATTCTTAAAATCCTCTATAAAAAATATAACAGACTTTTTTTGCTCTCTTTGGTCAAAAGAATCTTTGATCATCTCATGATGTCCTTAAGACACCTATCTATGTACAGTATAAACTTTTCATAATCATCATTTCCAAAGTCGTTTATAACAAAACATGCAACATAATTTTTTGCGCTGTCTTTGGTCAAAAGAGTATTTGTATCAGCGCACGATGTCCTTCTGACACACATCTATGAATTAGTATAACATTTTCATAATCATCATTTTCAAAATCTTTTCTAAAAAAATACATCATTTTTTGCGCTCTTTTGGGGCAAAAAAAAAGGATTTGCACCAGCGCACGATATCCTTCTGACACCCATCACTGGACAGCATAAACTTTTCATACCCATCATTTCCAAGATCATTTATTAAAAAAATAAATAATTTTTTGCGCTATTTTTGGTCAAAAGAGGCTTTTTACTCGTGATGTCCTTTTGACACCCATATATGGACTGAAGTAACTAACTAACTCCCCGGCACTACAGTCCATGCTAGGCCATGGTATCACTTACAATACGACTCCAAAGCCGCCTGTATTTAGTCTTCGCTTTCCAGTTCTTAATTTTCATGTCTTTTAGATCTCTTTCCACATCATCTATCCATCTTTTTCTCGGTCTTTCTCTCTCTCCCTGATATTGCCCCTTGAAAATTTTCTTTGTGCCTCTGTTATCGTCCATCCTCTCCATATGTCCCAGCCATTGAATTCTCCTGGTTTTTAAGATGTTAATAATGTCTTTCTCTCCAAATAGTTTAACCCCTTCAAAATTGTATCGCCTTCTCCAAACATCACCTTCTTTGATTGGTCCAAATATGGCTCTAAAATTTTTCTCTCCCAAGTTATTAACATCTTCTCTTGCTTTTAATACAAGGTCCATTTTTCAGACCCATGCATAACTGTTGGTCTTATTACAGTTTTTTATATAGGCAGTTTTGTTTTCCAAGACATTACTTTAGAACTTATTATCTGTTTAAGGGAAAAGAAACTGCTATTATGGACTGAAGTAGCCGCCTCGGTGGCTGAATGGTTAGTGTACTGGCCTTTGGAGCTGCTGAGGTCGGATTCGAATCCCGGTCAGGCATGGATATTTGTACTTGTCAATAAATGTGGTTATTTGTCTATGTGTTTGTGTCGTCCTTTCTTTGTGTGTCTCCTGTGACTGTCCCTTCTGGCGAGCAGGGTAACGGGCTACATAGCCTACGCCCTTCCCTTCTAGAGGGCGCAATTGCATTCCATTCCATGGACTGAAGTAACTCTTTCAAAACGAATATTTCATTGCGAGCCTATCTATCTCGCGATACCCTGGCCAACCATATCTAATTGAAAAATACCTCCCGGCATTCGAAAGCAGCAGGACAACCAGCATTGATTCACAAGAAGACCCTCGGTCTTTGACGTGATCTCCATGAGATATATTGAATTATGTCTGGCGGCGGAACACAGGAGGACGATAAGCGCGTAATGGAATGCCAGGATCCATAATAATGCCAATAGAATGTGAGTAATATTGCTGGATGTATGGCATTTCGATTGTTTCTGCACCCTCGCGGGCTCGAGAGGGGATTACTGTCCCCAGAAATAACGCAGACGTGCTTTGTTTACCAAACTATGAAAATAAAAGTTGAAAAAAAGGCAGTTTTAAAGAATTTTACTTTTTTAATGGTAAATATAAAGCAATGGTATGGTTTTTTTATGTGTATAAGGACTGAATTTGAAGAAGTTTTGATGGATGAATTGTTATTAAAAATGATGAATGTCGAAAAAAATAGCAGTAAACAAACAAATTTCAAAAAAAAATGTATTCAAGTCATGCGCTTTACTTACGAAAAACACTAAACCCGTCTTAAGATGTATTTCAAATCAACTTGCATTTTTTTTCCTTCACATTTCTTACATTAACGAATATCCATACAAACTGATATGAAAGAAACTGAATGGATAAATTGTTTCAATCAAAATAAATTGCAACAAAATATGTAAAAAAAACTCTTAATATATTAAAGCAAAAATTGCTTTCTAAATAAATCTCAAGAATTCAAATGCACAAGCCTTGTCCCAAAAAAACGTAAGAAAATACATGTAAAGGGATCGAGCCTGTTCTAGACTGGCTGTAGGTATAAACATATTTGGGTTCTAGTGTTTTTGAAATCTGTAATTTATAGGTCTAAGTCCCATAACATTTACTGAAATTTAAAAATGTTAACTACCAGAGTTGTACAAACAGATAAAACCATCAATGGACTCATGGTTTTTCTAACAACGCATTCAAGTTTCAAAATTTCATTAATTTAATAAGTTTAAAAATTTTAGTTTTTAAGATGGTTTATAAAAGCATTTACTATACAAATAAAATTTTAAATATATAAAAGAAATATTAATGAGTTTTAAAATATATATTTATTCAAAGTTTTTTTATCTCTATGATTGAAAACTAGGCAGCAAAAAAGCTTACAATTTAGTCAAAAAGCCTATTCCACAGATTGCACAAAACCAATGAATACCAAAATGTAAAAAAAAACTAAGTTTAAAAAAATTAAATCTAGTTTTTTTGGCATACTAAAAAATATTGCAACATTGTTAGCTAGTGTATATACGTACAAAGGCATTTCGACCAAATAGGGGGTCTTCAAAAAGAAACGTGAAGAAATGCAAACCAAAAAATAAGACCAAAATCTCAAAAAAATCCAGTTACCGATAAGTAATGGCCGAAGGCTGGCTCACGCTCCAGACCTCAACACACGCCAAGTCATAAGCACGAACTGGTCCTTCAGCAAATAGCCTATACTGCGCTTGGTTAGTTGAACAAACATCTAACCAACATTGTAGACGGAAATTTTTTGATTTAGTTTGTAGTAGTAGGTAGTACTTTCTAAAGTAAACTCACTCACCTTTTCAATTTTTAGTTATTACATAAAATAAGAGCTCTAGGTCATGCACTGGGTAATTAAGAGTTAATTACGATGTTGTTTGGAGCCAATCACAGACAGTCAGACAGTACTGCTACCTTATAAAAGACACGATATTTAAACACTTGAATAAAGCAGTAAGAAATGTTACCTAATTAGAGGCAAGACATTTTCACACTTAAAGCTTTAAACCCTGCCTTTAGTTCTCTCAAACGTTTTATTTTTTCACTTAGTTTTATAAGGTTTAATACTGTACATTTTTAAACATAATATTTTATGGTAGTTTAGAGTGATGTATATGCGTAGTGGAATAACGTGGTGGAGACAAATATTCACTACATGAGTAATTAAACTACTAAGGCCCATTACTTTATAATGAAAATAGCATTTTATCGTTTTAATATAGACCGGTAAATTTTGTTGAACATTGATGAAAAACAAAATACATTGCAAGTAGATTTTTTTTAATTATTCTTCTTCAAATTGAAACTTTTATAAGTCTTATTGAATTATTAGCGTTATAAATTCCCTTTAATTTGCAGAAACGCAAAAATGCCAAATTTGTCTAAATGTCAAATATAAAATTAGAACCAACTAAAACAGTAAATAATTATTTATCGCCTCAAATGTAGGTGAGTTATAATCATGAATTGCAAGGAATAGATACACGATTGCACAGAAAATTCAATAAACCAACCAATGATTATATTTATAAAAAAATAGTTATTTATGCAACAAATTTGAAAAGTTATACTTTTTAATACTAGTGGATTTTATTTCACTCGCTCGTACCTCGCTCGTGAAATAATGACACATGTTCATACACTATTTTTTACGTATTTCATACATTATTTTTTATAATTGTGTGAAAAAAAATATCATTGGTCCAAAGATATTTCACGCGCATTTATATCTTTAAATAGAAGTAGATCGATAAATATCTGGATTTTATTAATATTATGAAATAGAAATTTTAACTTGAAATGTTGGCATCTTATGAAAAGAGTGAAAAAAAAGTCTTTTTTTTTTCACTGCTTTTGGGCGAAAAAAAGTACTTTTTTTCACTGTTTCAAAAAGTCTAACTTTTTGCACACGGATTTTTTCGGATTTTTTGTCGGATTTTTTTTCAAGCAATTATAAAAGGATATTAATAATACTTGTTGATAATTCCCACCTTTTAAAAAGTTTTGACAGCATTTTACAACAATCAACTTGTCACTATCATTAACATAAATAAAAAAAATTAAGTATAAATGGACTTTAAAGTATAAATAACTGATTTTCATATCCATTTTATTTTTAAAAAAATATGCGTATCATTGCAACTATGTCAAACCTTATTTTTTACTAGTCACCTCCTCAGTATTTTTATAAAACTTTTTCGGACTTTATTTCGGCTTTTTCCTTATGTTGAGATCTCATGAATTTTTATCATGTATATTTTTTCTACATTTTATTATACAGACATATTTGTTTGCATGTATGTTCTGGTTGAAATGTGCTTCACTGTTGTTCCGGTGACTAGGAATTTTTTTGGAAAATATAAATTCGAACGAATTTTTTGACGCATAGACAGTAAAAAGTTCAAAAAATTATAATATGTACCATTTCATTTTTTTAAAGGGGATTATTTCTTAAGGGGGTCATAGGAGTCTTAAAAATGAGCAAAGAAGGTACTACAAAGCACAGTTTGAACTTTCATGTAATTTTTTAACTACTCAATATATAAGTATAATTTTTTATATGTAATTCTACAAGATTTATTTATTATAAAACAAGTTTTAAAATTTATGAAACTTTAGCCAAAACTAAAATAAATGATATTAAACATAAAGCTATTTGAACACATTGTGATTGGGCTTGCGCGGAAATTTTGAGTTCAAAATTGAAAAAATGACCAAGAAAATGACTTTATATTGTACAAATATGTACAAACAAAGACTTATACCTAAATTCTTAGCTCAATTTTAATTAGAAATTATTTTAAGGACTTTTTTCTAAAAAAATTAATAAAATTTTAAAATTTTGATTTTAAATTTTTTTAAAAAATCATTTCTAATTAAAATTGAGCTAAGAATTTAGGTATAAGTCTTTGTTTGCACATATTTGTACAATATAAAGTCATTTTCGTGGTCATTTTTTCAATATTGACCTCATAATTTGCCGCGCTAGCCTAATCACAATGTGTTCAATAGCTTTATGTTTAATATCATGTATTTTAGTTTTGGCTAAAGTTTCATAAATTTTAAAACTTGTTTTATAATGAATAAATCTTGTAGAACTACATATAAAAAAGTTATACTTATATATTGAGTAGTCAAAAAATTACATGAAAGATCAAACTATATTTTGTAGAACCTACTTTGCACATTTTTAAGACTCCTATGACCCCTTAAGTCATAAAGGGAGGATTTAGACAGTCGTAAGAACCAAACTCAATATTAGCTTCCACACTCCGTAAAGTATTGAAGCTTTTATAAATAAATATAAGCTAATATAAATATTAATAATAGGCTAATATAAATATTTGCTAAGCCTAATATTAAACTAAAAATGTTATAAAAATGCGTAATACATAAGAAAAATCAGCACAACGAAACTAGAAGTCAGTGCAAAATTCGAATTCAATGTACTTCAATTATTACAAAAAAATATATAGAGAGAGAGAATTTAATACCTAATTAAAATGCATCAAAAGGTCATTTTTAACGGTATCAAAACACCATTGCCACTTATACATTTCAAACTTTGTTTATTGTCAAACAAACTTTACAGGGGCGTTTATTTTTGTGAGAAAAATAATTTTGGAATGACTTAATAATATATATTACACGATTCTTCTGTAGTTCGCCTTATTCGTTCAGAAAAAGTCACAAGGTAATATATATATTTTTTATTTACTTAATTTTTCATTTACATTAAATATTTATTGATGAATAATGACGTCTTAATGCCAATTAATCCCTTTAGAAAAAATTTAGCATTGTTTCTAAAATTGTATTGAAAAATAAATTCCTTTAATTATGTTTTGAAGGGATAAAACTTTCAATGTTACATGTTGTTAAGAACGTTTTGCTTCCATTTAAATGAGAGCTATGCTACATTTTCAGTCTTCTTAATACAAATAAATTTAGCAAATGGTAAGGAATAATTATTGAATTCAAGAAAAAATAGTTTGTCGAATTGAAAGTTTAATATAGATCTTAATGATGTATTTGATTCTTTTTTAGAATCATGCAATATTGTATGTTCTAAGTAGCAGTTTCTGTAGCAAACCTTGTTAAAACAAAATTTACTTTAATATATGTGTATAAAAGGCATTCCTTATTTTTAGAATTTCCAACTTACAACGAATAAAAATCGATTTTTTTTAGTTCAACACTTAGAAACGAGTCGTGAAAGACAAAACATAAATTTTGAACTTAATTTTCTTAGGGGAAATTTTTAAATTGTGGCAAATTTAGTTACTTTTGAGCATACCTAGTGCTATTATATAATGTCTAATATAACAGTAAAGCATTAGCATGGAGTTAAAAAAATTATCCAAACAAAGTTTCTAGAAGCAAAGGTTGTTAAGGTATAAAATAGAGAAGTGTGGTATTTTTAGGACATCTAAACTCGCTTGTATTATATATTATACAGCAATTGAATATGATTTATTGAATATAATGAGTTGAACAAGATTAACTGAGTATAATTAGTTGAACATGATTAAATGAATGTAATTTGTTGAACATGATTAATTGAATATAATTAGTTGAACATAATTAGTTGAACATAATTAGTTGAGCATTATTAGTTGAATATGATTAATTGCTATTGTAAATATGAGTAAAAGTTTTTAGTTACTCAATGATTTAAAACATGTCCTATTACACTATTAATGCATAACAATACTTTAATCGTATTTTTAGTCTAAATAAACATTATGTGAAAGCCATCATTTTCAGTTTAATCATAAATAAACTGCTTAAGGTTTTTTTTAATTACTCATTTCATCGGAAACAATATTTCCTTATTTTTATCTGCATCAAAATGAAAAACTATAAAATTTTAAAATGGGCGATTCTTTAAAAATGTCCAATTTCGATAAAATAAAAAATAATTAATTTTCACAAATTAAGTTTGAAAATATATTCCAAGTTTTCAAATTATGCTTTAAGAAAGCAGAACGATAAAGGACATGTATACACATTTACCGAAAAAGAGGATCGATCTAGTGGGCAAAAAATATTTTTTGGCTCTGCAATTTCAGCCAGCATTTCAACTAGTTGGAAATCGTCCTCGATACGTGTTTGAAAAACCTTTCACATGTAAATAATTGTATAGAATGTAATATTTAATATCTTATGAGCAATCTGGATAATAAAAATAAAATAAAATTTATTACTTTACACAATTTAATTTAATAATAATATGTTTATGAAACTTTTAGTCATTCCAGCACGTCAAATGACAATTAATAACTTAAAACATGTTACAGGAAGGTTGCTCTAAATTATAATTTTACATAGCTTATATATCATATTTAAGATATGCAGTAGTTTAAAAACCTAATGCTTTGTTAATTCACAGAAGTTTCCATTTTTAAGTACCAGGATGCTGTCGGGGTTGCAAAAATGTCGTTCTGTCACACAAAAAGAAGTAAGTCAAAAATAAAATAATAAAATACGTCAAAAATTTCAACTTTTTTATTATCTTTTACTCATTAACAGCAATATATAAACTGAAAAAACAATTTTTCTTTAAAAATAGCATTGTGGTAATAGTTTTACTTCAATTCTACAATTCAAAATGTCATTCCTTCACATATGGAATTGCCCTAGAAATTTTTTATATTTAAAAACCATTATTTTTTTTAAAATTTGTAGCTAACAGTTTGGTTATTGGTTTTATGTAAATGGGATTACTTCTTACTTTTAAGTACCAGGATGCAGTCGTTCTTCGTATTTTTAAGTACCAGAAGTAACTAGAAATTCGTTTGAATGTTTTTATGTGACCAAAAATAAAATATTCCCTTACCAATTGTTAATGAAAGTTTTTTAAAAAATCTTTTATTGAAGATAAAAGTTTTTTTGTTTGGAGCCATCCATATGAATCCCTTTATAGCATTTTAACAATCATATTAACTTAAAATATGAATAAATTACATTAACATATTGGGCATAAAAGTATGTATATAGAAAACATTATTTCAATTAAAAATGTTTCAATTAATCATCTAAATTTACAAAATAAGGCTTATATGATAATAAAGGAAATTTTCTACTACTTTTATTCCATTTGCTTCATTAAAAACCATCAATTTCAAAATTTAAAACCATTAATTTTTCAAATTTAATTAACGACGAGCTTTTTGAGTAAGTATCATATTATAACCTTAATATATCATTCAAACTAAAGACATGAAAAGTTATTTATCGACGAAATTTAAAATTATAGGGAAAAAGTTATTGCAAATTATAAGGGCAAAACTTATAGGGTTGTTTCGAAATTGACATTTTAAAATCACTGAAATTTTTTTTATAGTATATGAAAATATAGCTTGAATATTTAAATTTTTACTGTTTTGTCTTGGAAAGGTAACAAGTAAATTATTGATAAACTTAATTCTTTGCAAATAAGGAAGCTTCCTTAATATTTATGGATCCTAGTTATATTTTTGAGAGAGTGTGTAAGTGAATTAAAATTCTTCAATTAAACATTAAGAAAAAAAAGCAATTTCTAAAAAAAAACCCAGGAAAATATAATGTTGCTTAAATAAAAACTAACAACACATTAGCAATATAACTTACTTTTTATTGATAAATATTATTATTGTTTATTCGGACATAAAATGCCAAAAATATTTTGTAAATTTCATTTTAAAAAATTGACTAGGGGTGACAATTTTGTATTTTCAGCACAAAATTTCAAAAATAAAATTTGGTTTCGATAGTTATTTTTAAAAATAACAATACCAAAATTTTAGTTCCAGAAATCTGTAATGTCTCTGTTTTACAAAAATTCTACAAAAGTAGTAGAACCATAAACATCATTCTTATGACATTAAAAATGACACATTTGACAACTATTCATATGTTTGAAACGAAACAAATAGGATTTTTGCAGTAATTAAAACTCCCTACCTGTTGTACACAATAATAATCTTACATCCCAATAATTAAATGCGAAAAAGAATAGTTACAATATTACAATTTAATCACTTAATGTAAAAAAGGAGTTGTGTTCACTTGAAGCTTTCCTTCTTCGCCTCTTTTTTATGTAAAATTTTACAAGAAAAGAGCGTTGGGGAATTCTCTTACGATTCCTTTTTTACATTTTTGATTTAATTGCAACGTTATTAATTGTTGCTGACAAAGGTTTTGACTAGTGTTTTAAATTGTTCAATTTGTTTGAAGTTAGAAAGAAAATTTAAATATTTTCTTATTCGTATTATTTTATTCGATTTTTATCTATTAATAATTCAAAAAAGTTGCTTTACAGAATACTCCCATTTGTATTGAAACACTATTTAGGAATTTAAGGTCGAATTTCTCGAATTAAAATCTTAACATTATCTATTCATTTGTTTCTGTTCTTGTTAAGCTTAAATAATTAAATCGCTAAAACAATAATGAGCATAACATAAACTTTCTAATACTTACACAAATGCCAAGTCAGTGCTTCAAATTTTGGAGAGTTCGGAAATCCAAAATGAGATAATCCAAAAATGTTTAAGTTCAATGGTAAATTTACTTAAGTCTGATTCTTGATTCAATTTAACGCATCAATCTTTTGGATTTGTAGTTTAGAATGTGATGAATCGTGTGCAAGGAGAATACACAGATAAACACGAGCCTTTAGATATGCAGTTCACTATTTTGATTTGAAACGTAAGGTGACATAAACTTAGTATGACAAGTATAATTAAAAATTAACATTTATAACTCAACTTTGACTTGAAGTGCATTTAATCTTCATGTTGAATATTGTTAAGTGTGCAAGTGATGAAAGTTTTAAAATATTTCAGGCCATTTTAAATTATATCACAAACGTATCAGTGTCCTTTGTGAAACGCTTTCTGAAATAAAATTATTGTACGTTCCCTTAGATTGTGTATAAATTAGGACGGTAAAAACGTTTACAATGTACGTATATAAAGGTTTTTTTATAAATAATATCAATGTTGCTTAAGGCAGGTTTAGGCCGTAGCCGACGCAACTTTATAATGCCAGAGAAACTTTCCGTGACACCACGGTTTGAGTTCTATTTGTAGTGTCGGCTGCACCAATGAAGAATATCGAAACATGTTTGGAATTGAAAAATATAGTCACATGTACAAATATGTTTAGTATTTTTAAAAAATCACATTCTGACAGGACGGGAAACGTGATGTTACTGGGAGCTTTTATGGCCTTAAAGTTGCGTAGGCATTTTCATGTTTATAACTGCAATGCTACTCGATGTCTCATTCAATATCTCATTCAATGTCGGCTCAGGTGTAAACCTCGTCACTACACCACTGCTCTAAATTACTAGGTACAATTGGCTGTGTTAAAATTCCTCATGGAGGCTAAAAATCGACAAAAAAGAAATGTATAAACCACCTGACTACTTACCAGGTTTATCTATAGAGCTAGGAAAGAGAATAGAGCGGCCCATGTACGTGCTCAGTAACGCACAAAAGAAGCCGGCTAAAGCGGTGCATCTTGGGATACCTCAGCGCCTGTTTCCATAGTTTCGGCTACTATGTTATGCGCTGTATCTCAAAAAACCGCTGAAGGGGCGCATCTTGGGATACCTCAGTGCCGGTTTGTTATGAGCAGTAGCTCGAAAAACCTGACAGTCCTGCTTCAAACCATTTTCGAACTGATAGTCCCTTCTACTCCTCCTTCCTAACTTTATGGGTTTATCGTGAAACTTTTTAGTTTTTGACTTTACATTTGGTGGGAAGGTTTATAACGGGTCTCTGACCAAGCACACAAGCCTGAAAATATATGTCTACCAACCAACATTTGACGGATATGAAGTAGGGGAGACTGGGTACGATTGTGCCAGTCGCCATATTAGCGAAACCATACGGAATACCGGGTTGGGTGTAAGGGGTAAGGAGCAGCTTGCCTGCCCAAACATGTGTCACAGTATACCATCAGTCATCGCATGACATTAACCCTACCAGAGGCCTCTATTACTTTTTGACTGTCAAAAGTAACTATTTGTATTACATTTCTTTTCATAACTGTTATTATATGTGTACAGATAGAGCAATGAATTTTTTCCTCGTTTTAAGTTAGACTTTAATAATGGAATACCAGTGATTACTTTGAATGTAAATTATTTTGTATTGTCATGGCGAGTTTTTTTTTTTTTTTTTTTTTTTTTTGCAAAAGAGTAGGCTGGGTATGGCCGGGACAACACATTAAAATGTAATTATTTTTCTTTTAGATGCCTATAAAACGCCTGAGGAAGGCAAAAAGGGCACAGTGTGACCTAAGGAAATATGAAGAAGCTTTTATAGAAGTAAAACGCGGATTTTATTACGAAGAGCTGCGAAAAATCACCAAATTGATCGTATGTCTTTGTTACGATACATTTGCATCGATACAAGCTTCAAATATACAATATTTTTATGACAATAAGCAAATTGTTATGTACATACACACCTATGAGACACAGGATATATACATTGTTGACGAAACAGATGTAACTCAAAAACATTTATTTGTGTTATATAAGAACATGTAAATTTTTTTATGTAGATAGGATATTTTGTGCATTTTTTTAAACGCATTTTTATTTATTTGTTTTGTATTTGACATGGTTACAGCAATGTATTATTATAAATATTTAGGTAAATTTTTTGATGATAGTGATAATATGAAGAGTTTTTATTAATAAATATAAATTAATTTATAATTAATAAATTTATTAATTAAATGGTGAAATAAATGTTATTATTATAAATATTGAATTTATAGTTTCTAAAGATGTGATGCAAAAAGAGTGATTTGATACCATTTTGGGTGTCTTTTTTTACTCTGTCACAACCGACCCCAGGCACTGTCACAACCGACCCCGGGTGGGGACGGTTGTGACACTACTTCCTCTTTTTTCTAATTTGCTCTTACAAGCTAACTATTGTACTTAGGAACGAATTTTTTTATTTATACGTAGACAAGTGTTGCACTTTACTATTAATGCAACTTTCATCCAGATAATCGGCATTCTAACGAATTTATAAGCGATCAAATGAAAACTGGCACAATCGTACCCAGTCACCCCTACTCAGCTTGCTTGTGAAGTTAAAATATGTCCATCTTTGAACTAACTTATGTTAATGTAGCTAGCTTAAATACTAGATAGAAAATGACGCTATAGATCAATGTTAACTTAGGTTGTAGAACGAACATTCTACGACGTAAACAATTGCCTTAATTAGCCCATTAGGAACAAGACTACAGAAACGGAGATGGTTATACAGTTGGTCTATTAGATCTGGGAAGAATTTAACATTTAACACATAGTAAATGTATTTTAAGTTATCATAAACACGACAGCTGTGCGTCCAATAGTAATAATAATACTTCAATAATATTATACAAAATATAGCCATAAAAGATTTTATCTAGTTTATTTAGTTAAAAAATTACTTGAATATCTTAATGGAAAACGTAGCATGTAAAAAACTTTAATTTTTTTGTCAATGAGCATATTATTCCCTCCTTTAAATATAGTAAGTTTCCCAATCTTCATAAATGTTAAATTTATTTTTATCGCTTAAGAATATACTAGTTTTAGTAGATCTAAGTTCAAACTAAAAACTTTAATACTTATTTTAATTTTTAGCTTTTTGTCGTATCTCTCGTTCTTTCACTGGGCTCATCAATTGTGTAGTTACAGGAACGTAAAACAAAGCACCCATTTAAACGGATGTCAGGGTCTCGGGGGGTTATATATAGATTTAGAGTCAATTAGGGTCCAGAACATACCTTAATCTTCTATACTCGACCCAATATACAATGTTTACTATGTATTACCGATATGTGTTTCCCATCTATTATCAAACGCTAAACATCATTACAGTAACTATGCACATAAACTGGCAATAATTGGCTATTTGCTTTAATATAAAATAACTAAACTATATTATCTGTATGTAATTACGGCAGCATGCTCTTTGATATTCAAAAAAGTGCTAGGCATAAGAATTGTTTAATGTTATTTCATGGTATCGAAAGTTTAAAGAATACTTAAGAAAGCCTTTCTATAGGTAATGTTTTAAACTGGCAATTTAATTTTTTTATCCTAAGAGAAATAAAAGTTGTATCCTAGTCATATATAATAGTCAGTTTTTTTGTTGAAGCACTGTATAATTTACAAATACCTTCTTTTATCTTAAGCACAGTAGAAAAATGTAAAACATAATGTATTTTTATTACCATTCTAGTCGTCTCAGACGTCCAGACACAAAAGTTGTTTTATAACAATAAGTTATCCTCAAAACGCTTAACTTTTTTATTATTAAGTTATAAAATAATGCGTAACTTTTTCAATTTAAAATATTAAGAAATTAAAACAAACTAATTTTTAAGAAAATTATATTTAAAAAAAAATGCTTCAGTAATCTGATAAAAAGTTTCAAATCAACTTCCAACAAGGAAACAAGTTTAAATTTTTTAAATTGTTATAATTTTACAATTTTTATAATTTTCTTACAACCCAAAGCATTTTAACTTATAATAAAAGTGCTAAACAACAATTAGTTATCAGTGTTCCTTTCATAATAGCTGAATACAAGAAAAATATTCTTTAATTAGAGATCCTCCCCAACTTTCAATATCAATCCCATAAACTTATCTAAATGTAAAATATGTTAAAACTTAGTTTGGTTTTAGCAGAACAAAGTCTTTATTATATAAAGAAGCTAATCAATAAAGCTTCCGAGAATTCCTTTGAGAGATATTACATTTTTAATTAATTAAAATTATCTGTCAAAAAGAAGGGTGAAGATGCAAAGCTCACATTTTCCAAGGTTTTACTAAGATATAAGGTCGGGCCGTGCATTGGCTACTTTTGATAAAGTTAAATTCAGTTTAGACGAAGTAAACCGTAAATGGCCTGGACCTTATATCTTTATTATGATTTTAAGAATGCGATTTTTGCAACTACATCCTTCAAACGGTGATTGGTTTGATTAATAACGATTAAGAACACATATAAGCTTTTATACACTTTTTTATGTTTCCAAACTTCTGCTCTTTAATTATAATTTGATGAATTTTCTAAAACTATGCGTTGTTAACTAACAACAGTTCATTTCTCAAACTGAAATATATCGTTTTTGAAGTATTAAAAAGCTTGATGATTTTTTAATCCGATATTGAAGTTAGGTAACGCTTAATCCGTGCGGATATTTTGTAAATTAATATTAATTATGCTTCGGCAATTTAGGTAATTAATAATTAACAAAATTTAAACATTAATTATCAAAAGTTTTTAATAGATTTTCACAAAATTCAACAGAGTAACTGCTTGCACATGAGCTTTTACAGTCCTTTTAGATTTTAAATTTTCAAAAGTTCTTTGAGAAATGGGAAAGAAGAAGGTAGTCCTCCCTTAAATATGGTCCAGATCCCTCTGTTAAATTTTGTGAACACCCCTTCTTTTTCCATCCTCTTGCAGTAGGAGATTTATAGTTATGAAAAATATGACTCCTCAAAATAGCTTTGTATTGCATGAAATATGAATCATATGTCAAATGACCAGAAAGTTTTGTTTATTTCAATAAAAAAAAATTTAATAATATTAACTACAAGAACGGACTGTTGTTTTCTTTAAATGGTCATATCTCTTAGCTATTGCGTATATATGTTAGTTCTTTTACAGAATTTAATTTTTATTCAGGTAAATATTTATTTAGGATTAATCTTTGTATTGATTTTTGGCATCAGCGTGCTTCAACACATATTCTGGCTGCAAACAATGTGTCTTAACAAGTGTTACGAGCCGTCTGAATATTTCGTAGTAGTTTTTGAGAAATGTGAAAACAAATTTAAAATTAAGAAATGTGCCAATAATTTTGTCATGCTCCTGCAATTTGTTTTAAGCAAATGCAGAGAAATTTTGAAAAATAATTTATAAATGTAGTAAAAAAATACTAGCAAAATTGTTCTAAATTAAAATAATGCAGTAACTTGGCTAATTTAATAACTTCGATTAACTCTGAATTTCAACATGAAGCCAAAAATTCATTAATTGGTAATTTTTTCACTTTTTAAATTGTAGGGTAAGGTGGGGTAAGTGGGACCCCTTTTTGGCATAATTCGTCTTTAGATCCTCATGGCACTGTAATAGGCCTAACAACTTGTTTTTGTGTGGTCCATTCTCTCGTATGTTATTACTGTACACATGACAATCTTAAAACAAATTGGCAAAAAATAAATTAAAAAAAAATTCTTTTTGGTCGTTGGAATGGCCCACTTGCCCCGCAGGGACTACATGATATTTTGGTATCTATATTGATATTTTAGCCCATTGGATAATCTACATGATATATTGAGTGTTTGAAACAAAAAAATTAATGATGTATCTTCAATAGTTCTCCCATAGCAACTTTTTTTAGCATGCAAGTTAACTAAAAGGAAAAATACGTTAATATTCACCTTTTAATTTTTGCATGTAGTGTAACCTAAATGTTAGGACTACAGATTTTAAACTGGGCCTATGGCAGTGAATATGACTATGAATAGTGAATGTGACTAACACTATGAATCAGTGTATATGACTTTTTTTAGCATATTAAAGAGTTGGGGAAAGTGGGCCACCCCTGGCCTACTAACCCCACCATTGTGGTGGCCCACTTACCCCAAACGCGGGGCAAATGGACCCCCCCCCCCATTTTGTTTTAACCTTATAAACATTACAAGTACATGACACTACAAAAAAACACCATGTTTTATACACTTTCAAAATATATAACATTTTGTTTTGTATCATGAACCGTTTGGAAATAAATAAAAAAAAATAGTATGATGATGTGAATTACGAAAAGATGCAATTTTAAAATTGTCACAAAAAGGATTGTACCTTGTTACATACTTATATGAAAATGATGCCATAAGGTTTCCTGTATATATTGGGGTAGATACGTAAAAATATAGTAACATTTTTTTAAAAGTCAATAATTGGGGAAATGCCAGGGGGTTGGCGTACTTACACCAATGGCCCACTTACCCCACCTTACCCTACCGCAGAAGTGTATGGGTTCAATATTTGAAAAAATGAGTTCAATATTTTTTTATCTTTGCAAGTTATTTATTTATTTATTTATTTATTTATTTATTTATTTATTTATTTATTTGTTTATTTATTTATTTATTTATTTATTTATTTATTTATTTATTTATTTATTTATTTATTTATTTATTTATTTATTTATTTATTTATTTATTTATTTATTTATTTATTTATTTATTTATTTATTTATTTATTTATTTATTTTATAACTCGGAATCAATTAAAAAAGTTATATTTCATGTGTTATGTTTTTTTGCATTACTAATGAATACCCTTTAAATATGTCAATATGTTTTGGGATTTTTTTTTCCGAGTTGCTTATAGACAGTTTTTTAATCTGATCTTTTGTATTTATATTTTGGTATTAACTAAAACTAAATGAAATATGCGTTATCTATACCAGTGTTTTAAATCTTTAATATATTTATGCTTATAAAACTATCTATAATAAATAGCAAAAAAATGAGTAAACTTTTTAGCAAACCATTTCATTTCGTACACTTCAAAGATAGCAATGTAACTGTATCGTGATTTCCGGGTTTAACGTTACACCGTTTTGTGGTGTGACCTAACTCCGTCTTTGTGGTGTAGGATTACTCTGGTGTCGGTTTCCACTGCTATGTGCTGGAACATTTATCCGTGAAACTGGAGGCAGTACTTGCAGCTACCATTTTTACAATTTACAGTATACCTTATAATACAAAAAAAGAGCTTATGTATTTTTATGCAAAGGTACAGAATTTGATGGAGCTGAAAAAGCGTCCCGAAAGAGCAGACGTTGTCATGGTGACAACAATGGTTCGTCAAGAAAAGAACTAATGAATCAACAAATTTTAATACCTTTTAAATTGTTTGTTTATGAAGGAATTTTTGCCAACAGATATTCACCTACAATAAAAAAAACTCTTTTATGTTTAATTATTATTTTTAAAGTTAAACTGTAGTTATGCTTAAATTACTGTAACAAACAGAGATATATAGCTGTATAGAAGAGTATCCTGCTTGTTCCAGATAATATCCTCTATAAATAGAGTATACTTTCTGGTTTATTAATAAGGTAAGCTAAAGAGTAAACCTTCAATTTTTTATTTTTAATTTTATGCGCAGAATTTCTTATGCTACTTTTACAAATACAACACTGCAGATAAAAGATGTTTAATAACAACTAGCAATAAGATTAATGGCGAGGACAATATTGTCATTGTAGAGCTTCATGTCACATGGTTTTTCCAGGCACAAATAACCAAACCTCTTACGACCCGGGGTACCCATTTTGGGATCTCTTATTCGAAGTCTTTTCAGAAACATGTTTTGGTGTTTATTACCCTTGAAACGGATGGAATGAAGTTTTGCAAAACTTTTATTTTGAATTATTCGTTATACAATGCGCTTCAAATTTGTAATCCAAAGTAGAATTCTTTATTTAAAGTGGCGAGAAAGCAAAACTCTTTTGGCAAAGAAAGAATTTGAGAAGTTTACTTGTGCTAATAATGTTTTATTAACTTTATGGGCCTCATCAAAAGCTAATATTGTATGTTCATACTACAGGCCCTGTTCATTGCATTGGCCTACAAGACCCGAGGCTGCTATGGGCCCATGAATTTCGTTATCCCCAAAATTGGTTATAAACCTATGAATACTGTTTCAAACCTCACAATTGTGTTTGATTTAACGCCAAACTCAATTTTAAATAATTATTCATGTTTGTTTTCGACAAATATAAGGGCTAATGTCATGTTTGTTTTTCAAAATATTATCTGTATAAAATCCAGGATCTTACTTTAAAAGGTCATAACTTTGATGTAGTTCTAATATCATTTAGGAAAGAGCCACGAATGTATCGCAGCATAGGGCACCAACATGTAACGATCAGGCCTTGTTCATTTAACAAGATTTATGTTTATGATAAACCTATGTAACAAATTAAGGACAGGGCAGTTTACAAGCTTTATGCTCATCAACTCACAAGGTGCAAATTGTTTTATAATTAACATAATCGAAAATTAAAATGCTCATTTTATGTTTGCAAATTTTGATGAAGTCATCTCATTATAATAAAATAAAAAAGAAGTGAATGTCCGAAACACTTTTTCTACTTGGGTTTCTATCGGTTAACCCTCTAATTCATGAATTTTTATTTTCATCCCAAAAAAATATATATGTCTCTTTAATACTCACACATTATGGGAAAAATACTAAAAAAAATTTAACTGCATTAGAATTTAAATAATTTCAATTTTTAAAAAATTTTCCATATGACAAAAACCAACTGCAAAATTCTAATTTTGATAATAATGACTAGAAAACTACTAAAAATATTTCAAAATAACCCTTTTTAACTATGGTTAATTTTTCAAAACAATTTATTAGTATTTAGTGCTAATATTATTATTCTTTGAATACTGCCAATAACTTAATTTCACAAAAGTTAATAACCTCACCCTTTAATCTTGAATACACTTTTACTACTGTCATCTATGATTATTATTAGTAACTAAAACTTAAAAATGAAATGTAATAGATGAAAAAACACAGATTTGTCTAGGAGGAGCTCTAATTTAATAGAATAAAGTGGATTATGTTACTTGTTACCAAACGGTAACAGTATGCATTAGAAGGTTAAAAGCAATATAAGATGGGGTTTACCTTCGTGTGGGCCAAAGCAGAAGAATGCTGCGATTACCAAGTAGGGCAGGAGTTTAATGTTCATGGCTCGCAGACTGACAGAAGGACTTGCTGCAGATTTCAGACATGCCACGCTTTTGCCCTTCTGCTCGCCGAACCTCGTCCCAGACAGTTTTGCTGCTGCCACGACACTCTTCAGTCCAAGACGAGGTCTAGGTCGAGGACCAGGTTCCTTTGTAGTATGGGACGTATGAAGAGATCAGTCATAGATGAAAGCTTGTTTGGAACACTTTGAAACATTTTCGGTGACATTAGTTCAGTTTCTTTTATGTGTCCAGGATTTGTTTCATGCAAAAAATGTTACGAATAAATATGGTATGGAATATAATTCATTGGTGGAAAAGAGATATTTTAATCAATTGATTTTTAGACTTCAGTTGTATCAAGATTTTCTGCTTATCATAGTAAGTATAAATTTATTCCATTTATAATATTTTTGACATTAAAGCGTTTTTAAAGAAATGTTCTTGAGTATTTTAGTTTCAGTTATTCAAGGAAGCACTTCTGTGGTATTGAAACTTTTTTAGTACAGTTACAGTCATGACATGTCACTGTCAATACACGTGTTCATCATTTCACTGTCCAGGAATAATCTATTTAGCGAAATCAGTTGTAAAATTCAACCGATTCTAATGTTCCATCTGACACAGGTTTTATAAACAATATCGACTCTCCAAAATTAAGCTCCTTCAAAGCGTATCGCCAAACGAAATTGAATTTTTATTTATTTTCACTTACCGGATGCAGTGTTGCTTGTAACACATCCGAACACAATCTCCCCACTATTTATATTCAAAAATTCATAAATTTTCTGTTCAAATCCTTATACTCGGACATTCATTCCAAGCCGACAGTTTCATTTACCAGAAAACAAGCGGGAGAGAAAAAACAGTCTTACACAGTGATTGGAAGATCTCAGCACCATGGGACGAAGTGGCGAGCCGGGTGATGACGGAAAAACCACCACGGAACGGATGAGAGAAACAACGGATAATCCGGAGGGGGCGTGATCGGATAATCGGGTGATATCGGGGGAAGAGAAAGATGCCGATCTTCTACTGCGAGATGACGAAGCAGACGAGGATTCCGCTGCTGCTGCGATGCGACAAACGTCCGCCGCCCCAGCCCACAATCACCCCTCGCGATGCTTCCGCCACGAACCCACAGGGGGCGCTCGCGGACGGTGGAGAAACAAAAATCGTCTGTGGAGATCCCCCGAGCACCCCTCTCACAAATTCCAAGAGGAATTTCAAGAAGAGATGAACCGATAATGCTGGATGGGGATTGTTGAATCTTCACTTTTTTTTCCTAACTAAAAGTCGTCTGTTTGTCTGGAGATGCCGGGGAGCGCCCGCCGGTGGTCTCTCCGCCAATCAGGGATCTCCTTTCACAGATCGCTTGCCGCCCGGAGAATGCAGCCCCGACCGGAGCAGGACACCCACCCCCTTTCTTTACCCCCCTCCATCCTGGCTGTGACTTGCCTTCTCTAGCTTTTCTTTTTTAAAGAGTCAAGTTTCTAGAAATTATAGGGATTGCAATGGGTTTAGGGATTTGTATCTACTTAAAGTTGTATCGCTTTATTTTTTGGTTTAACTATTTTTTATGTAGTTTGTTTTAGTTGTTTAAATGTTTAATTTTCATTTTTAAAAAGAATATGTTTGATAAAAATAATGGAAACATAAAAAGCCAATGTCACATTTCCATAGCTTAGTGTGCTAGTCAAAAATATTAAATTTTACTTCTCGATTTCAAAATATATTTTTAAAATTTTATATATTAATCTAACTTAATACAGGCATAAGAATTAGTTAATTTATATTTAGCATTTTAGCCATTAAAAACAAAAGTAAAAAAATAAATAATAAAATAATAAAACAATAATAGAAAAAATTATTTTTATAAAAATAGATATTTACTGAATTAAAAATATATTTTTAGACAATTAAATTTTGAGCGAACTCTAAGAGATATTTCTCCTACGTTCTGCAAGCGATAGTACTCTCCCTTTTTCAATCCACATAACTTACATAAAGTAAAAATTTATAGGAGATACAATCGCATTGCACGTCTGTTCTTCTACCCGTCAATAGCCGTCTTTTTAAACTACACAATTCAAAGCATAAAATACACAAGTGTGGAGCTTGAAACTGTTCCGAGGAAAGTTCTGTTTTTAATGGGAAGGCCAGATAATAATTCACGATCCTATGACGAATAGTATTTAAATAAATATCAAAGCAATTTAAAACAATATCAGTCAATGGTGTGCATGGATTTATTATTAAATCCAAAACCCCGTGCCATTCACGCATTTTTTTTTCAATAAAACTTGTGTGTCAATCTCTAGGATTCTATTTTTAAAAAAATTATATGCAATATAAAAAAGCAGTTTATTTTTATGAAGTTTCTGTAAAAATACACGTTAAAAATAGTGAAGCTATCAACGCGTGTATAGAAATGTAGCTGCGTTCGCCAGTGAATGAACACCAGGATATAATGACCAGGACAACCAACCATATGTCAGATAGCTTACTACTACATGGGAGGAAGTCAGTGATAAAAATCCAACTATTATTATAAATATTATATTGGATAAAAATCCAACATTTATTTTATACCAATTGATTTCTTCTCCACTGATCAGAACTTTATCTGCATATTATAATTTCCTTCCATTCTAACATCAGCATGAATCAGTAATAATAAAAGAAATAATCTGTGAGTATGTCTGTGGGTCATGAAAGACCTACTTACTCTACCCTCATAATTTCGAGATTTTTAACATAGGTTCCCTTCAGTACAAACGTGTGCACCTGAGGCTTAGTGTTTTCATATTCTCTCTATTTTTAAAGAAAATTTGAATTTTCTGAAAAAAGTAAACCACTTTCGCTCAAATTCGATAACTTTTTTTCCTTTCCTGTTGCATCAGCTGAAAAAATTAAAATAAACTTTTACGAAAATAATTAAAATTGATTTTTTTTTATTTTTTTTCTGCTTTCATTACCTTACTAAATTCACAATTTAAAAAATAATTGATACGTTACAAGTGACGTAATTCCGGCCAGTCTCGATTCTAGGATTTCATTATTTGTTTATTTGATAATTTCCTCATTGATGGTTCTATTGACTGCATGTATGAGTAAGAGTATTCAAGCAATACATGCATAGTTAAGCTGTTACTGAACTATGGCGGTTGTTCAAGTCATCACACTAGAGCTGCATATAGTGTTTTATGCCTTCATTTTTTTCGCCAAATACTTTGCCAAACTCGCCAAGTTATTACAAAAAACGAGTCAAATGAGCAAAAAAAATTAATTTATAAACTGGTTGGTTGTGCGAAGTTCATCACACTAGAGCTCAATGGGTGTGTTTGTAGCTATATATTTTCCTCGCCAAATCAGCAAAAACGCGCCAAATGAGTTAAAAGGATTTAATGCGGGAAATTACGATGACATTTATCCGTGAATTTTATAGCGTATCTGTATTTGGAATTGTAAGGTAATATAAGTAACGAGATTCTATACTCGAACGTTAACAATAAACATAAACTTTTTGTCCTATAATGGATTAAATGATACAGATTCTAGGATCGATTTGAATTTTTTAGTCCGTGCGAAGAACGGGTATGTATTTGCTAGTTTTTAAAAAAAGAAATCCAATTGTATCCAGGTCATTCTAGAAGTTAGAGCGCTTTCCCATAGACCCTTTTTAAATTGCCAGAATAGGTGTGGTATAATGACCAGTTTATATTTGCTCTCAAACACCGGAAAATACTCAAAATGTGGTAAACATTTCACTCCATATTCGACTACTCGACAGGTCTGGGGAGCAAAGGCGTTCACTTCGCATGCGATTGGTCCCAGATTTGGTTCCGGACATCATCAAAATATCTGCCGACGCTGCGTACGATGTAAAAGTGTCGGCTCGTCAGATGACTGGGGTTCTAAAATAAGACACCCGTGACCATTATCCCTCTTGTATAGCTCTAGTGCGACGTTGATTCAAACTATCACTAACCCATATAAATGGATGCGAAGAGCTGCTCTACGTTCAATGTTTAACTTCGCCAAAAGCCGCCAACGCCATAGCTGTACCAAATTGACAGTTTCATAAACATAAAGTATGTGCGCTATACGTAGAGGGAATTAACACTACTTAAAAAATCATATCTAGAATAGTTACTGCCTTCACTGTCATGAGACATTGTAGCAATGTATTCATATCTTACAATTTTTAAACATCAATTAAATTCTAAAAAAATCAAAAGATTTAAATTCAATAAATGAAATTTTTAAAAAAAATTACATTCAAATAACAATCCTACTAATTAAACTCAACTGCTCTTAAGTGCGTATACTTAATTTTTGTACACACTGAATGCGCTGTAATTTCTTTTAAATTGAGATAAAAAGTATAAATTCTAATCTTACAATGATATTCCTATGGAGAAATCGGTTCACGTTTTGCACTCCTACACCCGTTTGTGTCCGAATTTTGAAAAATTGCTTCTTAAAGGACGCTTACGATATAAAGTAATATTTTCCTAAAATTTGGTAGTTGTATCTCTAGTAGTTTGGGCTGGGCGTCAGGACTTTGCCTTTTATATATGGTCAAGTGGGGTAAGTGTGATTGGGGGTAAGTGTGATAAACAGCTCTTGTAACTTTGGAAATCATTCTAAAAATCTGAAAGTTTGCAATATATAACATTAGACCACTTATAATTAAACTAAAAAGAAATATTGACCTTATTTTTTGTTTAAAGAAAGTTTTGAGCTTTTGAATTTAAGTGCAACTGTCTTCTTTTTATGTGGGTTTTCCTATGTGGGGTAAGTGTGATAAAACAGCAATGGATTTTGAAATGCAAATTTTGTACACTTAAAATTGGAATTAAAACATATAATTTTTTTTCTACATATGTATGTTTCTTATAATAATTCACTACCAATTTTAGGATTTGGAGTTTACTTGAAGCAGAGAACGAATTTTCTTAATGAAAAATGCAGAAACACTATCACACTTACCCCACTTGACCCTAGATAGATAATTACTTTATATCTAAGTAAGAAGACCATCATCACCAAAAATAATTAAAGTAATTGGGTAATATCCTCAGATCGGGTACAAATTTTAGTTTAAGCAAATCCATTTTGTACATATTTGCAACATGAAATAAGAATGAACGATAACGAGCTGAGTAACTGAAAGGGAAATTGGGAATATTGTTCATTAGAGGAGCATCAAGAGTCTTCTAATACAGTAAAAAAATCTTTGATTTTTTTTGCATATTTAGCTAGCAATAATCACTAAACTTTTGAAACCTACAAGTAATCGTGAAGACATTCAAAAATCTGTGATGAGCATCAGCTATTATTAAATTTTTTATAATATCTAGCAAGTATCCGAGCGTAAAATCTATTTTCAAGCCGACATGGTAAAACTACATTTTTGCACGCACTTGTAAAACAACAGCAGCATTACTTTATGCAAATTTTGCACAATGACATCATCTTTATTTAAGCCAATCAAATTCGATTTTTCTTCTTCGTGAAAATCGCACCATTGTCACGAGAAGTGGTAAGTTTAAATTTAAATTTCGCAATTTCTCTTTCCGTTATCAGTTCAATTTCATTTCGTTTAAATCTTCGTCCAAAGCTACCACTTTAAATTGCTGTACATCAAAAATTACTTTCCCCAAAACTATAAAAATGGATCATTTTGTTGGAGTCTCCCTTGGCCTTGAAGGACGTTCAAGTGGCTTGATGAACATCGATGGAAAGAATTTCCTGAAAACCATTGGACAAGAACTTCTTAACCAAGCCAACTACGATGTCAAAGGACATGCTGGACAGAAGCGCAGCGCGTCAAAGAACGCCGAATCCCGTAAGTCGGCCTCAGCAACTAAGAAGTCAACTGGAACGCAGATGGCTGCAAAGAAGACGTCCAAGCCAAGAAAAAATTCTGCTAAGAAGTCGCCAAAACCGAAAAAGAAGGCCGCTGGAACAAGGAAGGCTTCGGCATCCAAACCGAGGAAGAATTCTGCCGGTAAGAAGAAACCCAGGAAGTCTTCCAAAGGAAAAGCCGGTTCTCGTCCTGAGCAGCAAACCCAAAGTTAAATTTGAAACGTTATAAATGCATTATCCGATAATCCTTTATTAAGAAACAGATCAAAATTGGATATATCAACAAAACATTTTTGAAAATTTTAATGTGAAAAAATTGTGTAGACATTTTTGGTTTTGAAAGCTATATAAGAAATTCAAAGTGAATAGGATAATGCATTCTGATATTGGTTTTTCCATAGTCAGATGAAAGTTAAAAATCACACATAAACTCTTATACAAAAATATTTTCTACAGTGATACTTCCTGAATGAAACGCAAAATTGTTAAATATAATGTATTAAAAAGTAAAATAAAAGCATAGACAACATTGAAGTATTTTTATTTCAAGTGTAGTAATCTGTAGTTTATAATTTTCTGTAAATAAGAAAGCAACGCTTAAACTTTTAATTCTGAAATTATTTTGCAATTGCTTTGGAGAGTACAAGTTTTATCTTAAAAACTTTTCATTTACTTGCTTTAATGTTAAAATCTTCTAAGAGTTAAAGTCAATATTAAGACGTCATAGTACAGCTGTGATATATTAGCCGGTCTCGATGTGGCAAGTTTGAAAATTTAGCACAGGGTTGCTAAATCTTTCAAAGTGTATAAAATTTTAAGTGGAATGTTTACCACATTTGGGCGCTTTCTTTTGCTTGTCAAAATAACGCAAATTGCAAATTCGAGACCTGCCATTATATTAGGCTCTTCCGATGCGATATGAAATTTGAAATTAAGAAAGAATTTTAAATGAAGTTGCTTGGTAACCAAATAAATTTTCCTCATACAAGATTTCAATTTCAAAGTTGCGGTTCTACAATTTTTGTTGAATAATTGGCGATGAAAACTTAATCGGCAAAAAAAAATTTCGAATTCTTAAAATTTCTGTTAATAGTTATAGAATTACTAGCCCGATGATTTTAAACTCGCAAACATATAAAAAGAATTTTCAATTATATTAGGCTCTTCCGAAACGATATGGAATTTGAAATTAAGAAAGAATTTTAAATGAAGTTGCTTGATAATCAAATAAATATTCCTCATACAAGATTTTAATTTCAATGTAGCGGTTCTGCAATTTTTGTTTAATAATTGGCGATGAAAACTTAATCGGAAAAAAAATTCGAATTCTTAAAATTTCTGTTAATAGCTATAGAATTTTTGCCCGATAATTTTAAACCCGCAAACTCATAAAAAGAATTTTAAATGGCCGAATTTTAAATGGTCCAATAAACCGCCAAATTTATTTTTATAAAGTAGTGTATTTGGCTTTAGTTAAATGATTAAATTTTTGATTGGAGTAAATATTATAAAGCTATTTAAATCGCCAGTAAAGTACTTGTCTTTTAAGTTCTACGCTTAAAATAAAATGATTTTATCTTTCGAAGTTATTCAATATATAAATCATAAATATTAATAAAAAATTTTAATTTTTGAAAGTGATATTGCTACTTTTTATTTATTACAAATTATGAACAAGTCAATTTAGGCTGCATCTTAAATATTTTTATTTTAACAGAAATTTGATCTTCAAGCCTATAAGACATGAAACATTCAAGATGGCGTAATCCAACTGCGACAAGAAATTTTGATTTAGAACACACATCTTAAACTAGACACGGCGATCTGGCTGTTACATTTTCTGCATATTTTCAGTTCTGATGATGGCCGTCATAGTTATTTCTGAGCTGGGGTTCCTTGTAGCTGTTTCTTTTCACTATTTGGGAGACTCCGGCTTTTTGGTAGCTCCATTGGATTTTCCATCCTTGTTTTTGTCGTCCTTCTTGTCTTTGCCGTTGTCTTTAGAACTTCCACCGCCCATTTTTTGTAGATTTGCTTGCTTGAGAGTTTGGAGAAGAATTACACTGAAGAGTATGGGGTGAAACTAAAAATGTCGCTTGAATTATACAAAGGCTTTTGAAATTTTATGAAAAAGTAAAACTTTAAGCGTTAGAATTGCACCTAATCAAATTTAAATAGTTTCAACTAAAGGAAAAGAATTCCGTATCGCGTCAGCAAAGATACGATAAAACCTATCACAAAATCACGTGATGTAAGTACATTATTTTATTTTTTTTGTCATTTGATTTTAGAAAAAAATAATTTTAATAACAATTCCTATTATTTCAAACGTTTTTTTTTTATTTCGCTTATTTCACGTGACTTATGAACTAAGACTTTTATTCTAGGATAATAAAAAAAAAGGATTTCATTGGTGGTTTCCATAGAGATCTTAATAAAAGTATTAGAGTGGAGATCACGTGACCTATGACCTATCTATGCTAACGACGGGACGAGCCTGGGGGCCGCCATCTTGAGTCCGAGACCAACTTTTTAAAGTGGAAATTGCTTAGAAAAGAAATTAATTAAATTCTAAAATATTTAAAAAAATACCATAAAAATACTAGCTGCATTTTGGAATATTTTTAGTGACTTTAAAAGAACTTGAAAAGCTTTTCTACTATTTTTATAATATTTATTTTGTAATTTTAGAATTAAATTTTATTTTTTGCCTTGCATTCTTTTTCTTTTTGTGATGGCGACACTGGCAACTTGCAGCCATCGCCGTCACATAGAAGAAGAATACGCGAAGTACATACATTTAAGAAACATAACACAGTCAACATACGCTTATTAGTTTTGAGAGAATATTTTTCAAACAGCGTTGGACCAATTTTTTTTCTTTTTACAACAGTCACTAAACAGATTCCAAACTGAAGCTAGTATTTTTGTAATATTTTTGTAATTTTCGAATCAAATTTATTTTTTTCTAAGCAATTTCCTCTTAAAAAAGTTGGTCTCGGACTCAAGATGGCGGCCCCCAGGCTCGTCCCGACGTTAGCATAGATAGGTCACGTGATCTCCACTCTAATACTTTTATTAAGATCTCTATGGTGGTTTCAAAGATTGATTATATGACGTATTAGCTCCGTCCTCGTTCATATATTAACGAATCTTATTTTATTTTCGTTGCTGTTTAGCAGTTGCCATTTCAGACATGAAATATACCCTTTGCCATTAACTATAAATCAAACGCTTATCACAGTATACATAATATAAACTACAAGTCTTCATTATATAAACCATAAAATTACATTGTAACAACTTTTCAAGCCTAAAATAAAACATTTACTTATTAAAATTTGGTAATTAAGTTAAAACTATAAAATCAATATTGATTATGTTCAACTATGAAAATCATACGAATTAAAGTCACGCGATGAAGGGATCAACGGGAAATAATTTTCGGCTTGCGAATGCTTGAATTATGTTAATTTTAATAACATTTGGGTATATTAGACAAGTCGTGCGTCCTTACACTAAATAAACATGATTAAATTACGAATTTAATTTATAATTATTTAAAATATTATCTTTCAATTTATTTAAGTGTAATTTTTCAATGAATGTATGATTAATGAATTTTAGAGTCCAAAATACTTTTATAACTTAAAAAGTAGTAGCTTTAATTGAATCTATGTCTGTCCGTCCACCACCCACTTTCACAGTACAAACTACGAATACTACAGAAAAGTAAAATAAATCACAAAATTCGGTGTTCAGTGAATCAAATTAAAAGAAATTATAACAAAATTTCAGAAAATCTTATTCAAAGTATATTTAGTATTTTAAAAACTAAAATAATGGGAATGCTTCAAATGTTGTAACGCTCTTGTTTTCAGTTTTCTCTGTACTTCGGTTTCATTGGTTGCTTTTGGTTTTACTCCCAAAATGAGCTATGTAGATGAAAAGTATCTTTTCCTTTTATGCAAGCTTTCTTAAACAAATGTTTTGAAGAACTAACAGCACAGCAGCAGTTGGCATTTCAAAAAATTAATAAGTAAAATATTCTAGGGAAACTCATTTTCGAATACAAATTTTGCTCCATTTTCAGAAGAATGTAAATGATCCATAATTATTCTTTGAACTTCAAACAAATTTAACAAACGATAAAAAAATATTATATGTTTGCGAAAAATGTGATTGAAACTAATAGTTTTTTTTTTCCAAGTCTAAATTAGAACTAGTTAAATACTGTGTTTGGCGATTTTCTTTCGAAGGTGTATCAATAATGCATGTAAGAAATTATAGATAAAAGTTACTGTTACAAACCTACTTGTTTCTACTTATTTTATTTCTAATGCAGTGGAGGAGTAAAAATAGTTTTACAGTCTTTTGAATATCATAACACTTCAAAACTACGAAAACAAACATTATTCAGTAAACTCCGGGTTCACTCCAGTGGTTCTTTTTAGAGGGCTACTACTTTTTTTGGAGAGTCATTTTTCCATTTGATACTTTTCCTACGCAAATATTGGGAGAACTTATCACAAAATGTATTTTGCTTTTTCTGAGTTGGGTTTCTATTTCTTACTTCAACATCCAGGTTTTAGATGAAGTTACTAAAATCCAAATGTACTTAAGCACTTACGAAATATTAGTTTAGTTTGTTTTCTTTAGGAGTTTTCAGCATGACCCTCTTCAGATTTCTCGGAATCCTTTTCAGCCTCTTTTACTTTCATTTTTGTCCTTCTATTTGCTTAAACACAGATTTCAGCTGTGGGAAAATGTAAACCCGTTTTTGCTAGGTTGTAATTGAATCTGTACAAAGTTTTTTCAACTTGGTGTATTTAAATTTTATTGCATGTTTAAGTTAACTTTTTTAAAAGTTTTTTTTTTTGTTTAAAAGATTTTTATTTATTGTTGTTTTTATTTCTTATAGTAGTTTTCATCATACTCATTTCTAGATACTGAAAGAATGTATATGAAAAGTTAGTTAATATTTAATGTTATATTTATAATGACTCCTTGTAGTGCTCCAAAACTATCGAGGTAACTTATAATTTTATGCATACATTAATTATGTAATGTAAATAACTTCTTCTTTATTGGCTCAACAGCCCTTTGTGGGCCAGGCCTTCTTCCGAATCATCTTCCATTCTGATCTTGTTTTGGAAAACGACCTCCAGTTACGCACTTTTATCGTTCTAAAATCCTCAAACACAGTCAATCCATCGAAAATTGGGCTTCCTTCTTGTCCTGGTGCAGATTGGTTTATAGTGGAAGACTCATAAGGTTAAAGAGTTACGGTTCATTCTGCACAGATGTCCAGCAAATTTCATTCGGTAGACTTTGTAGTTGATGATATCTGCCTCCCTATATATCTTATACAGTTAATGTATAAAACACATTTTTGAAAACTTCTTATTTACTGGACTTCTCTTAAGTTTATATAGAACTTAAAATCTTCTGCTTACAAATGTTTCTCTCCTACTTTTATTCATGTACACTGCTCAAAACAATTAGGGGAGCACATGTTTTAAACCCTTTCGCTCCCAATGATTCCATTGGGAATCATCAGCTTGTGATTTTTTTCTGACTAAGTTAAATTCGCAACTTATGTAACGTTAGATACATCATTATATGGAAGGATAACACATTTTGAAGAATTCAATACATTTTTTTAAATATTAATGAAAATATGAAAAATATGGTAAAATAAATTTCACTTTAAAACAGTTTTAGAAAATAAATTGACCCTAAAATTTTCATGCTTGCATTTTTTAGATGTTTAAAAATATATTTCAACTATTTTTAACAAAAAAAGTTTTGAAAAAATTATTGTTATAATTTATTAAAAAGTTAATATTCCATTTCCCCCCTTTAAATTTAAGTATTAAAAACTTAAGATATTTTCTTCTGTTTTTTACTATTTCATTTCGAATGCATAGTGAACCTATTTAACAAATTTCAGATTTATAGGATAAAAATTAAAAAGTTGGGAGTGAAGTTAAAGTTGGAATTAAAAAGTGCTCCCCTAATTGTTTTGAGCAGTGTAAAAGAAAATGAGAATCACCTTTTTATCTCATTTGTTTCAAATTAAGTTTCAGCTTAATAAAAAAGCTAACTTGGGGAAACTTAGATAATTGTTAATTCTTATGACAGGTAATAAAAGCCTAACTCATCTAATAATTAGCATGCACATAATTAAACTTCTCTTACATTTATTTTTCTCAGTATCTTAGTTCTATAATTCATCCATCTAGATCCCCTGAATCTACAAGTTCAAATTTCTATAATTCAAAAGTTTTTCTTTTTTTTCACTAAAATCCGTGTCCATATCTATAAAACTCTCAATACATTTCAGTTCAAAGTTATTTTTCCCTTTTTATGAAAATCAGGTTTGCTGACTATTTACTACTTTTGATTTAATAGTTGGGATACTTATAAAATTGTCCATGTGGTTTTTTTCATGTATTGGACGATCCTAAAGCGCCCTCCATTCCTCAAGAAACACCAAAGTTAAGTTTTAAAAAAGTGTCTTCTTACCCGGTCCTCAATAGTCGAACATTTTTAGAGGTACGTCCATCTTTTTTATTGATTTCTGATCCGTTAAGACGAAACAAAAATTTCATTCTATTTTAGATCCAGATTTCGGGGAGACATATCACATCCTCAATAATAAAGATAATTTAATGAAGAACATGACCAGCAGTCCTTATTTATCTAGTGTGTGGATCACGGTAAGTTAATTTTTTTAATTTTTGTTGTCTATTTTTGTAGGGGGGGGGGGGGGGGCTCAATTTGACCATAAATATATCTTAATTTTTATTAATCTTCAGCTTTTAAAAATAAATATTTTGAAACAATTATCTTTTTAGGCTTTTCATTCATTTATCGGTATTTATACACTAATACCGGGCAGCCTATGAGTCCCCAAGCAGCTTTATGCTTTTAAAGGTATTTTAATGTTTTATTTGCGTTTTAACTTTTATGCTATCTTACAACTCTTAAACTCAATCCCTTAACAGCCCGTAATTCCAAGCATGTTTCGAATATTTCTTACGAGACCTGGAGAATGGGATGCATTTCAGTTGAGGCTCTTGTCTTTTAGTCAAACTCAGCGTGAAAGCCCATTGCTACTTTCCCACGCTAGACTAATCCTTATTGTATCGACACACAAAAGGCAATAAAGTCTCAATGAACCCTGCCCAATTGGGACTCAAAATCTGCACCTATAGTATGGTAAAGCGAACCAATACCACTCAGCCATTGGGCCTCCATCAATATATATATATCGCATAGTGCCCTGACCGACTCAACTTTAAGGCCACAGAAGCGCTTCGTGAAGTCCCGCTATCGGTCCGGTTTGGATTATCGTCGAAAAAATACGATACATATTCGTGCATGGCCTACTATGCTTTCAGCTCCCGAAAAGATTACGTTCCTATCTTTCGGAGAACCCAAAAACCCGCACAGAGTGGAGAGCGTGACTTGATAGAAAGCTTATCTGGCCCTATTAGTTGAGTCAGCCGTGACCGTGGTTACAAAAAAAGACACGTCACTTTTACAGGTAAGCTGGGACATTAAGAACTTATTAATTTTTTTTAATCTAAAAACTAAGTTACACTTTTATCAAATCTCCTCAGTGAAAATTAAAACCTCAACTCAGTCGCATTGAGAGATTAACTTAGCAGTGTATCGCAATGGATTAAGTCGCATCGCATTATTAGATTTTGTTTAAATTCGCAATCTCCCAGGGGCCCCTTGCTTTCTTGTATAACGAATGTAGCACAATACGGAAGGTCTTTTTTTAATGCCGCAAATAAATCGAATTTATTCTGCGAAAATCACTGCGAGGGGAACTATCCTCGGTCAAAAGAAAGCGTAGAAGTTCGGTAGAAATGCGTTTTTCCTGAGGGTACAACATTCATGTTCTTCTTGTTAAGCATTCTTTTTTTGTGTTTGTAGTATTCAAAATGTACTTTTTTGCTTTCGTTATTTATAAATCGAATAATGTTTAAGTGGTTTAATCACAATTCCGGGCTTGCCTATCTGTCTGTGAAGGGTATTATAGGAGCTAATGTACCTATGGTTATGAGCATGCTCGGACTTAGTTAAGTGTTCAACAGAAAATGTGAAAAAAACGTACTGTTCATAAATATAAACATTTTAAAATTCATTAATTTTAAGTTAACTGTGCTTTGTTACTTAATCAAAATAAACTAAGATTTATTATGGCTATTCATTTTTAGTTAATTAAATCAACTATGGTAATTGCTTTAAGCAACATGAATTATTTTATGACTGGTATCTACATTTGGTAGGTGAACAATAAATTGTTTCGTTTTGGCAACATTTAACAACAAATGTGTATTTATACGTAACTATCCTGACATATAAAACTACATCATAATCTGATAAGATCAAAACTATTGAAACAACCCCTGCTGTAAAAATAAATTTAAGTAAAAGGGGGACAAAATAAATAAGCATGAAGTATCAAATATTTACAGAACGAAAATCAAACATATAATTTTAATAACAATAAAAAAAGTAAAATATATTTTAAAAGTCCACACTTCTTAAAGAATAAACTTTACTTCAGTGAAATGCTGTTATTAAATTAATAAGGCATTGAAAAACTTTTTTTCGTAGTTTTTAACGTGATAATTTTATCTTTTTGAAAATAAATATTCATTCCTTAATTTTTATTACAATAAAATGTATTCATCTGATAATATTTGTTTTAACCATTGCAGGAAATATCCTATAATAATATTATTTGAAACTTTTGATTTCTAAACACTCACAATAATTAAGATTTTTGTACAACGGAAAATATTATATTAGGATAAAACTGTTTTCATTCACACACATTCGGCCACTAATATTTTGCTTCAAATTTTAAAATTATTGAAATCGTTCAAGCACAATTTTCTAATCGATGTTAATTAGCCTACTTTCATTTTTTAATTTGAAAGTTTTTCAAAATGTAAAATATGAATTGACATGCTTCTAAAACTGCTTCTATCCATCGGGTATTAAAGATTTTTTTTATTAGAAAGGTAAGAAATGCCATATCTTTTGTACTTTTGGTCCATCTGTCTGTATGCCTGAACAGCACATTAATAAGCAATGCAATTAATTTTTTTGTCATTTAAATCGCTGTTACCATACATACAATAAGAATGAGAAGCTTAATTTATTCAAAACAAATACTTGAAGGAAAGTTTATTTTCGTCAGATAAATTAGTTTAGAATGACATCCAAAATGCAGTACAATGTGATTCTTTGATGATTCATTAGTCGCTTACTAAGAAAGCAGTAACAATTTCGCTTAAAAAAAGCTTGCTAGTTTTTGTTTTTACATTTCTTCATTTAGCAGAGATAATTCTTTATTTATTCAAAACAAAAATCATTAATTATTGAAGGTTTAATTAGGAAACTTAGCTTACCTAGTAATATTTTAACGTTTAAAAAAATTGAAATGTCCTAATTTTAATTAAGATTTTATTTAAAATTGCATGCTCTTACATAAAAAATGTCTTATTAAATTTAGGTTAGGTTTATCTTCTTTTTATAATTTATGGGCTTAAAATATTTACAAATGTTTTTAATGTTTAGGAAAATTCAAATATCAATTCAAAATTACTTGATTTTATAATATATTTTCTTCATTATAATTATAAAAATATTATTTTGTGATATTCTTATATTATTGCATATTTGCTCAAAATATAGTGTTTTGGTAATTTTAGTATTCGTTATGATACCATAAAAATATTATATGCCTAGATTAAAAAGCATTTTTAAAAGAACACGTAATCAAAAAAACAAACCTTGATTTCTTGACGATCACTCTTTTTGAGGGAATTGCATCAAGTGCAACTTCTGCAAAATCGTATTCCGATTCGAATTCAAACAATGAACTGTTTTAAATGCAGATGCTTCAATCCTATCACTTCTTTATGGACAGCCCTGCTATGCATTATGTATTAGAGCTCTCCATTCGTCATTTTCGTGTAAATAAGTTCTCTCAATGTCGCCTTTGTTTGCGATTGCATGAATTACGGGAGTAGTGTGTGCTTTTTGTGAGGTATTTATGGTTGGGGAATTGGGCTTGGGATGTGTGCTTTTAAAAGAAATATTTATCAAAATTATTGGCATGTTTGAATGTGTCTGTAGCAAGTGTATTGCTTAAGGTTAGTTTGTTTTGAGAGTTGTTATTTTGAGTTGAAAGTAATTTTTTGTTAAGAATTTATTGCCATGATGTTACAAAAATAAAATTATTTTTTATCTATCCATTACTTTATTGTGGTATACAATACTCATTAAATATGTAAAAAATATAAATATTATTTCATTATACAGCAAAAAGATATGTATTTAACCATTATATCACCGTAAAGTACATGCAGAAACGTAATTTGGAAAAAGTATTTTTAGTAGTACATTTTAATTTTTTGGAAAGTGTTGCATATTTCCTTAATTGATGTATAAATTTAATAAAATAGAAGGAGCAAACTTTAAAAAAAATAACTACTACAATTTGTACCTGGATGTAGTTTCTAATTTAAAAAGTTGCTATTTCTTTTCCCGGTAAATAGCATAGTAATAATTACATGACAAATAATTGAATTAAAATTAATTTATTTATATTCATTAAACCCCTGTTAATTAAAAAATAATGTAGCCATTAAATATGAAATAAATAGTTACAATATATTTTTTAAGAAATATCATGTATTCGTAACAATATTGATGCCATACACTGGTATATAAATATTGGTTAAACGTTTCTCCGAAAACAGGGTGGCAGCACATTTTGCCAGAATTTAGCTATGTTTACGGAGCAACGTTTTTTTTACAGAGTAATAGGTCATGTACACTTAAAATTATGCATTGCTTTGCTTTAATTATTCTTAAAATTACATTTTTAAGCCACTATTGTTGTTTAAACACCAATTTTAAACTTAAAGTAATGAATTCTTCACTTGAAATAGCTTACTTATGCTTAAAAGTTTATAATTTTTAATTTGATATGTTGAAAGAAACTCCTCCTTGGTACGGACCTTTTCCTGAAATAAATAATTCTAAACGCTCACATCCATAAGTGGGTATACTTGTATATAACATAAGAGCAGCTCTTAAACTTAAGAATAATTTCAAAGATTTCACCGTCTTAAAAATATACTGAAAACGTAACAAAAACTTAAATATCATTAGTATTCTTTCAAGCTGTCCTTTGGAAAGGCATAATCTGCACTCTAGTTTTTTTAGACCACCCTAAGAAGCAATTGTTCTTATTATGCCTTCCATCCATTCGAAATTTAAAAGCCAAAATAATGGTTTTCTCGGCACCTTTTACTGTCTTCTCGGCGCCCTATTCTTAGCGCTTTTCCTCAAGTTCATAAGCTCTTAAAGAGAGCTTTATTTCATTCTTTTATGGGAAAGATGGAGCGAAGATATCTATTGTAGGATTTATAAAAGGGAAATAAAATGGATTAACTTGGATTAATTATAACGCGGCCTCTCAACAAAAGGTTAATTCAAATTAATTTATGAATAAATCTTTGGTGGAAAGAGTTAAATAAGAAATATAAAAGATGGTGTTTAAAAGAGAAACGACAATTTTGGTAATGATTAAATGTCGCTTGTAGAACGGAACTTATTATTTCATTACCTTCATTACCCATAATTATTTAATTACTTGTCATTAGATTTGCAGTCATTTTTTTATCTGTGGTACACTTTAAAAATATATGTTTGCATTTAACTGAACTTTCTAAGAGTTTTGAAAATTATTTTTACAGTTCGTCTTAAGTGTTGCACTTAGATTTTAAATGTTGCATTTTGATTGTTGAAAAATTATTATTGTTTAACGTGTGTGAAAATAACAAAGTTTACATTATATCTACGAGGTTCTGCTAGACAAAGATTTGAATTTGTGTTGTTAATTTGGACTTTGGTCATTTAATTAAAAAAACAAGCTGGTTTGTTACAGAATCTGTCACTTACACCGCTTCCACACAATATTTATGCTCAATAGGAAACACACTAACAGCACCTCAAAAAGAAATTCGCCAGACAGTGCCTTTAGCTAGTTCTAATTCAATCTTTTATAAGTCGAAATTAATATTTGTCTTTAAACTTCTTTTGAAGATTTGATAATTAATATTTATCGTTTGCTATTTTTCTTTTAAAGTTCGAGGAATAATGATGTATTTTTTAAATAAATATCTTTTTGAAGTCTTAAGTTTAAATTTCGAAAAAAAATTACTAAATGTCGCATTAAAAATAAAAGCGAAACTTAGCATATTTTTTATGCAAATTTAGAATTTTTTATGCATCTTTCTTCATTCATATATAATGAACCTTAAAAATAACTTTATTGTGCTAATACAACAATCCAAATTGAATTATATCACAAATATAAATATCTTTTCCAAGAATTTCATTTTTATTTTTAATAAAGTTTCTCGGACGTTTGATGTCATGGCAACAGTGAAAATATTGAATAAAAATGGAATTTGCATGCTATTTCAATGTAGATTAAATTTTTAGTTATTTAAATTTTAAATAAACTTCTAATTTAAATTTTTTAATGAAATTTGGAATGTAGCCTAAACTTATTTTTTACTTCAAAATGACGTATTCCACTTGTTTGTGAGACCTGCGGTTCGTTCTGTGAAAGTGGGTGACAGACAGACAGACGGATGGACAGACGGACTGAACGATTATAAAACCTTCCACTTTTTACGTTATAAACGCAGTGTGGAAGCTAAAACTCCTGCAATCGTTTTAACTAGTCCTTGGTTTTTATGAAATACTTTACTTTGGTGTTTCCAACATTTCTTGAATAAGACTATTATGCCAATAATCATACAAAAAAATAAATCAAGGTGCAATAAAAAAAATCACACATTAAGATCCCTTCACAGCTCTTTCTATGCGTAATTTATTTGTCTATTTTCAATTCAATTATTTCTGCAATTAAGTTTCAAATATAAATATTTATTTAATTTCTAATATATTATATTTCAATATAATAATTTAAAGTTACTTTAAAATATTTCAATCATATTTGAAGACCTTAATGGAAGAACGTGCTAAGTGACATTTTTGATAAATTTGATATTTCTGTGCCAATGGACATATCACTAATTTCTATAACGATAAAAAGTTTCCATTTTTTCATAAACTTTAAATTTAGCATATTTTTTTTCGATTTACAAGGATACTCAAGAGATATTTTACATGCCACATAATCATAAGACATGCGTACGTAAGATTTTCCCATGCAGAAAATCTGACTACTCAGACGGGGCTCCAACCCGCAAACTTGGGCTAATGAAGTAGATACGTAACACCCCTCAACCACTGAGCCTAATTGAAAAGGTTCAATTGCGTAAAAAGAACATTTTCATAATGATATTCATACTTTTTATTGCTTTTTAGTACGAATATATAAACTCTAGCAGGCAATTTTATGAGTCTGTAAACGAACATTCATAGGAAGAAGAGTGATTTAATAATATTACTTTTCTCACTGCTTTTAAATTCTTCCATACATTATCTGGTTTACAAGCTATAAAAATACGTAGTTCCATTTTCTGCTGAATCGTAATAATATTTATATCATATCCATAATATAAATAACATTTTTATTTATTTTGTAATAACTTCTGACTTCTTTGTACTAGAATAAAGCATTTGATTTACATAAACAACTTGAACATTATACGAGGAACGTTTTCATATAAATTAGTTTAATGTATTAGAATGTATTTTTTAGTATCAAAGTACGTAAATTAATACCAAATACGTTTTACTATTTAATTTGAAATATAATATTGATATCTTATATGATATTCAATATTTAAAATGCTCTAATCGGGCAAAATCTGTAAATTTTTGACTTTATGTATTTATGAAAACATCGTAATTTTTATTTGTTGAAACTTTTAAGTAAAAATATTATTTTTTGTATTACGATAAATAAATAAGCAATTTTTTACTTCGTAAAGTTACAGCTAAAATATTTCCTTTGAAATTATAAAACTTATAAGTTTTACTTAGAAGCAGAAACTTAAACATTTTGTGTAAATTAAAAAGAGCTAAAAATTAATCAAACTATGAACTTGAGAAGTATAGAAACAAATAAAAGTTATCTTAATTAACGAAGTTACAGCTGAAATCTTGCCTTTAAAATTATGAAACCAGTAGTATCACTTGGAAGCAGAAACCTTAACCAAACCTAAGAGCATGCTAAGCTGAATGTAAAAATGCATAACATTAAAACATAATTACCCTTCTTTGGTAATAATAAAGGCATTATATTAATTTATGTACATTAAACATTTAAATACGAATTACAATTATGTTATTTTTATCATTTATTATAGTCTAGATTTGTTAAAGTCATTACATGCATACTTCTACGACTTACATTCCGGTTTAGGACTTTGCATATTGTATTTCCAAAGTAGAATTACATAAAAGTAATTTTTTTTTAAATATATTTATATATTATCGTGATGGACTCTAAATGAGTTTAATAAAGATTATTTTACAATGTAATTTAAAACCTGTGATTTATTTAATTGAATAAATATTCCATTTTGGTACAAAATAATTTTCAAGTATTTCCGCTAAGTGATCTTCAAAATTACTTTATTTGAAAATACATAAATAAAAGGTAATTAAGATTTCAAAATAATTATAATTTTGGTACTCAAGAATATCTTATCTTCTTATTTGTGCATGACCAATAATGGTATTCCATTGAAAGAAATCAGTTAGGCATAACTTAAGTGTATACCATCAATAGATTTTTTGTAGGGGTGCATTTAAAAGCATTTAAAGTAATCATATATAAATTTAAAATATATCACGGGTACGTGATTTCGTGTCTGAAAGTAAAAGCACTCGAAGGTTGTTAATAACTTTCGACTCCGGTAATGCGTTTTCAAAATGGTCGCTTAATCCATTGAAAAGAATTTATAAATTATTCTAGGTGCAGAATGCGTTGCAGGAAGAAAAGAAGAAAATAATTCAAGAGGGGAAAAAATTATAAGCTACTGCGTACCTACGGAATTAATAAATTATTGATCATTCTGCTATTAAGAACATTTGGGGGAGAGTATTTTTACATCAGAAATACATTTGAGGTGCATAATAATTTATTTGAAACATTTTCACTGACTCAAATGTAAAAATGTAACAATTTATATTTTATATTGAAGTGTAAAGTTATTTCATGGTTATTTTATAAGTGAAGATACATCTAAATATTAGAAAGCCTAAGTTATATTAATAACGTCAACACTTAATTTCAATTACCTTTTTTTTAATGCAAAGCTATGAAAGAATTGCGATGGGGTCAAAAATCGCAACGGGAGATTTTGTGTTTTCTTACCCATTTCGGAGGGGGCTGATTCTAAAAAATGGGAATTTATGAAATAGGCTTAAACAAATACACAGCTTCAACAAAAAGAACTACGGAAAAATTTGGCATGCGAGTTCTTAATACATGTCAGACATCATAATAAAGTTTTCGAGAAAATCGGGCATGATTAACCCTCTAATGCATGTTACCATTTGATAACAAGTAACATTAATCCACTTTAGTCTATTAAATTAGTGCTCCTCTTAGACAAATCTGTGTTTTTTTCCTTTATTACTTTTCATTTTAAAGTTGTAGCTACTAATAATCCTCATAGATGACAGTAGTAAAAGTGTATTCAAAATTAAAGAGTGAGGTTATTAACTTTTGTGAAATTACGTTTTTGGCAGTATTCAAAAAATAATAATATTAGTACTAAATACTAATAAATTGTTTTGAAAAATCAATCATAGTTAAAAAGGGTTATTCTGAACAAATTTTAGTAGTTTTCTAGTCATTATTATCAAAATTGGAATTTTTCAGTTGGTTTTTGTCATATGGAAAAAAATTTAAAAATTGAAATTATTTAAATTCTAATGCAGTTACAAAAAATTTAGTATTTTTCCCATAATGTGTGAGTATTAAAGATACATATATATTTTTTTGGTATGAAAATAAAAATTCATGCATTAGAGGGTTAAAGAATAGCTGCCATATAACTTTTTAAGTTTGTTACAGAAACTACCTTATTGCTTATATAATTAATTTAAAATGTATTGATTTATTAAGTTGTAATTGAAAGTCGTGTAGTGTAGCTTGGTTTTAGATTTGTGAAAACAGAACCAGATTAAAGAGTATGCCCTACTAAAAATGGTCAGTAGAGATCAATAGAAAATTTGTATGAGGAAATTTCCTACTGGTACCAATAGAAATCTCTATTGATCTATATTGATATCCATACAAATCTCTATTGATCTATATTGATATCCATACAAATATCTACTGATCTATATAGATATCAGTGCAGGCCTATTGATGTCATTTGAGATCAGTAGCTTACTGATATTTTCTTTACTGGTGTCGGTAGAGCTATTGATATCAATAAGAAATATGATCAGTAGGTTACTGATATCAATAGCTTCTAATGATAACAATAGTGACATCCGTAGAAATAAGTAGACATCAATAAAGCTGCACTTATGTCAATAGATTTTTGTATTGATCTCTATGGATCATTTTTAGTAGGGTGTCGCTTATAGGCTCAAGTAGACCTGCCACTCCATCTATGGTAAAGATTACTTAATGCTTTTATTTTAAGAAATAAAAAGATGTAATTCATTGGTTCTTTATCAAATAAAAAAGTTGAATTTATCGATGTTTTTATATTTTTTTACATAAAGATTATTTAATTTTGATAAATCTACAAATTAAATTGATTTACACTAAATTATAAAGTTAAATTCGTTATCTCCGTTTTTAATTAGTTCCTTATAAGATTCGTAAAAAATGCGTTTCGAACCTAATTGATTAATTTATTCTTGGAGGTCATTGAGTCATATTATTAAATTAACTTGATATTTTTAAGATAATAACTATATTTTTCTTTATTGTCACACCTGATGCATTTGTTACAATGCAAAGTGATAAAATTGAATTTATATTAACCTTACATCATAAATACAATATTGAAAAATAGTGTCTCTTTGAACTCTTCAACGCATGAAAAAGTTTTGAATACATATAACCAAATCCTCCTAAAAAATTCACCGCTTTATTTTGTAACATATTTTCTTTAGAAGTCTTGCCCCACTTGGAAAATTGACATTCAAATTAAACAGTTACATTTATTAAAGAACGTTTTACTGATAATGTGTAGGGGAGAGTGTTGTACCTTGGGACAATTTTTACATTTTAATTTTTTTCTTTGATAATTATAGTTAAAATAAAAATTTAAAAGCAGCATTTCAACACACCAATATATTCCTCAATAATATATATTTTTAAATCTGGCAGCTTGAAATTAAAAAATTGCCACTCATTTAAAGTAGTGAGGATAAACTGTCCCAAGGTACAATATGATGTTGTACCTTGGGACATACTTTATAATTCAGTCAATAGTCATACACTTGAACTAATTTGTGTCAGGAAACAAACTTTATTTTTTTTTCAAGGAAATACACAAATAAAACTTCAAAATTCAAGAATAATTTAGCCAGAATTATATTTTCACACTTCAATCATTATAAAATATATCCAAAACAAAGCTGAGTTGTATTTTACATGTTTTGTGGAATTGCTCTTAAAATAAATAATAAAGATGTTTTTATTTATCCAAATTATTAAGAATCACGAATATGTTGTACCTTGGGACCTGTCCCAAGGTACAATACGCTTTACTGTCCCAAGGTACAATACACTACATGATTTAAATAAAAGCAAGATAGTGGCCAATCTAAATGCACTATCATTATTTTCTCATAACCAAAATATTTTAAATTCTTCTCTTTTACGAAGAAAATAAAATGCAGTTGACTTTTTGTTAAAGTACAAAGGTAAAGAAATTATATTAGAATGAGAAAAATATTTACTTTGGGGTGATGAAATATTATGTTTTGTCCAATTCATCAATTCAATGAAGCTAGTGTTAAATTTTATTATGATGATGTCTGTTGGTTAAGGCTACTATTAGAAATAAACTATTTATGAATATTGCCAATAGATTCTTAGAAATTGTCAGCGTCCCAAGGTACAAGCGTCTCAAGGTACAACACTCTCCCCTATTTGTTTTCCATATCTTGAAATAACAAGAAGTTCTTAAAGAACTAAAATAGCCTACTTTCCTGTTACTTAAATACTTACTAAAATTCTTATATTGAAAAAACTAGGTTCGTAACAGTAAGTGACATCAACAACCGTTTTTCCACATTAAATTTAAAATAAATTTCACTAAACGCAGCATCTAACCAAACACAGCATCTTTCACTAAACACAGCACTAAACACAGCTTTATTTGCAGTTATAAATAAGTATTTAATTTTTCGTAGAACAAAAACCAAAAAACTACTCCTCAATAAACATTTACTTGCTAAATTCGGCTAGTTTCATTTATTTTATTTCGAAAATTAAATAATTATTACTTGAATCGTTTGCAAAAATTTATATTTCAAAGAATAAATATGTAATATTCCTCGCTTCTAAATAGAATGAAAACAATTTATATCAACATACAAAGATCTCGTAGTAATATATATTTGACGTCATCTTAAATTGATCGATGTCTCAAAAATAAATTTATTTTAATTTATTGTCTAAAAGAATTAAAGTTTCTCAAGCAATTGTTGCGATGGCAATGGTGATTTAATTCTAATGAAAAATGGCTTCCTATGCTTTTTAAATGAGCATTAAATTTTGATGTTTTTTAAATAATTGAAGTACTTCGAATTTGAATTCTTTTCTGAAATTTTCAATGTATTCTAATTTCGATGCGCTGAATGTTTTGACGTATCTCACTTGTTCGTAGCATTTGTAGTTAAATTCAGCGATTTAAATGACTCGAAATTGAATTTCAATGCTAATTCAATGGGAAATTCGTCGTCAAATAGTGGATTTATGTCCGTCCTATCGTACAGACAGACGGACAAAAAGTATGAAAGTTGGGTGTCTGGGGTAACACCTTTCTAATAAAAAAAGAATTTTTAAGATCGGATTGTTAGAACTGGTTTTGGAAGGGGGGTACGGACGGACGGACATCGACCGCATGTCAATACCTACTTTTTCATTTTTTTTAATTCTTCGAATTAAAAAAAAAGAAAAGTAGGCTAAAAATCTTTGAAACATATCCACGTTCATACACACACTGATTTTTTTAAAAAAATACTAAATTTCTCACTTTATTTAAAATATTACTAGCATGTTTGCAAAACAAATTATATTTTGCGCTCACTTTGTAGTCATTACTTATGATTATGCATTTAAATAATACATACAAAATAAAATATAAACGAATATATAATTATAAACTATAATAAATATCTTACAAAACTTTTGAACTTACTATTGACATTATTTCCTTAAATGAAATAGCAGAAACCACAATGTATAAGATCATAATACTATAAAAAAATGAAGTAAAATTTCAATTTACAATTTCTAATCTAATTTTATATTTGCTCATAAGATAAGCTGCTTTTTGGCTTGTCAGAAACTACCCAATAAGGAAAAATCTGCTGGGACAGCAACAGGAAACTGTTGGCTTCCAGCAGCCGAACTGCTGATTCAGTGCCGGGAGAAAGTGTACTTAAAAGTCAATAAAGTGTCCGCGGGAAAAATGCTGGTCCAGCAGTGCTGGCCAGCAGCGATCCATCACTTGTTCGCAGACAGCTGCGTTTTCTCCAGCACTTTTCTAGTAAGCCGCCCAACAGTTACTGCTGTTTTCCAGCGGCAATTTAGCAGCGGGCCAACAGCAAGTGCCGATTTGCCAGCACTTTTCTAGTCAGCCGCCCAGCAGTATGCTGCTGTATTGACGACAGCAATATGGTGGTAATTCAGCAGTTATTTCTTCCAACACCCTTACCGGAAAACTGCAATATAACAGCAGCAATAATGCAGTATTTCAGCAGTTATTTTCCTGCAACCTTTTTAGAACGCCGCCAAATGATAGCATCAATATTACAGCAGTCCCCCCCCCCCCCCCCCGCACTGTTAAAACTGGAGGTGGCATTTGGCACCTGTAGGGGTGAAAGGACGTGTCCCGTCAGCGACACCTCAACAGGCGTCATAAGGCACCCTTAACTAGGGTGAAGGGATGGCACCCCTACTCCAGAGTGACCCACGAAATGAAATGATGGCACCCTAAGGGAGAATAAAGGCACCCCTGATTTGGGGTGCCCAGAGGTGCCACAGCAAATATCAATAGCCGACCAAGGATTTTATGCCTTTGGATCCTCTATAAAACTGTACATTGAATAATAATAAAACAGAATTAATTGAATAAAAAAATGATTGTTTAATAATACCTACATCCAGACTCACTCACATATCGGAATTTTGATCCGGATCAAAGGCCGATAACCCCCTGATCTAGTACTTCCAGAGGTATTGATGTGGTATGAGAACATGAAGAACTTTTTGACCACTACATATTTAACGTTACCCAGCCATCATTAGTCAACACGGTGGTCTTTAGACCGAATACAAGTGCCAACCCTGCAACCATTAGACCCAGAACCAACCCAGCACCGCCGAGGACAGATCCCACAACCCTTCCGATGCGAACACGACGCTTCACACGACTAAGCTACCGCGGCTCAAGATGCATATACCTACTTTTGCTAATTAAAGGCTTCTGAAAATACAGATAAATTTGTTTTAGAGTTTAGAGTGGTAAAATATTTAAAAAAAAATTACGATGAATTAGGATTTAAATTGATTTTTCTAACTTTAAAATAATGTAAATAGGAATGTTTATACCATTCGCACAGCGCGGTCAATTGTAAATACGTCAAGTCAACGTCAAAGACATGCGCAAGTTTACAAGTCACCCCTCGGGTGAAACGTTTGGAGATATTGGCACCCTAAAGACGTTGAGGTGCCAATTGGTACCGCCTATTCACCCCGGATAAGATTCAAAACTTTGAGGTGCCGATTGAAACCGCCTATTCACCCCGGCGTGCCAAACGGCACCTATTTGTCACTTTCAGTTTTAACAGTGCGTAGCCGGCCAAAAGATTCTTATTAATTTAATTTTTAAATTTCTTGGATAATTGGACATATTTATAATGGTCAATATAGATATAAACTATAAATATATATAAATAAATTTTTTAGTGGATATTATTAAATATTTACTTTAAAGTAAAAATAAAATTATTAAAAAAATATTGTGATAACATTAACTAAAATAAAAACAAACACAAGAGTCAAGTCTACATTGATAGAAAAATCTTTATTTTTAAGACATTTCATTAGTTTCGATGCATTTTCTTTTGCGGCAGCCAGCACGGTCAAGGGCCGTCCTTAACCATTTCTTTATAATGTTTTCGACATCCATTTGCTTCGCCTCTTTTTGCGTTTGGCGAACTGCAACTGAAACAAAAAGAATAAAAATACAATGCATTTTATTTAGTTCATTTTATTAAATAAAACATTTGTAGGGTAGACTGACCAGTGAGTGAACAGGCCCCAGTGAATGAACATTTGGTAAATATAATAAAAAAAAAGGATTGATAATCATTCCACTAGATGGATTGGCAACACTGACTTCCTCCCATGTAGTAGGAAGCTATCTGACATAAGTTGTTTGTCCTGGTCATTATATCCCGGTGTTCATTCACTGGCGAAAGCAGCACCTTAAACGTTCATTCACTGGTTAGTCGACCATATTCCTATAACTAACAACTCTGATTGAATACGACTTATATAATTTTTTAATGAAAATAAATAAATTGCAAAAGATAAATAAGAACAAAAAAGCGAGTCAAACAAAACCTTCTGTGCCCTTTTAATACAAGAATTGTATAATATACTATGATAGAAATAGTTTCATGATAAAGAATTTCCAATAATAAGGAATCAATGATAATGAATTAAAAGCAATGAAAAAGTGCCTCAAACTTATACATAAGTGCATCCTAAGAATAACCTCAGCTTCAGAGTCTGCTGAATAACTTTTAAAAAATCGTCGAACGGATTCGTTACATCATACGTACAACTGTAGAAGGGGTCTTTGGCTATATTGTTAATTCTGTACAAAATACAGGTGAGCAAGTAGTAGCGCAGACTGCACTTAAATTTCTTTATCCAATTTCAAACACTGATTCCAAATTAGTCAGTTCACTATCCAAAAAAATTCATAAATTATTGAAACACCAGCACATAAACTTTCAATAAGATTTTAATACTAGGGCACTGCTGTGTAGAAAATACATGTATATTAATTAACTGACACAAGTAAAATTGGCATATCTTTTATAGGAAAAAAAATCTTAAAATTTTCACAAGAGGTATCGAGAATTCTAAATATATTACAGCAAATAACTTTTTTTGGTAACCAAGGTGAAATAGAGTTCTTAAAACCGGCTTCATTTCCTGTTCACATCACTCAACAAGAATGATGTACAGAAAATAGAAAATTTGTATTGCATGTAATAAACAAAAACCAAAATCCTTAAAAAGAATCCTACACAAAAATCGTTTACATAATTAAAATATGTAACTATAGCACTTCTTGTATGATAACCCTAACGGCGTGTTACTTAAGTTAAGATGTAATTAATACAGTGATGTCCCTGAAGGGGAGGGAAATAGTCTCCAGGAACCCGTACCCGTGGGAAACTGCGCAATGACCGCCCACGGGACTTTCGGACCCAACAGATTTAACGAGAACGTACTCCGCATATACTCGGTGAGTTTTCAGCGACCAGGTTTCGATCGCGGGACCTTCCGACCTGTAGATCGCTACCTTGACCACAGGGCGCCTCACAGCCCTAAGATAAGTTTTCGAATTGCATTGCACTTTGCAAAACGGAATAGGAAACCCTAAAATATGGCGATCTTTCGAAAATCGCCAATTTAGTAAAATGTCGGCGCTAAGTATATTTAAAATAGGCAAATCAATTAAAAAAACATTGTGACGAAAACAAATAGCGTTTTTTAGTAAGAAATAAAAAAATATAAATTTTTTTTCGATTTATTTAATATAACTACTCATTTATATAAAAAAAAAATAGAACCTAAAATGGTGCCAACTCGACGAACTTTAGCCAAAGTTGACACAATATCATTGTATTTCAGCGCATGCTCTCACCCATTCTAAAATTGTTGATTTGCCAACACTGGCTCAGCAGAAACACGACAGCACCGATCCGGCATATGTAGATCGGCAGCGGCACACCAACATTTTGTCAACAGATAATCACCACACGTATGCCGGCAACGTAAAGGGGCACTTTCCAGCAGAAATACGACAGCACTAATCCAGCATTTAGTAGACCAGCAGCGGCCCACCAGCATTTTGTCAACTGATAATCACCACACGTATGCCAGCAACGTAAAAGTGCCCTTTCCAGCAGAAATACGACAGCACTAATCCAGCATTTAGTAGACCAGCAGCGGCCCACCAACATTTTGTCAACTGATAATCACCATACGTATGCCGGCAACGTAAAGGTGCCCTTTCCAGCAGAAATACGACAGCACTAATCCAGCATTTAGTAGACCAGCAGCGGCCCACCAGCATTTTGTCTTCAGATAATCACCACACGTATGCCGGCAACGTAAAGGTGCCCTTTCCAGCAGAAATATGCATGCACCAGCACTAAACCATCACTTCCAGCAGTTAATCAACTGCTGGGCCAGCAGTTCACTGTTTACTGGGTATTCAAAAATATTCGAAACTTATAAAAAAAAATCAACTTCCTGCAAATTGGAAACGTAAAAAAAAATCTTTTTAAAATAAAAGTTGTTTTTTTATGTTCTTTTTTTTTTTTTTAAATATCTATTACTTTTAGACATTTCTATTGTGTCTAGCAAAATAATGAAACAGATAGTAGATTGTTTTTTCATTATTTATATCAATATTATCTATGCACTTTGAATAAAAGCTTTATAAGAAGGAAAAATTATTGGTTAGTTAAATTTGAATATGAATGTAAAAATTAAGTTGATAAAGAGGAAAAAGTTATTTATAAATGTACTTGGAAATTGGAAGACATATAAATCCAAAAAAATGAATTGTTAAAAAAATATTTATTGAAATGTTACCTGCAATATAGAACATATAATATTGGGATTTAACTAGTTTTTTAATGATCAGGATTGATAGAACATGGAAAAATACACTATAAAAATGTTGTTAAACGTTACTTCGTACTTCGATAAGCTTTCTCTCATCTTGTGGTGTAGCATTACGTCATAAATTGGTGTAACGTTATTCCGTAATGGTAGCCGTAACTGGCATCAGCAAATGCTCCACCATTTTTTATCAAATTTATGAGTTATATCGAGTTACACCAGGTTTTACCAAAGCTTTACAGTGTATGTCGAAATGAAATTGGTCTCGAAAACGCTTCCACATTTTTTTATTGTATGAAAGCCGAAGCAATCTTACTTGGCAGTTTTAAAAAATATGTATTTTTATCTTTCAAAATCCTTAGACCCCTTACTGTGGTCGTGGTAAGCTTCCTCCTATCCTGTGGTGTAGCATTACATCATAAATTCGGTGTAAAGTTGCTCAGTAAGGGTGACCGTAACGGGTGGAAGCACATGCTTCCACAGTTTGACAAAAACAATTACGAGTTACACTAAACCTTTACACTGAATGTTTTAATGGAATTGGTTCCGAAAACACTTCCACGTTTTATTGTTTTTAATGTAATGCAAGCCGAAGCCATCTTATTTGGCAGTTTTAAAAAACATGTGTATTTTATCTTTCAAAATCCTTAGACCCCTTACTGTGATCATGGTAAGCTTCCTCCTATCCTGTGGTGTAGCATTACATCATACATTCGGTGTACCGTTACTCTTTAAGGGTGACCGTAACTTGTGAAAGCATATGCTTCCACAATTACACCGAGTTACACTGAACCTTTACAGTGTATGATGTAATGAAATTGGTTCCGAAAACACTTCCACGTTTTATTTTTTTTAATGTAATGCAAGTCGAAGCAATCTTACTGGGCACAGTTTTAAAAAATTATATATTTTTATCTTTTAAAATCCTTAGTCCACTACTGTGATCTCTTTTCTGGGGACCATTAGTCGGGCGCGTTGAGTCCTAATGAGAGGGCGTAAAATGTGCCCGGGCAATCCGTTTCCTTCGGATGTAGGAACTTTTATTGTCCTTTTTTGCCCCTTTTCCCGCTCGCGGTTATTATTTCCTCACTTTGGAAAATCCCGGACGCCGTTGTTTTATTTTTCAACATCCTCTAACCCTCTTTTTCTGTTTGTTTCTCTCTTTCCTCGATAATTTTCTTATTTCTTCTTCTTTCTCCTTGTTCTGCCGTCGTGTTCCTTCACTCTAAATTTATTTCCGCAGTATTATTCTTGTCGTGGTTTGAAGCCGATACGTAATTTGTCTTCATTCAATATCTTTTGCCTGGCTGCAAACGTGCCGATCCGAGTTTGGTATCCTGTGGGCATGACAGAAGACCGATCAGATTTGAGATGTAAAAATCTTTATGTTGGAGAGCACACAACACAAATTATTAAGAATACTTTTTTTAAAAGTAAAAAAATCAACAATTTAGAAAACTGACTATTAGTGCTACTTTTTAAACGATTGTTTCCGATAGTTGTCTATACTTGGCAGATCGTCGAAAACTACAGCAATGAATTGTAATGAAAATGCGAAACTCTTGATTATTGCCTTTTTAAATAAAAATCCCAGTCTTGCTCCTACATTAAATTAGCAAGCAAGGCATACATCTCATTACTGAAAGTGTTGTGTTTGAAAAATATAAAAATAGCAGGCACTTATTTAATAACAAAAAGTTATGCGTTAAAAAGAGACAACCAAGTTGGGGTGTATTTATCTATTAACTCTTTTTAAGCTAATCATATTAAGAACTTTTATTATCATTTTTATACCATATTTTACCTATAATTTTTCAAAAACTTTAGAAAATACTTGCTTAAACCTATTTATATCATTAAAGAAATAAATTAATTTAAAAAAGAGCCAAGCTTTTTTAATTGGTTCTTTTCAAATACGATTGCAACGAAATTAATTTCATTCTAATTCAAATTTGATTTTCTAAATGAATTTCAAAATAATGTGCGTAATAGATTCAAATCTATGCTAAAAATACAATTGCGATTCGAACAGCAATAAAAAAAATATACTTTGGAACGAAACAAATAGAATTAATGAAAAAAATCAATGCTTAACTCAACTATTTTAATCGACTAGTATCATCGTGACCTGGGAGTGGCATAGAAACTTCTCAGTTTCTTTCTTTTTGTTGATTGACAATTTCAGAAGGGGGACAAAAGGGTGACGGTGGCATTTATCGAGCGGATTGTTATAAAAAGTTTTACAATAATTTGCATGTTTTCGTGTCTTTATAAAGTTGGCACTTTGAAAGAACTACTTAAAATCCTACTTTCAAGTATCTGAATTTTTATACAACATCATTATTTGGAAACAAAAATAAAAGAATCTTCAAGTAAAATGCTCTAATTTGAATGGATTTTTATCGATTACCATTACATTTATAAAAGCGTTCGAAGTTGTTTATGTCCAATTATTGAATATTTAAGCACAAAAAGTGACGAAATGTTTCTGTTTACACTTTTTTTTAAATTATATTGGATTTGATTTTTTAATTGGTCTAGCTTTACAGTAGAAATTTTATTTTTATTACGATTATAAAAGCAGTTTATGAAGAAAAATATTACATTTTTATTTTTTTAATATATTGAGTGCTACACCAATTATTTAGAGCTTTTTACAGGATTTTTTTTTAGAAATGCAAATAAATATACTTTACGTATGATCATAACATCGTTACTTATGACCCCCCAAATGCAGATATTTAGTACAAATTATGATTTTTTTAAACATAAATACTAAAGATATTGGTTTAATTTTTTTAAAAAAAATATGTCCGAATAAAACGAATATCCATATTGATATTTTCAGCAAAGTTGTATTTATCAGTTTGGAATTATTTCCAAATTTGTAAACGAATTTAGATATATTTATTCAAATGGAAATTTTAAAGTTATTTTTTTCTTTCTCTAAACTAACAATAATATGATTAAGGTACATGTACCCAATAAGTGCAGTGCTCTCAATATGAACACATTAAATACCTTTAAACATTATTTTTTTATCGAGAGGTAGTGCTACACGTCCATGAAAAAAAAGCAGTTTAACAAATAAATAATTTAACATAAAAAGAGCCAAAAAGTGCTATTCGCCACTTCAAAGGAGATTAGTTTTATCGTTGTACTGATCTTAATTATAGGAAGGTTTATATTCTTACAAGATTTTGTAAATTTATTTTAAATTTTACAAGGTGGAGCGTTTTAGGAAACTGATTAAACATTTTTTGATTGATATTAGATACATTCCTTGAAATTTTTTTACTTGTATATTCATTATACAAGATTTAGTAATATTTCACACGACTCCCAATATGGTCACCCCATAGAAAGTACAGCAAATGAATCTTCATATTCATATATATTTTTTAAATATATGTTTAATAGAATTTATTAAACTAGTTATAACAGATAAATGGCTTATATTAGTGACATTACTGCACTTCGAAGGTCTTCAAAGAGCCGTAACCGACCCTTCTAGAAAAACATGTTTTTAAGATATTTACTCTGCCTCCTCCTCCCCCGCAATACTTTAAGTTATATTTTTTCATCTTCTCTCTGCTATAATCTCTTAAATGAGTGGATCTTCTATAAATACTGTGTAGTAGTTCTATAAAGATCCACCTATCCCTAATCTAGACCTTATGTCTATGATTTATAGCGACCAGTAGCTCCTTATATGTACACTCATATAAAGAAAATGTTTTTATTAATTAAATTAAACCAGGTTTATTACCAGGTATTTTATTTTAATAATGATGCTCTAAAGTCCAGGGATAGTTGTCCTAAATTCTAAGTCCTCTGACGCTTACAAAAGGGTGAAAATGTATTTTACTTTAAGGTGTCCATAATGGGTGCGGGTACATTATTAATCATTTTTTCTAAACACCAAGTAACACCCAAATTTTACAGTGGTTGTCATTAAATGGTTTTCAAACACACTTTCGGATTTCATTTTAAAAATTCAATGTAAGCCGACCTCATTAAAAAACGTTTTTGAGACCATTAACGACCCATTTGTGAAAAGCTTTAACACCTTCATTAGTGAATAAGAACTTAAGTATTTTAAATTCGTTTATCGTGTAGCTTAAATTTTCCTACACATATGGTTCAGTAAAATTATATTTATCTGTCTCATATTTTGTCTACTTAGATGAACTTAAACAGAAAAGTTACTTTTATATTCCAATTTGTATTCCCAATCGCCGTTAATCAGTAAAATTTTAACTTAAATAAGCATCAATAATTATAAAAAATAATTTCAAATAAAATAACATTATTAATGTCAATAACATTATTAATGTCAATAATATTATTATTATTATTAACATAATATTTTTCAAAAACTGAATAACACAATATTTATTGACGTTTTTATAAAATATTAAGAACTGGGTAAAAAAAAAATAAGGTAATTTAAAGGTAACTGGTGATTTAAGTATCTCATCCATTCATATCGAAATATTTTATATCAAATAGTTTTAATCTAAATAATTTAAAGTTCTCTTTTACTACTCCTCGTCGAATATTTATAAAAGTTAATGAGACACTATTAGCATTTCTAAAGAATGTCATTAATTAATTGTATGCGGCCAAACACTTCATTGCTTTTCAAAAACTATGTTTTGAAAAGTTATTATATTTACAACACAACGCAAAAAAAATTATAATTATGGATAAATTTCGTGTATCTATTAATTTTGTATTTTAATTATCTATTACGTTTTATTTTCTTTAACGTTGACTGATAAATTTCGAATTTCTAATTAACTGTATTACAATGTTAAATAAAATTTTTAAAAAATCCCGACAGACTTATTATATTAAAATAAAATAAACTGTTAAAACTGAAAGAATTTTCGTTATAACGTTATTTTTGAATTGGTTAGTTTAAACAAATTTCATATTCATAGAGATTTAATTTAATTTTAGGGAACTTTCATAGTAGGTTACATGAATAAAAACTTTATGATTTATGACTTTCTTGGTGGGGGGCAAGTTCGCCGAACACTGCGACCTTAGGTCTATTGTATTCAAACCCAGAAATGACACAATCACAAGAGACACACAAAGAAAGAGATGACACAAACACTTAGACAAATAGCAACATTTATTGACGGACACAAACATCCATGCCATGACCGGGACTCGAACCCGAGCCCCCCAGCTCCAAGGGCTAATGCGTTAACCATTGCGCCAGCGGGCCGGCAATAACAACTTTAGTGAAAAGTACCGATAATTTTTTACGTTTAATTAGTATTTTAAAAGCAATAAATTTTTGATACATTAGCATTTTTAAAAATTAATTACAAAATTTATTTAGACTTTGTAGTCTTTTATTCTACAACTGACCAACATAAAAAAAGTGCTATAAAAATCTATTTTACTGTTATTTCAGTGTATTATATTAAAATTATTCTATTAAAGGTTATAAAACTATCGTTGTTTGTGTAAATATTTACTTCATCAAAAGTATTACAATCGATGAAAGATATACTTTGTATATTCTTAACATGAATAACTGTGAATTTAATTTTTATACTAATATTCAAAATCAAATTATTATGACTATTATACAATATCCAACTTATCAAATCTGAATACTTCTAAACCTTCAAATGCAAATGAATATTTTTTAGTTTCCATCTGCAGTATAATATATATTTTAACTATCAATAAATCTCAATATAAGACCTACATTTTATTTCCTGTAACCACAACCCACCAGAAGCTACAGTAAAAACACCCGAAACTGGGGCTGTCAAAACAATACCTCGTAACAAAGTTACAAACTTGGTGTTGGGCGAAACTTTTATTTGTTTTGTGGCTTTCAAGGGCTGTGACCCAAACTCACACACAATGTGACACTGTGAAACTTTTACGTCAATTAGATTTCAAGCAATAGATTAGGTTGAATGTTTTTGAAGAAGGTCCATATAATTCATTGCGACGCATTTGGGAATTAATGCCACCCCTATTCCGAAAATTGAACCACAGATGTCTTATAGGGACTTGAGCATTAAAGGGGATTTAGGGGAGAGAAAAAATGTGGGGTTTCTAGGAAAATAAAGGAGAGTTTGAAAAGAAAACGCATTTGAGTGTTAAAGATACTTCTTACATGTGTATATTTCTAGAAGGATTTTTCAGGTGTTGTGTTCTTTCGAAGAAAAATTATAGCAAGTTTAACTTAAAAAAGATTAATGCTCTCTATTTTATATTAAACTTTTATTATTTTATGTAGTTTTAATCTTTCAACTTTTTTTTATCAATATAGCTTTATTAACAACTGGTCCAAAAATCTAATAAATTTTTTCATTAGCATTTACACGAATATTATTGATTTTAAGATGTGAAGTATCTAAGTCAATATATTAACAAAAGTAAATACTTAACCATATTATAAGTTGAATAGTTCATTCACTCAATATAACTTAACTATTTGATGTTTTAAAAACAAAATAATGCATAAGGAAGGAAACCAAAATTGCTATTTTACAATACACCATACAATTCAATACAAATGTCCAAACTCTAATTTCGAATAGTTATGAGGGTAATTTTTTTGTTTTTGGTAATGTCATAATTACATTTGTTTACGTTAATAAATAATTAATAAATAGCATTAAATGTTGGATGCATTTATTATATTTAAAACATTCTTAATGAGAAATACAATCAGACAAAATTTTACAATAATATACCTTCTTGTTTCATCACAAATAAATTCTATTTACTTTCTACCCATGACATGTAACAAAATGTACGAAAGTAATTACTAGCTAGTTTCAGTTGACATTTCAATTAATTTTTGAATATGATAACCACTATTTGCTAATGATAATTTTAATATCATTAAAGTTTAATAAATAACTAAAATTAAAACAAGTTGCAAGTAGATAACTCTAAAATTGAACAAACGAAAAAAACACGCATAGAGAGTGAAACCAAAATAACTACTCTCTCAAAAACGACGAAATTTTCCTTAATTTTGACGATTCGCTTACTGGTAAATGCTCCGAGTTTTCGTTTCCTCAAAGTGAGGTAATTTGAATCGTCATTTTTATGAGGATTTGAATGTCGTCTAATCTAAAGAAATATTTCGTCATTTTTGAGCATGTGAGTACAACAATGAGATTCAGTTTCCTCAAAATCAAGATACAGAATCGTCAAATCAAGATCGTAAAAGTGAAGATTCGCGTTTACTCAAAAGTCACGTGATAGTTTGACGAAACAATCCTCAAAATTAGCGAAATGAGGCTTGAGGATTCATGAATCGTCAAAAATGAAAGTGTTATTTCTGAGAGTGTAATTGAACAGTGGAAGCAAAGAATAAAAGCTCGAATCTGAAACAAGCCAATTGAACCAAAAATTTAAGCAGTAAATACAGAAATTCAAGGAACATCAAGATATGTCATTAAAAATATATACGAACAACAAGTGCAAAAAAAATCGAAGGATCAAAAAATCTTTACAAAACAAGCGGTAATAAAATAAAAAAAATAACAAAGAATACAAGATAGAATAGCAAAGAAAGAACTAACATCTTTAAATGAAACAATGAAGCATAATAAAAGTATTATCAAAGAAAAAAAAAAGAACGACAAACAAAACCTCTAAGAAACTTGTTTCGTTTTGAAGGAAAACCTAAAATACAAAAATTGATACTATGTAATAAATGAACAAAGGAATATTCACTCTTTCAATACTCAATAGCCAATCCCTAAAAGAGTTTTGTATATAGAGATGGGGAAAAAGGGACAGTTTAGGAGTTTGCATCAGGAGTTGAATAGCTAAATGTAAAAAGCGATTAAATCTATTGGGGAATTTCCAAGTAAGATTCTTTCATTCAACAAATTAGTGTAAAACGTGGCGTAGTGGGCGATTCTCCAATGGGCTTGACCTTTTTTTTAACATTTAGTGATTCAAGATCAGCTTTTACTTTTATCAATCACTGAACACGTGCTTTGAAGATATTGCTCTAGGAAAAGTGTTACAGTGCCATCTTTAGGGTATGGTAGGTACTAAAAGCTTCCTTTATTCGGATACTTTTTCTCGTTTTTTAAAATGCTATATGATCAAAGTTTGGTTATGTTCAATTAACAACTAAGAGGAGATTACAACTGGCGTATGAGTTCCAATCGAATAAACTCAAAATTTAAAACCAACTCATGTGTTTAGAAAAAGAGACGAACAGATAAATATCCGTCCTACAAATATCGAACATGTACTATATGCTTGAAACTTGGCTCAAAAACGGAAATTGTGACTTATATAATGTAATAGTGGGAAGCTAGAAGAAATATGAACTCTCTAAGAACATTGAATTCTGTGAACTTTTTATACCCTTTTATATCCAGCAGTATTTTATATTTATTTATGATTTTTGTTTCCTACTTATTTATTTATTATATCTGCATTCATTGATTAATTTTCCAGCTAAGCCATACATAAAAATAAAAACGATAATAGTTAATTTATTTAACCTTACATTTTCAAAAATATCGTCAAATTTTTTTATCTTTATAAGAAACAACAATGTTAATATTTCTTATGATGTCACACTCTAAATACTTCTATTTCATTTTCTATTTCATTGATTGTTTTGTTTTCTTCGACAAAGTGTTGAAACAAGCCCATACTTATTCTCAATAAGTATGACTGTTAAATATTTGGTGGCATTTTTCTAAAAAAATATTGTCCTTGTACTACGAAAACAGTGTGGAGAAATGTTTCACCATATTCTTGGTATCTGTTTAAACTTTGTTTCATGCTTAGGAATCAAAAACCCGAGTAAACCGATCCGGCGGCCTAGTGGTTAAGACATTGGCCTTTGGAGCTGCTGGGTCCGGGTTCGAACCCCGTTGAGGCATGAATGTTTGTGTTTGTCGAGTATATGCGGAGTACGTGCTTGTTAAATCTGTTGGGTCCGAAAGTCCTGTGGGCGGTCATTGCGCAGTTTCCCATGGGTACAGGTCCCTGGAGAAAATGTCCCTCCCCTTCAGGGACATGTCTAAATTGTGGAGGTGGTGACAAATGGCAGAATCTGTCATTTGTTTATGTGTGTGTCTTGTGTTGTCCTACTTAACGATGGTTTATAAGCGGGTCCTTGCGACCAAGCACACAAGCTTGAAAATATATGTCTACCAACCAACCAACCTGAGTAAGGATACAATGGAATATCAAACACATGGTGAAACATTTCAACACACAGTCGTTGCACCAGAAACCAATCCATTTGGTGAAACTTAGAGCCAAATTTTTAACAGTGTACGATCATAGAGCAAACAAAATCCATATAACCCCATCACAAATCTATTGCCCGCATCACCAAGTCCAGAAGAAGGCCAAATTCCTTGCCGGGTTATCATTCAAGTCTCAAAAATACATTAATATGCAGATCCCCTTTCTCATCTATCCATCTCTGTATCGCAAAACCCCTTCGAAATTTTTCCATTCCGTCTGATAGCCGCATTATAAGTGCCCCGCAAAAAGTATCGGAATTCCTTTGATCCCGAAAGAGGATGCGACTCGAATTTATTCCGCGCGAACCCTCTCGACTTTGGGCCCTTCAGATCGGGGTTCTGGGTTATTTTATTAGAACGGCTGTTGATGTACTGGAATGTAAATTTCAAAATACAAATAGGGTTGCGTTGGGTGCCTATTCAAGTGTTGGCTCGTCACCTGACTGTGGTTCTAAAATACTACGCCCGTCGCCAACAGTCCTCGTGTAGCTCTAGTGCGACGATAATTCAAAACCAAAACCAAAATACAAATATGAGTAAAAGAATTCTAATTAAATATTACAATTTTCTGGAAAAAAAACATTCATTGGAAAGAAAACTAAGTTTATATTACATTTGAATAATCTAGATGAATAGCTCATATTTCCCTAAATATAACAAAAATATAAGGGTCAATCTATTCATTTGCAAATTTTAATGACGGTAAATTCAATTCAGCGAAGTCGCCAATGAACTGACCGGATCCTATATCTTATAAGTTATACTTTGGTACGAGAGCTTTACAACTACACCATTTACATTTAAAAATATGTACGGCCCAGTAAATCCTAGCTTTTCCTAGCGAATTTTGGCTGTTTAACTAATAAAATCTGCAACTGGTAACTGTCAAAAAATTAAGTCAAATTTTCAAATATTTGAAATAAAATGAATTTAAAGTTTATTAGAAATATTTTTTACTGCGTTTTTCTAAAGAACGTTTCGATCTAATAAAACTTAATAAAATATTTGCTCTTTATTTTTAACTTTAATTCATCAATTTAGATATTGATAATGAATCAGGTACAAATGTGTTGACAAATGACCGTGATTGCGTCCTCTAGAAGGGAAGAGTGTAGGCTTTTTCAGCCCATTACACCGCTCGCCAGAAGAGACAGTCACAAGAGACACACAAAGAAGGACGCCACAAACACATAGACAAATAACAACATTTAATGACAAACACAAACATTCATGCCTTTACCGGGATTCGAACCCGAGCCCAGCAGCTCCAGGCCACTCTAACCATTGCGCCGGCGGGCCGTCGGTACAAATGTGTTACCATACCTTTAATATTTTACTTGAGAAATCCAAAAAAAAAAGTTTAGGTATACTTTAAGAAGTTTTAAGTATACTAAATGCTCAATATAATCTATTAAATATAATTCATGATGAACTCTCTCTTTTTAGTTTGCTTTTAATTCCTTGTGTGCTTTCTTTCTTATTTTAGAAGAACTGAAAATTGGCCTATCTGGATCTTGCTATTGTTATTAAAAACTAGTTTAAAATGTTAGGAAGTTCCTACTTTAACATCCTCATTCCTTTCCTTCGCGAAGAGTTTCTCGGCCCGAATCCTTAACCGGGTTGGGCGAGGGTAGGGGTTAAAATCTGCTTTGGGGTAAGGAAATGAGGGGGCACGGGAATTATTCGAACGAGTGCCTCCATTTTAGAACGAAAAACACCTCCGATGCCTCGAGTTTTTAGTTCTTTCATCACTATCGAATATTTCAGTGGAAAATGTACTTTAGGCCGATATTATACACGAACATTTTCGAAAGTATAATCGGGTTTTTAATATTATTTACCATGGGGAAAACAGCTTTTAGTGGTTATGTGCGTGTATTTAAAAAAGGAGCTTTTATGTGGTATTCTTTTAGTGCGAGTTTTATAAAAATATACGGATAAATAAAGTTATATTTTGGTAGGAAAAGTAAGAGATAGAGACTACTGTCTTAACATCCAATAACCAAGTATTAGCAACCAAAAAATAGATAAACTGGTTCTGTAAAGTACAATAAAACCAATGTAACAAGTAATGAGTTTCGAAATGTGTGTGAACAAAAAAAAACGCAATTTTCTTAATTCTTTTTTTACAAATAATAATAAACTTGAAAATGAAAATGACCCCATGAAAAAAACTTTACAAATAAATGTGAGAAAGTGATAGATCCAAAACTGCTTGTAATATTCTTGTTGTGGTGGTACAATAATCGATGAATAGGCAAATTACAATAGATTCTGTATTCACAAAACAGAATCAAACATAGAAACTCGTTATTTTTCGATTGCATTATTCTCCAGGATCCTCAAATAATGGTATAATTACACTCAATCTCAACCCTTAAACCAAAACTTCTCTTTGTAAGCATCGCAATTCACGAGACACAACAATTCAAGGCGTGTGATTTGATGTCGCACGAAAGTTTCGAACGTGCGAATACAAAGCATTCAACAGCGAGCGGCCCCAAAATTTGAAAACAAACATCAAGGGCTTCGCAACAAGACGTAACGACTCCGATGGGTGGACTTCAATTAAACTAATCAATCATGCCTCGGCGAATATCCCCCCACACTTCCCGCCCAGCCACCCATTTTAAATTATAATGGGGGCCCGGAATGGTAACCGGGAGATTCCCAAATTTACTGATGGAAACCCCTTTCTTCTTGAGAAAGAGGAAGCTATTTAAATTAGAATCCCACTGCATAACTTAATGGAATGGAATGTGTTATTAGTAAAGGTGTTGTAGTACTTCTGGTTACCCATATCTAGACTCGACTTATATATTGAACCACAGCCAACTTCAATAACAAGGCCGGAGAAGCTTTCCTAAACATGAGCGTAGACGGAATTTTTCACTGTTCCGAATGCCGAAGATCGAGAAACTTTTTCAGACGCATTCGGAACCCTAAAAATGTAGTTAGCCGTGAACGAGTAGTTCCGAACAGGTTTCGAGACGGGTTTTCTTCATCTTCGTAACAACGTCACTCGGAATGATGACGTCAAAATTTCCGTCCCCGAGCTTGTTTGGAAAAGCTTCTCCGGCCTTAATAGTTGAGTAGGCCGTGATTGAACACGATCAATATAAGTTTAAAGCAAACTGGAATTTTTTTCCGCAGACGAAATTTACTCCTTAGCTGGCACCGTGTGTAACTTAATAGAGTGTCTGGTCCATGTAACAAGAACATATTTGACGTAAACTAGTACAATATTTCGATTCCAATAAATGACGATTAAAGTTAATGATCTTGGTTCGGAAGACACAATTCTTGCTAACAATTTTTAGCCCCTGACTAACGAAGAATTTAGACAGCAAACGTTCGCTGAAATCGACACCTAAACTAACTCAAATCCACATGGTAGCTATATTGCATTTACGTTTAACACCAAAATCTCCAAAAAGATATCTTTATACTTTTGAATAGTTTGTAACCTTAAAGTAACTCGAATATCTGATATTTTTTTACTTCTATAAGCCTTTTTAGATAGCTGTGAAATAAACAAACACAAACCTGAAAAAATCCTTTTTATTTTACATAATGTAACCCTAAACAATAAATTTTATTTGTCTTTGATGTGAACCCATCGAACCTTACATAGTTGAACTGACACTTAAGCTAGCGGGTCCATATTGATCAGCCCCAAAGAAGTGATCAATCATGTGACCCTTGGACCCAACCCCCTAAAACAAGGACCGCACAGTAAATTGGTCCACTGTTATGTCCTCATTAAAGAACTTAAATGATTTTTTCATCAATGTTTCAAGAGGCGAAGGTCTGGGGTGTTTATATTTCTTTAAAGTGTTGACTCTATACCGCGATTAAATAAAAACGCTAACGGAGAATTGATCGATATAGCAATTATTATCTTCTTAAGGAGCCCTTGGGAGCTTAAATTAAAATTAAGACGTTTATAAAAAGGTTAATTGCGGGTTGATTCGATTAAATCTTCGTTATTCATTTTGGTTTTGTTTTAAGGTTGGGGATTGAGTTACGTTGGCTTAGAAGTTTTGAAAAATGTTTGTGTGTTTTATTTAAAGTCTTATCTGATGGGATCAAGATCTATTTAAATTTTTAATTCAGTTTTAATTAGTATCATTAAATAAATTTAGTATTTTTAGTAAAAAAAAACTTTAATATGTCTTGTATTTTAAGTTTATGTTACATTAATTGTCTTTGTAATTAGTTTGCATTTTCCTTCAATTAAAACTTTGTCATAAAATGTAAGAAGAATTGTAGTTTTAATATTTTGCCGTACCTAACTATCTTGCAGCAATTACTAATACAATAGTTTATACAAAACTTAAATTTGATTACATTTTTAATAAGCAAAGATATAACAAAATTATTAACATCTTTTATAGTTAGAATTCAATACAACTTTTTACAAAAAAAATATATATTAATGCATAAAAATACTTTAATGCAGTTTGGAAATGATTGAAAATATAATTATTCATTGTATTTTTCACATTAATAAATTGCTACAGTTTTTCTCATAATTTATTGATGACATTGCAATGTTTCAGTATCAATTTCAAGTAATTTTTTCCATTTGTGTTTAATAGTGGGTTTTCGTACCATTTTATCTTTCAAAAACATTTCTTGTGAGGTATAAAAAAAATCTTTCACTTTACAAAATTTAATAAGAAATTCCATTTTGAAATAACCAATTAACATTTTTACAACAATTTCTCCATTTTCCCTGGGAAAAAAACCCTAACTCAGTTCCTAGTTTAATGATGCGACACAGTACCAAAAACCAATCATCGGAGGAAGAAACAAGTTAAACCAACCAAAGTAATAAGAAACAGGAAAAAATACTCAAGAAAGCAAGATGAAAATACCGGATACGATCAAAGATTTTCAATAATAAAAAAATTTTAGAATTTAAAACGTTTGGTTCTCTTCTTTGAGGAGATGATGAACAAAGTTCTAGAACGGTTTTAAGAACTCCCTCTAGAGATATAAATAGTTCCTAAGCCCGGCACACAAAGAACAGGTTGTCCCTTAGATTTATTTTCTATATTATTATGCGTAAAGGAAACGAATTTTTTACAGCAGCTGGTTTGGACAACGTCGTTTTTAAGTGGGCTACTCTCCATTTATTGATCAAATTGAGTTTCAAGAACGGGTTTGAACCAATTTAGAGAAAGCGGAAACAAAATGGCGGAAATTCGTAATTCCACGCGTTTAGAGGAGGAAGTGTTATGCCATTGGAGTATTTTAAAATATGAAAATTTCCCGGGAATAAGGCAATTGTTGTTTGAATAAATGTTTTCATGGTATATTTTTCCTTTCCAAAAGGGTTATCCTAAAATAATAATTACTTCCTGTGAAATGATTTCAAAACCAGAATATCTGCTAGATTACTTTAGAAAAAGAAGATAAACGTTTTTGCACTCACAGTAAATATAAAAAAAAATCCTAAATTTTCCTATTTAACTATGAATTATAAATAAGGTGTATTTGTTATTGGTTCTTATGATAATCTTTATTTTTCTATGAAATATTTCTAAGATCAGAACAGAAGACATGAATAAATACTAGAAAATAAATTTCTAGTCAATAAGAAAGACGTGTTTAAAATACCTTTCATCTCTCTGATATAAAAATATTTTGTAACCTAAACATTTACAAGATATTTTTGTTAAAAATAAATTTATCTTAATTGCTTGGGGTTTTTTTCTTATAGTAAGGGGGGGGCTGGGGAGCCCAGTCGGTTAAGCACTCGCTTAGCATGCGGAAGGTCCCAGGTTCGGGTCCGGGCATCGCCAAAATAGCTGCCGACCTATAAACGGCCCGTGCAGCCAAAAATGTCCGACGAATAATACCCCGTGTAAGGGAGTGCACTTTAAATATCCTTCAAAGTCCTAACGCTGCGTACGATGTCGCCCTTAACGGTTGCGTTGGGTGCCTATTCAGGTGTTGGCTCGTCACCTGACTGTGGTTCTAAAATACGACGCCCGTCGCCAATAGCCCTCGTGTAGCTCTAGTGCGACGATAATTCAAACCAAACCAAACTTATAGTAGGGAAGACTGACCAGTGAGTGAACAGGCCCTAGTGAATGAAAATTTGGTAAATATAATTTTAAAAATATGGATAAAAATCATTCCACTATATGAATTGGCAACACTGACTTCCTCCCAAGTAGTAGGAAGCTATCTGACAATGGTTGATTGTGTCCTGGTCATTATATCCTGGTGTTCATTCACTGGCGGACGTGACGTCTTAAACGTTCATCACTGGTTAGTCTACCCTATCACACTTTATTATTTTCAAATTGAATTTTCTTTAGAGAAGATTGCGATAAATGATTGCTCGGTTACACGTTTTCTTATGGTAGTCTACTTTTCTAAGAATATGTCTCCTAAGTTATGAAATAAAGAACGGTTCTGGGAAGACATCGAAAACATTTTAATACGATTGTCTCACTGTCATTCAGGGTTTCATATCTGAATATTCATACGATATACATAATTATTTTAATGTAAAACATCTGTTGAACACTAAACTTGACATACAGACAAAAAAATAAAATTCATATTGAATTAAGCTTGAGATCTTTTCTGGGGGATAAGCAAATTGGCTGAAATGTAAACTTGTTTTCACTTAACTCAATTTAAATTAATTATATTTTTTTAATTAGAAGAGTCGCTGGAAACCTGACAGGCAGTGACCGTTTAATACGTCTGTATCACTCAGAGGGTTGCTACAATTTTTTGTATTATTAAATATTTTAAATGTACTAAAAAGGTTTAAAAAAACAAACGATAGTCATTAACTTCATTTTTAACTGACGATATTTTTAACGCTGTTTAGATGCTAGATTTGTTTTTTAGTTTACTACATTTCAAGACACAACGTTTCGAGATTGCCGAATTGTTATTTAAATCATTTTCATTTAAATGAAATCGCATAAATATCCTATTATTGGAAAAGAAACAATATAAAAGAGAAAAACTAATTAAATACTAAATGCATGAAACAGTGTGGAAAAAAGTTTAAATATACTTCCCTATTAAGAAGATCATTCTTAAATCTTTCTTTAATCACTTAAAGATACTTAAATATAATCCCCACAATGAAAAAAAAATTAATTAGTACAGTTTTCTCTTAAATTATTCTCAAATAATAGTTTCATTAAAAATTTTGTAATTACGAAATACATTTGTCGCCATTTATTACTTTTATTTTAGATATTTTCTTTTTAAATCACCCATTTTATGAAGAAAAAAAACGAAAATACCCTAAAGTACAACAGTTCCCATATAAACTCCAATTTCAACTAATCTCAATTTATTACATAGATTTTATGCTGTTTTTGTTTGTTTTGGTTGAAGATTGAAACGAATCCAATCCTAATGCAGATTATTCTAGAAGAGTTGAGCTGCACAGGTCCTTCTTTATGTAAATGAGTGGGGGCTCACTCGTCAGCGACGCTTTCGCCCAATTAAATCCCCGGGTGCCGGTTTTTACTGGTTTTTCTCCAGCCGCGCTATCCTAGAAAGAAATGAATTAAGAAACATGGATTATGCTAATCAGGCCATTCACTCGCTGCTGGCAGAAAAAGAGATCTTCATTCCTCATTCATGATTTCGCTTTTATCGGAGAAAACTAACACTAAAAACCTCAGAGCCAGAGAAATCCAATTACAAAAATAAAAGATTTTAGGATTTGTCACACTGTTATACTTATCTCAGCATTATTATAATACATTTTATTAGCAAGTATGATGCCCCTACACTGTGTGAAATGTTTTCGATGTAGCAAAATAATGAATATGTAATTTACAACCATGTGTATGTTGTATTATACAATAAAACTTTCTACTAAGTAATTTTGTTCATATTTCTAATAAGGTGTGCTTACGTGATCCAATAACTCGACAATTTCATTTTTTTGCTACGGTATACGAGCGTAGACAATATGTTAATGAGTGTAATGTTTATTAAGTTTCTGTTAAAAAAAGATTTTCTGTGCTCCCTCCCTTTTTAACTATACAAGGTTTCTTGCTGTAAATTGCTTTTACAGAATCAGCAGTAAATGCACTCACTCACTGTACACATTTTCTGTATCGTTACTTCATAATCCTAGGTACATCCTGCACAACTGATGTGTCGTGCTGACGAGCAAAAGTAAGACTTCCTCATATGTGGCGCTCAATAAAATAAAAACGGAAGCCGCCACTCTTCGCCTTCTGGTAGTTCTCTACTCCGGGCTCGATTACCAAGTGGCATCAGAAACAAAAGGTGCATCCAGCTTTATATAAATAGTGACCTGCGACTTAAGTATTTTTAAGTATATTATTTTAAGGTACTAATGGAGCTACAACAATGCTTGACTGTGACAGCTAGTTCTTTATAAAATGATAAATAAATTCCAACAAGTATTTAAGAACTCTGTCTATAGAGCCGATATTTCCAAAATGGTTTTGTATTCAAGTTTAAAGGAACTTTTTTGTAGGCAAACTAAACTATTTACCATGCAGTAGTGATATCATCTGCAGTTTACATATAATTCTGTTAAATTAAGAAAAACGTAGGTGGGCTCCTTTATTTAAAAGTTTTATATCTCTTATGCGTCAAACTACAGTTATCTCTAAACTCAAGTCTGATTTAGAGGGTAATGAAATGATTCAAATTATGAAAAACACTTTTTACTAACATTGCATAAAATTTAATTGCTTGTTTCTGCACATCTGTGTTTTGAAAGTAATTTAGTGTACGACTTATAAAAGTTGGATACTTAAAAAAGTTCTATTAACATTAATAAGTTTCTACGAGGGCACACTTCATTTCAATTATTTTTAAAAGCCTAAATGTTTTTATAAAATAGGCCTATAGCATAATTTTTACTAAGAAGTTTCAAAAATTTATCTTTTACAAATAATCTATCCCATTCTACATTTTCCTCCACTTACGATTTTGAATTGATTTTTTCTGAAAAAATAGCCCTTTATTTTTAATGAATATATTTACCAATTTGTATACACTTATTGATGTCATAAGTATTATCTGTGGAATAAATAATAAGCAATTTTTCTTCCGCATGATTGTTAAATTTTTATTCCTCTTACATGCCAAAATAATTATCATGAAAAACCAAGTAACTAAACAAATATCAACAAGCATTATTTCTTCTTAAAGCGAAAAATAAACTTTTACAATGTATAATTTCACAATGAAAAACACTAAAACTTGTTTACACATGCATAAATGAATTTTATTTAGGTAAATAACCACAAAAAACAGCAAATTACATAGATTCTATTATGAATATTTTCGTGTTTCTTAAAAAGTTGCTGTTTGTTATTCTCTTAAGATAATATCTTTCACACGCAGCTCCTATGGGACTCTGCTTGGAAAAGATTTATAAAAATATTTCTATGCATGACAAAGAAAATGGAATTTCCTACGGTTTTCGTAAAAATACATTGCATATATTTTTTCATTGCAAACTTGTCTAAGAAACTATTCTAAAAAAATCCAACTCCTTCAGCTATGTATATATATTCTGGGAATGTAATGAAGACTTCTAAAAAAGAAAGCTTACCTAAAATATAATTTTAATTTGTTTAGTTGCGCGAATGTAAAACTTCTCTTGGCAATATAGAGGTATTTTGGATTCGATAAACTAATATAAAAATGCTCTAACTTGTGCCTTAAAGGCTGAATCAATATCATGAGTAGCTTTATAGTGGAGGTCTTGAGCACTAGACGATAAAAATAAAAAGGTTATTATTTATTAAATTTCAATATAATTTAAAAGATATTTTCTGAAGCTTTATAAAACCCAAGAGATTAAAAATAACTTCACCATTAATATTTAAGTACATATTTCCATGCAATTTTATTTACCTTATAGAGATTAAAGCATAATTTTCTTTACAGCATGAGATACTCAAATTTTAATTCAATATTACACGAAATTATATTGATAATAGTATCATGACGTTTCTATATCAAATCGAGCAATTTATAAGTAAATTAATATCAGTAAACTTAGTTGCCCAAATTTATCTTTTTATAAGATTTTTCAATAATGAACTTTGATATAAATATACACTTAATATTCTTAAAATTATTTTAATAACTATGGAAATGAGTCTATATGAATCAATAAAACATAATTATCATAGATTATTTTCAACAATGCATGTGCGTTACAGAATTGTAACATTTCAACATCATGCTTCCTATCCCAATATTCGTATCGAGCCGTTTCCTGCGAGCGAAACTTCTTTTTTAAAAACTCAGCAAATTATATGGAAGTGAAATTTAGCTGACTTCGGTCCTTTTGTTTCACGGTAATAAATTTTCGACCGATACAACGATCGCGACGACTTTTTGTTGATAAGAATATAAGCTGAAACTTGTTGTGAATTTAAAAGAAATGAGTTGAGAGGTGTTATACACTTCTGTGATAGTACATTTTATCGCTTGTAAAAACTTACTGCAAAGAATATTAAAATTTTTGGTACATTTTATTAATAAACGGTGTTCTTCTAGTTATCAACCTTTATAAAAAAATGCAAGAACATTTTGCTTTAAAATTTTAGAAAATTAATGAACCCCAATGTTGTTTTCCTTTCAAAATGTCACTTTTGCCAATTAAATGTCAGTTGTTTCTTAAAGTAATAAACTATTCTTTTAAAGCTCCAAATTTAAACAAAAAATTATTAAGTTGTGTTTGAAAGTCTTCTATGGATAGTTTATTTTAAAACTTCAAACGTCACAAAGAAGCATTAAACTTTTGTATTACCTGATAAAACCGTTAATTATAAAGCCACAAATATCAAGTGAAACTCACTTTAATTTTGAAACGTGTTCTTTAATTTTTATTGTTAACTAAACCAAGGATAATATTTTTTTAATAAAATAAATGGATTTTTTTAAGTTCTGTCTCTCAACAACCATCCATACAACACTTACTTTGATTCTCAAAAAAATATTTTAAGGACACAAACCCATTTTTTTCAGTCTGATAAAACAAAACGCTAACTATCATTTTGTACGCTGGAAAATGGCGTATCGCTAAAAAGAAAAAATTTACGGAAAATTGTTTTTAAAATTAGCTCTTCCACTGCATTTTATTATAGAAAAACTATCTCTATAAATTGCATCCTACTGTATTACTGGCCAAATTAAAATATTTTTCAATAGCTGGATCTTAAAGTTTTAAATAATTTAATACAGTTAACTCAAATTGAGTTGAATGATCGTCGAGCTACAAGAAGGCTAGTGGCGACGGGCGTCATAATTCAGAACCACAGTCATGCGATGGGCCGAACTTGACTTGGCACCCACGCAACTTTTATAAGGGACGTCGTACGCAACGTTAGGGGTTTGGAACATATTTAAGATGTATTTCATCTAATTGTTGGAATTTTTAAGCTGCGAAGATCGTTTATATGTCGGCAGTTATTTTGACAATGCCCTTGTCCGAACCTGTGACCTTTCGCAAACAAGTAAGCGGCTTTGCGACTGGGCTCTCCTACTAGTGTTAGTTCAAAAAATCATATTTGAAGAGCTAGGGGATGAATGTGCTAAGTAACATTTTTGTAAAAATTTATATTTTTTGTGTCAATTAACTTTTTACTAACTTCTTTAACGGTAACATGTGTCTCCTTTTTCAAAAACTTCAAATTTAGTTCATTTTTTTCGTTTTGCAAGTGCCATTTTCAAGAAATTTGAGTCCAAAAATGAAAGCGTAAAACCTACTTTTTCTCGTTTTCACCTTTTTGTCACTTGCCAATCGTTCTTCCCCTCAGCTCTTCATTTGTCTTATACACCATTTTTCCTCGCACAGTACTATTTCAACCAGAAGAATTCTCAACCCCTCTACAAACATTTCCAACGATACATCTGGCCCGGAGGCCTTGCTTTTTGACGATTCAATAAACACCCACCACTCGATCACGTTTCATCCCAGCCACTCCAGAACTAATCGATCCTAGGGGCAGTTAACCCATGTCACCATCCTGACCTGACCTCATTTCCTGACAGTTTAATAGATATTTGAGGGGGCTGCCCCTTTAGAGTTCGAATGTCCCAACCCTTTCAGAACGTACTTAGTCTATTGGGACTTGTCGAAGATTCCACACTCAATGTTAGACACAACAAAGAGTATGTTGATTGAGACAATGATCTGCCTTTTAAAGTTTCCTGAAGTCTGGCCTGTTATCTAAAACTTTACTTCGTTTTAAGTCTTTTTTAATCTTAGGCACCATAAAGAAAATTTTAATGACAGAATTATCTGCTTTTTAACGTTAGTTAAAGTATCTTATCCTATAAGAAGGCTATAGCGCTATCTCTCTAATTTTTTATATTTTTAGTACAGTAAAAAGGATAAGAGTAGTTAGTCCTTTAAGGTCTCGTTAAATTTATTTCAATGATATAATAATCTTTAAGTTTACCAATTTTAAGTTTATATTTAGAAAAATTAATGTTATTCATAAACTTTCAGTTCAATTTTTGAAGTTATTTCTTAAACATGAAATATACGTCCATCAAGTTTATATAATTATACTTTTTTATAATTTGTTCGGACCTGGACTAATTTTTAAATGTTTTATAGATATTTTAGAGAGCTGCTATTTATAGTGTGTACTAATGTAGCATCTTCATGTTCTATGTTTTAAAGTTTGTTACATTATGGCATCCTATAAATATGTCATTGTATTAAAGTAGTTTATCTATCTAATGACTAGTGGATTAGAGTACAACCTCTAAACGGTTTTTTAAATATATGTTATAAATATAAGCATATTATGTTCTGTGGTTTAAAATAAATAAAAAATACACATAAATTACTTCAAGTTAGATACATTCCAAATCTGGAATTGCCAAATACAAACGAAAATGTAGTATTTCTGAAGAAAAACTTCAAAGTAAAATGTCTGTTAATTGAAGGGGAAATATTTAAGAGTACGCTCTATTTTTTTAATTAAAAATACTTTTATAGATATTTAATGGAGCTTCCTAATTTAGAGAGTTATAGAGAATAAGCCATAAAGGTTGGAAAAAGACGTTTTCAAACCTTTTTACAACTTTTTTATAATATAAGTATATTAATGTCTGCATAATTTTATTTATTTACATATGTGAATATTTATCTAAGTATACTCTTATAAAATGTAGCAGAGAACATGGATAAAACTTTATTCTTAAAATAATATATTCAGTATATTAATGTTGCGTACAATAAATATACTTACTATCTCAATATAAATGGTATTAGATAACTTTTAGTCCGTCCGTATCCACGGATGTCCATTAAGCTATCGGTATTTTAAATACAAACATTATTATAAAAACTTGATAACAAACCACATTTGAAATTCAAACCCTTTTAATGTTTGTCCCAAAAAAAATATTTTAAATGCTTCATCTATCATAAATAAAACTTCACCCGATAAGTTTCCTAACATTGATTTCAAATAACTGTCCGCATCGGAAAAAGAAATTTAAAACTGCACCAAACTTTTTTATGTTCATTTAATAGTGTTCAGTTATCTTCTCATTCGTAATGATTCCTCTAAACCAATTTTATTGGCACTGAAAATATTTATGCGGCAATAAAACAACAGCTTTTATTTTAATTGCGTTTTTCCGATATCTCCTTGATATAGAAATCACGCATAGAAACTATTCGTAACACTCTACAGCAGAAATATTTTTCATAAAATACTGGCCGGACTCTTAAACGTTCACGCTTCCGAAATTCTATCTCTGAGAATTCAAATATTTATCATCTCAGTTGCTTATTCCGAGCAGGAAATGGTATTCTAGAAATAACTCCGAACATTGAATTCCGCGAATTCACAAAGCAGCACAAAAATCTGTGTGAAAATTTCCACCGCAATTTCTTTTCATGCCACTGAAGTTAGGGGATATATATTTCGCCTTTTTGAAGTTTTGAATACATTATAAGTATGAGAGCAAACTACTATTTTTAAAACTGCACTTTCATACGAAATGGAGAAAAGTACAATACTTTAAACTAGGGCTGGGCATTTTTATTTATCATAAGTTAAGTTTGACAAAGGAAAAATTATACTAATTACGCATAATAACACATACCATTCAGCGTTTTTACCTAAAAAAGTATGTTCGAAACGCATTTTATAATTAAGTTCAAAATGTATACGAACTTCAATGCTAAATTGCACACCCACCAATGCTAAAAAAACCTCGACATTAAATTATTTAATCAATGAAAAAAAAATAGTCAAAAATGCCGCATCCCATTACTTCTCCAATATTTTATGCTTTTTTTAAAAAGTTTATTTTAAAAAGTATAAAAATCCATTCAATAATTTCTGTGGTACGCAAGAAAGATTCCAGCATATCTTAGTAAAAACAATTGTTTTCAATAAAACAAAATTAGTGAAAATGCTACAATATTATTTTTTACTTTCAAATAGTTGTTATAAGCTATTTGCATTTACGGTAGCATATTGCTGTACTAAAATAAGTGTTCTGCTTTAGTTCATCTAAGTTAACAAAATATAAGACAGATGAAGACCATAATACAGAATAATTTCTGAAAAACGCAAAAAGAGATACATATCCATAGGAAAAAAATTCATATGCTCTTCTTTTATATTATTGCAATGGTAAAACAAAAAAGCGTGTCTTTTAAATTTTTATGGGATACTATATTCTTTTCTATACTTAGCTATTCAAATGATTCCTAAATATCTATACATTATCTTTACTTCAAAAGTTTAACTACAAACTTTCTTTCAAGTATTGGGAATCAACGCCTACTGAATATCACACAACATGTTTCGTAATCCCCTATAGACCAAGGAGGCGTAAAAAATTCCCGCATTCAATTATAAATCTCTCTTCCTTTTTTACAGTTTAATTTCCGCCATATCTTACCCTATATGAACAATAAATACCCGTCCATATCAGCCATTTACTTCTTAACTCCGGCACTATCGGTTCTGTAATCACTACGAATGTCTGGGGCTAGAACAAAAACACTTTGGGTCCCTAACTATTATTTGCTCACGGGACGTTTCATCCTCTTTTTACCAGTTTTTTTTTGTTCCGTCATAACATTTGAGTTATTTTGATAAAACGGTTAATAAACAAAACTCAATCACACAACTGTCTATTTAGGACCATGGCTTGCTGTGTCCATATCAACTTACGATACCAGAGGCATCAAATTGCATTGAAGCAGGTGTTCTGGTCATTTGGTCAGAATGACCGAGAAATCCCAGGCTATAAAAAAAAACCTTGTCTATCCAGAATGCGAGCCTCGAAAGCTAGAATGGTTACTTGAAGTGTAATTGAAATTGGCTTGTATCAGGTCCTAATAGGCAACGTGGATGAAAATAAAGACAAATTCTTTATCGAGCCTTGATTGGAATGTCATTTTGTAACTGAGCACCAATAGGAGCACTGATCGAAGGACAACAGAAATGAAATCTGGAAGGAAATACGTCACCCGCAACAAGCCGATTGCATGAGGGATCTTAACGTATTCCATGTCTCATTCTGAAAAAAAAAATTACTGGATACAGTATTTTTATTCGTGCTAGGAATTAGTGTTAGGAACTGCTCGTTAAATCTGTTCATTTCCCAATATCTAATAAGCTAATGAATACCAATTGGATGCCATATCAGGATCACTATTCGCCATCTGATAATAGTTTAAAAATTCAGGGCAATAGTTCATGAGTCATATCCCAAAGTGTGTTCATATATCCTTTGATATTGTAAACCATTTTTAATTAACAAATAAAGCTTATTAATAGCAAACGGGTCTTAAAGAAACTTATTCAACGTCTTTCATATCCCCATTCCTTCGTACTGTATGAGAATGAGCAACACAAAAAAGTCAATCTTGAAATCAAGAGACTGAAAAAATCAGGGGTTGTGGGATACAACAGTTCCACGGCTGATTATGAAAGTCAATCCGCCTTTCTATTGGCTGTCCCCTTTTGTTAGGGGGTGTAAGTACTAAACAGAGACTTAAGATAAAATGAACTGAGCATTGGCAAACCTAAAAGGTGACAGGCATCGACGAGAAAGTCACATGACTCTCTAATAAGAAATTCGAAAAACAATAAAATATCACGATGCTTTTTTGTTTCAATTGCTCTAAAATCGACATAACGGGTTTTCCAACAATACAAAATATGCATGAAATATATACTCGACAAAACTACAACATATATAACGTTCATATTTACTTTTCTTTTAGGTTTTTTGCTCTTACTCAAACGTAGGCGATAAGTTGCCAAGACGTAGCAATAATCTTGGCCCCTTCTTCATTTATATTTTTACTACAATATTAGCTGCCCATTGTATTTATGTCGTTGACTGACGGAACTTAGCAGCGTTTAACAGTGGGGTTCTATTCCAGCCAAATCGATTCCCTTTTGGTCGATGATGTCTGAACCTCCTATTTCTTCTTCTTTCTCTTTAGCAATGCAACACTTTAGTCTTATTTTCTTCTACTCTTTACCAGCAGGGGGATATAGAAATGTATGCGGAAAAGTGGCGTTTCTCCCATGGCAGAAACATCAATTTTCCACATTAAAAAATGATACGCTTATTCTTGTAGTGGCTTAGCTCTGTTTTTAGATTTTTATATGAATCAAGGCCATTTCTGACGTTTAGTTTGAACACTTCGTTAGCAGGTAAAAATGGAAGCTTTTTAAAGACTTAACAGGCAGACGATTTGTCTATGCATCCGTCTTTTTGTCAATTATAATCTCACAAGGTCTCTTTCAAAGCCTGAACTACATAGACAAAGGTGAAGTCAAACTATAACTATCAACCAGATTATCATTTTTTTAATAAATTTTATTTGAAAATTCGATTAAATGATTAAAGCATTCAAGTGACAATTACTCCCGCTTCAATTGTTTACAGTTAGTCGACCTTCGCTGACATTAAAACACTCTAAAAAATCATCTTATAATACATAATATTTCTGACAGCAAAGTTTCCAGAAAATATTAATAATTCTATGGAACACATAGGTTGATAGAATTCTCACATAACAAATTTTTACAGACAATATACGTACATAACAGATTTTTGCAAGGCAGGATACGTTTTTAAAAATGTGACCCTACCTTTAAACGACCCCTGGTCTAAAGCTTTACAGCCATGAACTCAAACTATCCAATGTGTCTAAATTGGCCGCCAACGATTTTTACATCCAGTTCCTACAACCCCAAGACATTTTTAACTAACAAATTCCATAAACAAGTGATGTTGTCGGAATTTCTCTAGTCCGACAATACCATAACGAAGACGTATGTAAATTTTATATTTAGAATTTTCTTTTTATAATCAGACAAAAAAAATCTCTTTAAAAAATCTCATTCTCGTTCTCATCATGTGCAATCTGTATCAGGATTACAGATTTATTTGGTCTATAGATAAAATAGGTCTTTTGAAAAATCGATATGTAATTTTATAGTAAATTTCTGTTAGTCTTAGAAAGTAGAAATTGTCTGTAGCAAACAAACAGAAATATTCTATTTTCCAACATATTTTTTTACAGTGAAAGTTTTACAAAAACGAAATGAAACACAAAGCCCAAAGCACACAATTACATTCAGTAGCAAACTAGAGCTAAGTTAGACCACTGTTAAAATGACAGTTCTCAAAAAAGGGAAGTAATAAGCAAGATATCTGCATTATTGCTGAGGCGGATAAGCATAAGCTTATCTCTAAGTATATATACGAATAGATATTTCTGTTTCTGGTTTATTTTTAGCATTTAAATCTGGGCACTGGATTTCTTTTATGGATTATAATTTTAGGAGATAGTTGCATTGATGGTAATTTTGAAAAAGTGTTTGGATATTTGTAACCTTTGAAAATGTAAGCAATAAAAAAAGATTTATAATTTTGTAGATAAAAAACTTAAAAAGGGTTCATTTTTAAAAAAAAAAATTGAAGGAATTAAAAAATATATATTAATAATAAAACACATGGATTAAAAGTGTTATATTCAATTTGAAAATGAACTTCCAATAGTCAGGTTTATTAAAGTTATACTGAAAACAACCAAAACATTTTAATGGGCAAAACATTTAAAGACAAGGAAACTCAATTTCAGAATATTTTGCGGTGGGAATTAAGTTTGCTAAACAATACACACTCCAGCAAAAACATTAAATCAGAATCAATATAATCCTAAGGAAGATGTTTGGGTTATATAATGACAATGGAATAGTATAAAATCAAATAATTCGCTAAAGAACAATAGCGATCCAATATCAAATCTCTTTTGAGATAAAAATCTAGTCAATTAATTACACAGTGTTGTTACACATCTCCAACAAATTTGTTAAACAAGGACTTTAACAAAAAAAAACGGCTTTAGTCAAAACCCAAGCCTATCTTCAGGCCAGTGATCTGAGCCAACGACATAAATGAAATGGACTGCTAATCTAATTGTAAAAGTCTAAAGAGGAAAGGGCCAAAATGAATCTAGCTAAATCACTATTTTTGGAAGAAAAGTGTTTACATTTGGCAACTTATCACTGAAATTTGGTAATTGCTCCTAAAAAACTTATAAAAAATTTTTGCTGTATGTTTGATGGACATGTTATCTTGTTAAACTAATTTTTTAGTAAATTTTTAAAATTTTAAAAGTTAGGCATTGTTAGTACTTAGAATTATGCAATTTCCTCTATCGACTTGGTACCAAGTCACGTGATAGTCGAAGATCTTTTTTTTTAGGTTTGCCAACGCAGTCCATTCTATCTAAAGTCTCTGATCTGAGCCTGACGCCTCGAGTGAGTAATGCTTTATTAATGGAACTACTGCGGAAAATGTAGAGAGTGAGGGACCCGAGTAAACGCCGAAAATATAGAGAGTGGGGGGGGGCTGAGTAACGAGGGCGGCAGGCGATTTCGACTGGCTCGGGCGCGAAAACTCGGCTTCGAAATTCGCTTTATTGGGCGCGTGGGATGGGCGAAGCAAACGAGGCTAATCAAGGAACGCAGCGCTGTTAGCAAACCCGAATGCTACGATGGCATGATTAATAGTTCTTCAGCGTGCTCCGAAATGAGGGCGTTCGACTATGAAGAGAAGTACATTGTTGTGATCTGGGAAGAAAAGCTTAGTGTCTTTTTTTATACTTATAAGATTGGCTTTTAAATAATTTAAGTTAGGCTGGATGCACCCTGAGTATCTAGCCTGTAATTTTAATAATTTAAAATCCAGTAATTTAACTATAAAAAGGTACTTGTTAATGTAACATTAACAAGTGTCTACACAACATCCTGTTAATGTAACATTAGCAAGTGTCTACACAACATCCTGTTAATGTAACATTAACAAGTGTTTAAACAACATTTTGTTAATGTAACATTAACAAGCGTTTAAACTACATTTTATTAATGTTAAACAAATGGTTGGATTAGTTGTAAAAAGGGGTAGCAAGCTATAATAAACTTAGGTGAAATTTAAGTGAACCCGGGAACCAGATGAAACCTGTATCATTATACTAGTAATACAGCTTTTAACAGTAAAAGGTTTCTTTCGAAGAGAGTGTAATTTTTAGAAAAAAACAAGTGGGGTTTTTTTTTTCAATAAATTAATTTATGCTTGGGGCTTCTGACTCCGGGTTCGAATTCTGATAAGGCATGTATGTTTGTGTTTGCAGAGTATATGCAGAGTACGTGCTCGTTAAATCTGTTGGATCTGAAAGTCCTGTGAGGCGTCATTGTGCTGTTTCCCACGGGTACAGGTCACTGGGGACTATTTCCCTCCCTTTCAGGGACATGTCTAAATTGCGGAGGTGGCACGCGATAGATGGAAACATCTGTGGCGAAAGTGTGTGTGTTGTGTCTGTCTTGCTTGACGACGGTTTATAAGCGGGTCTTTGACCAAGCACACAAACCTGAAAATATATGTCTACCTACCAACCAGCCACTGAATCTTGACGTTAGCACATTCTCAAAGTGACGTCACTGAAAACAAGTTTTTGGGGGAAAAAACTATTGTAAACTGTAAACGAGTTTTATAAAACTGATCTCCATAAATTAAGTAAAATGGTTTGAACAGTCGAAAGTTCAGGAAATTTCCATAAAAATGACGTTTAATAACAATGCACACTCACACTGAACTTAACACAATACAATATTTTGTTATATTACATCATCAAATTATTGCCGTTGGTATCGGAGAGCCTTAGAGGTATTACAGAGCATGCATAACAATTGATTCTCTCTTGACTTAATCATCCACATACAAATTTACTTCCGAGTAAAAGGATCCTAGTCACATTCACTATCTCTCTAAAAATTAAAATAACCACATTTGCGGTAATGGAAAGAACGTAGAAGCTTAAAAGTAAATGAAATAAATTCTTTTTACATTAACACATATAAATGTATAAGTAAGGTAGAGTAATAATTTATGTTTCAATTCTTACCAATTTCTAGCGTAGTGTTGTTTTTGTGCCGAGTAATCCCACTTTCAAAACGTAAACAATTTATAGAGTGCAACGCAAGCTTCGCAAAGAGACTTATTATTTTACAAACCCTTTGTGAAAATATCTTTATGTTCTTAAAATGATAATTAAGTTACACTGTTGAAGCTATTTAATTATTTGAAATTTTTATTGTATTTCAACTTGTCAGAAACGAATTTTTATAAACTTTGCATAATAAGCTTAAATAATATATTTAATTTCAGAACTAATTACGTATCTTCTTCATTTTCTTACCAGCACTATATCTTCCAGCGATGAATAAAATAATACTTTAAGAAAAATGTAGAACATTTTCTCTCTCCTATTTAAATATTAAACTCATATTCTATTCCTAACCACCTTTTCCGAGGAAAAAAAATTATCGTAATGTCTTTCGAATGCATTTATATTCATAGCGTAACAATTTTCGAGGATTTTAACAGTACTAAATATTCCATCTTCATAATAATTCTTAAACTCATTGCTGCCACCGCAAAAAGCCGCAAATGTCTGATGAAATCCAGTACTGCTTATTATTTTTTCCGGTATTTTTTTTTTCTATCTTTTATCTCCGAATACCAGAGGCATGTAATAATGCCTCATACGTTAGATATTATGATGTAATCTTCGTGTTCCTTGGACCATTCAGCGAGGATATTTTCTGCGCCAAAACATTGGATTTTCCTTATTTGTTTGTGCTTTGCAAAAGAGAAAAGATAGGTTCCCTGTTTACATGCCGACCAATGACAGCTTACTTCCTGGTAATATGAAGCTATTCACTGCCGAAGATTCTATAACATTCTATACTCTAGCAAAATAATAACAAAGAAAGGCGATAGCGAAAGGTTTTTTTCCTGACATAAAATCCTATTCCAAGTGTTCAATAAATAAGTTTTTATATTTATAAAGTATGCATTTATAACTTTTGTTCTACTGTAGTTATTTCAAAAATAATACATATCAATCTTGTCAAATGAGAATAGTTATTAAATATTCATATTTTGATTTGCAAACCTTGCAGAAATTCAACATTCTTCAATATTCATTTTAAGGCTACTTTCCTTTTTTTTTTAAATTCGAAAGAATTTCAAAAAATGAAAAGGAAGTGTTAGCATAGTGAAGACGTCCATCTGATGCCCATACATCCATACCCCCTTATAAACTCGGTCCTATCCAATAGATTTTAAAAATTCTTGTTTCGTTGTAAGAAAGATAGGGTATCATAAAACTATCTTTTATACTTTTGACTGTTCTATATTTACGTTAAGACAAAACATATATCAACCTATGTGTCAACTGTCTACTCCCCATTTGAATAGCATAAGAATTAAATTTTTATTTATTTAAATAGCTGTTGCCACATTAACATTGCCACATTAACACACAGCCACATTTGTATTAGAAGCTTAATTTAAATTAAATGTTTGAAGGAAAATACATTTTTATAATACAAATATGTTTGAAATTTAGTAGAATATATTGCCCCAAGTGATTTTGTTATAGTTCATAATTGGTTTGTTAAGAAAGTACGCAAATGGAAAACCGCGTTTATTTGTATTTATTTATTTTGCATAAAAGCAAGAAAATTAACATATTTGTTCTTCGAACTAAATCGTAATTGAATTTGTGAGAAGCAATAATGAAAATATCCAATTTGGCTTTTAAAAGTTTAAATACAACTAAATGCTGTCAGAATGTGCATAGCTTTTTTATTTAGTTATATAAATCTGATGTGAAAGCAGTTCTAGGTGACAGTTACTGATACAAACATTCTTAGTTTTTCTATAAGAATATCTGTGAGTATTAAAATAACAGAAAAGTAGGATATTTTAGTTCGTTTTGAACTTCTTGTTTAAATGTAAATGTAGTTATTTAAATTTAAAATGCTAAGGGTTAGTTTTGAATTATCGTTGCTTAAATATAACTGCACTAGAGCAACAAGTAGGCTGGCGACGGGAGTCGTAATTTAGAACCACAAATGTAAAATTTCATTCCTTAAATGTTAAATATCAACCGAATTATCATGTAAGCGTTTAAAAAGCATCGATTTGCTTAGTATACCTAGTGAATGTTACTTTGATATATTTAAAATATTGTGTGGAAATGGTTATGAGTAAGAGTTACTTTTACAAATCTAACCTATTTCTTTTTAATGAGTTCTCACGCCAGCTTAAATAAATAAGCTTTTTAATTTTTATTAAAAAAACCAGAAAATCCATTAGTCCTTGTTTAATAGAATTTTTTATTCTGATTCAAAATTCGGAAAAATAGTACTATTTTTTTATGGGATGTTTCTTGTGATGTCACAATCTTCTTATTGCAATGTAATTGGTTGTTTGTTTTTCTTCCTTTATTACGAAAAACAAGCCAATTGGTTTCTTGTGACGTCATGTTCCCTGTAGTGCAATTCCATTGATTGTTTGGTTTACTTTGTGTTTTTTTCGTAGCACTTGAAACAAGCCCATCACCAAAAAGCACGATAAAAAACAGTGGCACATTTGTCCTTAAAAAATTGCATAGCCTCCTAACAAAACTTTGTGGACAAAGAAAGAATTAATACTTCTATTTCATCAAGTATTTGGTGAATAAGTCCCTTTCTATCTAATATGTACCGTGAGAAATAATCTCCTTCAAAAAATACTAATAATAAAGTCAGCCAATACAAGTAACGCGTTCTTTTCAACGAACCAGCAATATAACGAAGAGTGCTAATGATCTTACGTTGATTCATTCAGCGCTAAGAAATTGAGTTCTTTAGAAAACGGACTAAAGATGTATCACAAGAATTCCTCGACAGACAGAATTATGTTTTATAATTCTGACTTTATAGTTTTCTGGAAATATCGCTACAAGTGTAGAGGAGACCAGGGTTTTCCGTGTTTTTTTCTTTTTGCTTGTATATTATTGGCTTTTATTTATTTTGAGGAAAACAAGATGACAATTTGTTTCTGTCATGTTTATCTACAAACTAGCACTACTAGTTTTTGAAAACGTAGATACATTTTAAATAATAACAATTGGTTAAATGCAAGCACGTTGAGCGAAAACTTAACCCGTATATAAGAGGTACAGCCTACTAAAGATAGATTAGGCCAATTTTCCAACTATTCTTGAAAGGATTTTTTTTAAAAAGAAATTCGTTATTTTTTTTTATTTATACAAACTAAGTAATACCTTATGTTTAATGTTAAGTAATTTAAATCAAAAATATTGCCAGCATCAGTAGGGAGGGGTGCTTTTCCTGATGGAGTACTGACTAGGAATGGGGAGATCATTTGGCATAAAGTAAAAATTTACGTAATAAACAAGTAATTACTAATAAGGGTTATGTCCTTGTGATCACTGCAAAGACGGGTTTATTAAACTTGTATATGTGCAAGCGAAAAAATTTGCAAAAGCACACATATTATTTTAGTTGTATTTTTTTATTGAAGTGCGATGTTTATGCATAAACTTAAAATTATATAGTCATTTTAAGGAAATAAGGATTCATATATCCATATTGATTTTGAAAGTCATTAGAGGGGTTTTTTTATTTGGCATACATATTTAACAATTTAAATTCAGAAATCTCTAAACACACACATACGGATCTAATATAGACTCTTCTAGCTTCTGTCTTTACATTAATTTAACTAAGTCAATTTGCTCTTCATGAAAATGTGAATAGTCTTTCGAATGGAAATTCGAATGGAAGACATAGATGATTTATTAATGATTAAATATATGTTCCGAACACGCGGAACTTTTAAATATATTTTAAGCTCAAAAATTTTTAGTTACAGATTAAACTCATTTCTTCCTTCCTCTTTCGCGAATTTACTCCTCTACAAATGTCCATCTCAGAAGGTATTATTGAAGTTCCAGCATCTCAGTTTTATAAATCCTGCGTATTATTTATAAGTGAATGTTATCATCAGACAGCAGGCAGCTTCTTACACCCGAATCAAAAGACAGCTTACAGATACAGATGTTATTGAAAGGAACGTGCAGAGCTGGGGGAATCAGAATCGAGTTAGTTCAAATGGAACTAAATGCCGAAGCCCCGTTTTGAAAAAAAATCAGCTTCTAAAAGTGAGATTTTAATGACGGAAATAAAACTAATGTAAAATTTTCTTAATTAAAATAAAGTTTTGCACCCTTCATCACTCGGTGTTCAAATGTGTTGTGAAAAAGGTGCGGTTGGCACCTTTTATCTTTTAATCGCATACACTCTAAAAAATGAATGCTCAAAAACGAAGAAATTTTCCTTAATTTTGACGATTCCGTTACTGGCAAACGCTCCGAGTTTTCGTTTCCCCAAAGTTAGGAAATTTGAATCGTCATTTTATGAGGATTTGAATGTCGTCTAATCTAGAGAAATATTTCGTCATTTTTGAGCATGTGAGTACAACAATGAGATTCAGTTTCCTCAAAATCAAGATACAGAATCGTCAAATCACGATAGTAAAAGTGAGGATTCGCGTTTACTCAAAAGTCACGTGATAGTTTGACGAAACAATCCTCAAAATTAACGAAATTAGGCTTGAGGATTCATGAATCGTCAAAAATGGAAGCGTTATTTCTGAGAGCGTACATGAATAAAAGCAATCATATACTTCCGATATAAAGAAATGGCCACATGCCTATTCAAATTATAAGCTATCCGTGTTGATCAAAGTGTCGGCTGGTTCGTAAAAAGAAGAAAAAGCCTAATCTCAAAACCTGTTCTGTATACGAAAAGTGAAGTTGGCCTTGTGCGAGAAGGCTTCTTCTTCAGAAAAGCCATCACTCCGAACAGGAACAGGACGACTAGCATGACGTCACATTGAGCTCATCTGGCCTTACAAATTAAGAAAGTCATGGCTTCGCAACATCATGGGTGAAACGTTGATACATTATTTGTGCAAATGTTTCATTCTGAGCTCATCTAAAGGCATCCAGGGCATAGAAACTACTAAATAAAATAAAATGTAAAATAAAAAGTGACTTGTTTACGATTTCAGAAAGGCATGATACAAACCATTATTACTTTAAAATAAATACTATTACTAGTTTATGATAAAAAAAAAAGCATTTGGTTCCATTCCGAAAAAAATTATCCAATTCACAGTTCCTGAAGTCTTCCTTTATGTTATTATTCTTTTCTATGCTTTTACTTTTTGTTTATTACGTATTGGTGTCATCTGTAATGCTCTTTGGAGACATTGGGGTTTGAAGCTTTTTTTCTTTAAACTACTTTTTTAAAAAACGAAGCAGGCTGATCTATTACGTTGTTGCTTTTATTTGAATGGCTGAAAATAAAGAATAAAGCACTTTTTGTTTTTTAACTTGATTAAATTATATACAGAGTAAAGAAAAGATTGCGTCTGAACACAAACAAAAGAAGTTGCTATTGAATTTGTCTCAATTTTCTTTCAAATTGCATTATCTTGTTTGCTTTATTTAAAAATATCTATATGAAGTGAACTATTTCATGTTTGTCAGAGTTATTTTTTACTCAAATATTTTATGTCGTGTGTGGAATCAGAAAATTTGTGTCAATTATGTAATTTTATCGAAGGATGCTTGTAAGTAGAAGGAAAATAAAAAAAACAGGGACCGGTTGCACTTCTAAAATGAGTGAATGATAAACTGTACTACAAATTTGTTATTAAATTTATTACATTTGCAACTACGAAAAAAACATTTATTTTGTTTATTGTCTCAAGTTTTCAATGTTTTTATCTCAAATTGGAATATATAAATTAAATTAAGATGTAGACATTTTTTAATACATGAGATTACAGCTACTTTTTTATTTCCGGACCAAATACTGAAAAAAATACAACAGCAAAACTTGACGCATTAGGGGGGAGACGGGTAACAGTGCTCAGCTAAGTTGTGACAAACTGGGCAATCCTTTAATTAATTGGACTCTACTGCCACCTAGCCGAATGCATGTACTATGTTCAGTGTGGTAATGGCGGCTGGAAAAGCAAAAATACATAGTCTTTCGTCCGTGAACAAGATATAGCGTATTTTCATCTAAAAAACTTCAGCAGCTAACTTTGAGGAAGGTCAACTTTGATTACTAGTAACAATATGATCATTTCTTAGCTACGAAGCATAATAATCTTGTTATCTAATGTAACTAAGTTTATTTCATTAAATACAGTGTGTGCTTGATTGGAACGCAAGAAATCAAATATGGAGCAATCGGGTAATGACGCTCGGATGGGCGGCATTACCCAACACGTTCGAGTAATGGCACTCAATGTAATATTTTCTTGCTTTCAATTTTTCCAACACAAATATTATTGTTTTCATGTTTAACGATATAGTTTTCTGTTTTATATTTGTTCAAATATAAATATCAATAAAAAAACATAATTTAAGTGTCGTATTCTGCTTGGTGCATTGACTTTTCCTTAAGTGGGCGCAATTACCCTTATCTCCCCCCTATCATCTTCAATATTACTAACTACTAGCAAACATATAAAGGAAATTAAGATGCAGACTTTTTTTTAATATATGAGATTTATTTGCCATTATATTTCATTTTTTTAATATATGAGGGGGTTTTTTCCTTTTTACTTCCGTACCAATTACTAAAATAAAATAGCAAAATTTGACGCATTATCATCTTCAATCTTACAAACTACTAAAAACCACAAATAATACCAGTTCACAAACCATATGGCAAGTAACCCGCTTCCTTTGATAAATATCCACAAAAGGTACATTTATTTTGTCCAGAATCCTCAATCACATCGCTCTATCCCCCCGAAAAAGCCGATATCACATTGTTTACCCGGCTTATTTTTTGTTTTGTCGTCTCGCCCAGTCCTATTTTATATGACACGAATGACTGACGCGACAGTGGGATTTCTGGAACGTCGGGAAAAACGGGAAAAATCAGCTCTCGGAGTCGGGCTGCGAATGGCTGATAGTCACAGGACGGGATCTGTGACGAATTAGGTGCGCTCGGACGGACAGGGACTACTATAGGGGATTTTGGAAAGGGGGTGTTCTGTTTAAAATAATAGTTGGTGGTTGATGCTGTTACATTTTCACCATTACACCTTCATCATACTTTCATAATTAAATCGCATTATATCACATCTTAAGTGGATACCATCTTATGCATCTATGACAATGAAGTCGCACAGACGGGTAAAAGAGGATTCAAAAAGTGTCTTGTAGAGGATAGCGAGCCAGCACGTCTGAATCCCAAACTAGAAGGACCTGGATTCGAATCCCGGTTGGCCAAAGCATGGATGTTTGTTTCGTCAATAAAGCATAATCTTAAAGTGGTAATGGTAATGTAATCGTTTCCGGCTGCCTATTTCTAGCCTCCGTCAGGAGCTTTAACACAGCCAATAACGTCTCGTAATTTAGAACCCTGGTCAAGTGACGAGATCGACACCTGAGCGGGCACCCAACGGAAACTTCGAGCGACATCGTACGCTGACGCCGTCGGGACTTTGGACTCCACAGATTTAACGAGCACGTCTGTCCCAGTGTACTCGGGCCCATCCGTCACGAGTTGGATTTTTTCTACTATTTCCAGTACAGATATCCGATTTATAGGATGACTGGTAGTAAGTGGGATTCGAACCTGAGAAGGTTGGATCCTGAGGCTCACGCCTTAACCACTCGGCCGCGGAGAGGCCTCTTAAAGTATATTTGTAATAAATAAGTCCAACCCCTTCGGATGCTCTGGAAGAAGTCTTTCTTGGGAACAGACAAGAAAACAACAACAAGAATATCTTTACTACTACTATTTCCTTACTTTTCAAAGTACTTTAATCCAATGGAAAACAAAGAGTATTCTTGCTTTATTCTACCCAAGCATCAATAGTTAAGCAAAAAAGTCCTGGCTCTTCACTAAGCTTTAAAAGTGACAGAAGTGCACAAACCACGTTGGTTAAAAGCGGAAGCTTTCAAGCGGACCTTTCTTTCGTGATTGGATCAAAGATATACCAAATCTTCAAAAAATATGATGCTGCCCGGGCGTCACCTTAGCTTATCATTGATCAGTGTCTGGAAATCATAAATCAGAACATATAATCGACACCTTGACTGCGTTGTGGCTATTTTAACTTTCAACAACTTTCATCTTATAGATAGAATACATAGAATTCATCTGACTGCAGTCAGACAAATACCGAATTAGTATTCAAAACAACAACATACTTTAAACAGTATTCTTAGCCAGCATTGAGCTTACAGTGAAAATCTGACAAAATAGCCAAAAATGTAAAGAGTCTAATAGCTACTCATAATAACAAACACATTTTTCAAATAAAATAATCAAGTTAATATTCGAGTGTTACTTAATGTTCTTTTGGAATTGATTTGGAGATAGTACGATTCGATGCCTTATGGAAACCGGTGAAAAAGACCAGACTGTTTGTTATGATCATTCTCAGATAAGATTCTTGAATAAGACGAGATTTTCAAGCCAAATAGGAGTGTTTGATTCAGTTGGACAAAGGAAAAAGGGTGGGGAAATGGTACATAAAGAAAGCGAAACTGACCTTAGAAAGGAATTTTGGTATAAATTGTATATGAAATGTATCATCTTTTTGTGAGATGGGAAAAGTAGATAGTCTATATGGTAAAACAGCATTGAGTAAATAAATATATATTTGCAGCAAAAACATAGATTTTACAATGATTTACCCTACATAAAATGTAAGATAATGAAGGTATCGCGATGGTTTCGAAAATACGAAATGCAGATTTTGTGTTTCTTACACGTTTTGAGGGTGCCGAATCTAAAAAAGGGTTTTTTAGCCTTGGTCCGTCTGTCAATATGCATGTCATTCTGTCTGTCTGAAACAACCCTACTGTTTGAACTAAATGAGCTATAGACTTCGAATTGGGTACGCGAGTTTCCAGTTCCTGTTGGAAGTCATATTAAGATTTGAGAGAAAATCTTATCTATGTCAAGTGTAGCTGCCATAGAACTTGTTTGGTTTAAAAGTATTGTTGAGGAAAATAGATGGATAAGAGCTACGGACTTCAAACTTAGAAGTTTATATGGCCCATCGGACTAGACCATAAAGTTTTTTATCTGCAGTCTGATTTGTTGTACAAATCTTTAACCGAATTATCCTTCCATCCGTATTAATTACCAAATATTGTAGAGCATTTGAAAGTCGTGTGGTGTTTCAAACTCCTAAATTTGAATATTAATTATCATAGGTATTATTCAATATTAGGAATAATATATTCCATGTATTATTTAATATATGAATACTATGCATTATATAAATTTATAAATGCAATATTTTCAAATTGAATGTCATACCGGCTTTAATGCTCGAGCGTTTATATCCCTTTGCATAGAATTGCTCGGGAATGAAGTCCAAATTGTATTTTACGTAAAACAAAAAAAACCACAATCATTACAATAACATTTTATTGCCAACAATTTTTGCGGTTGGTGACAAACTATTAAACAGTTTACTCATGTCAATTTTGATTACCACGTTATTTTAGTGTTTACTCTTCTTTCTCTATTATTTAGGTTTACGTTATTCTAGTAATTCTAATTTTGCAGACTTGTTTTATGCATGTTTATGTGTAAGAAAGTTGCAGTAACAAAGAAATCCTTTTATTGACCTTTAAAACAATAACTTTGACCATGTTAGTTATTTTTAATAATACACAGTGACTATTTTACTGCCGAGGATAAATTTTAAAGCCAAAAGAAGAGTTGTCCTCAATTTGAGAATGACCCTTATAATTATTTTAATTAAGTACTATATAGCAAACATTAACGTAATACATGTTATGATTACATGATATTCATTTAGTTTTTAAAGTATTTTAATAGTTAACAAGTTAAGTAAGAAGTAATAGTATCTTTAACTAGTTATCGACATATTAATGACCATATATATAAATATATTTTTTTAATTTAAAGAAGAAAAAACAGAAAAAGTTATATTTTCTTTAGATATTGCTTAAAAGTTATAGATTATAAAAAAAGTACCAAGGCTATGTAATTTAAAACTCGGTTAGATAGGACGCCAACTTCGAAACTAAGGCATTAATTTATGATTCCGCAACACTGCTATCTAATGCTGCGTATAAGATAGTAATTTTCTTCTTGGATTAATTTCTGACGTATATTTATCCTTGGTAGATGGATGAAAGCTAACACATTCCGGACGTATCAAGATAAGCCTCATCTATTGTTAGCGAAAAGCGTATGATAATTTTTTTTCATCGCTGTGCTACCATCCCTTCTTAGTGGAGAAACAAAAACGTTTATATCACGCTTGGCAACATACAATTAAATTAGAAAGTTAAAAATGGTTCTAAAAAGTGTGCCTAAGGAAGAATTATTTTGGAAAATGTATTTATTTTTAACTTAATTTTGTCTTTAGTAGTTTAAATTCAAAAAAACATGTGGAAATGCAGCAATTTTGGTAAGTATTGATTTCTTAAGAGCCAGTAAATGCTAACTGAATAGAAATTTCTCATTTTTTAGCTTGTTCGCAAAGTAAAATAAGAATTTTCTTCCTAATTTCAACAACTAAATATGTCGCAATGGGAATGTATGTTTCTAGAATATAGTTGTAATGTATGATAATGCTATTAAATACTGTGACAATGTAAGAATGGGTGATACAATGTGATAGATACATTTATGTAAGCATTAATTCAACCAAATCAAACATAGATAATATGCAATAATATAGAATTGAATGTGGTTAGTACATATATTTGCGTTGTGTAAGTTAAACCAATTAATTGGGGTGTGTGACTTCCCTATCCAGATTCAATATTTTATTCCCCTAGGCATAACAATAAATAAAGTGAGTAATGACTGAAATAAGAAGGATAATTTTGAAATTGACAAAGAATATGTTTATTCAACCAAATCAATAAAGTTAAGAGCATTTTTAAATATTATAACTGTAGGTTTGGGGAGCACAATGGACCGAGGAGAATGCACTAATTTTGATTAAAAAAATACATTTAAATTACGTAAATATAGCCAATTAAATTGTATTGTCTGGAAGAATTTCTGTACGGATTTGTTTCTAAAGGATAACTAATTACATTGAAACGGGGGAAGATTCACATTTTAAAAGAATTATATTATTTCAACTTTAGCTTCGTAATTACGTAACTGATGTATTCAAACTTTCCAACTCAAGACCAAACTCAAAATTTTACAGACAAATTGTATTCATCAAATTAAAAATAGACAAAATTCGAGTTATGTTACACAATATTTCACTTTAAAAATTAAGAGAACGGTTGCATTAAATCCTATAGAATACAAAATAAATTTTTTGTGTCAAAAATTGGCACTTACTCCCTTCATCTTACTAGAATTACATAAAATATTTCCATGAAATAAATTTTTCGTTGTCAGAAAAAAAATTTTGTTGGATTTGCATTCAATATTTATTTTTCCTATGCAAACGCATACATATTATGTTAAACCGCCTGCCCCCATGTGTCCCGGTTGATGCATGCAAATTGAGAAATATCAAATGTTAGACAATTCTGAATTGAATAAGATATGCTTATAAATTTGCATAACATATAAAAAAGTGGATATTAGATAAGGTGAGTTTTGACAAATATAGAAAAAAAATTGCATGTTTCAATAATTAATACACAAGTTATTTTCAGATTTAATTAATTCCATAATAACATTACATCCAATTAATGGGACTTTTTTTATTTTGGTCGAAGAATAATCATATTATTACAAAATATTTCAGGGCATATTCATTTACTTTTATTCAATTGAATTTACTATTTTTATTGTACGATTTATAAATTTTTTATATTTTTTATATTATTAAATTATCAACTGAATCATCAGTAAAAGTAATCAATAATCTAATATTCTTTAAACCTCTAAAGGATACGCAAATTGGCTGAAGTGTAAACTTGTTTTTACTGCATCAGATTGAAATGTAATATTTTAACTGACAATTTAATTTCTTACTGTTTTTTTTTAATTGTTCTGCTGTAACAGATAATTATTTATAAATCTTTCAAAATTTACATTTTGGAATTACCTGAAGTTTTATTCTTAAAATTTATACATTTAAAAAAAATTATTTTGCTGAAAAACCTGATAGTCAGATGACGAATTTATGCGTCTGTGTCCCTCAGAGGGTTAAAATACTTTTTAAATTGCATATCAAATGCTAAACTATGCGTACCATGACCAATATTCAGCGACCTAGTAGTAGAAAATTTGCTTTTGTAGCATGTTCTATCTAGTTTTCCTCGGTCACAACATAGTCAAGTACATTTATTTTATTTAATAAGCTTTTTCGATTTATTACATGATTTGAATTTCCGGGAAAATAATAATAAAAACAAAACAGTAAAATGAAATTGTTTTAAAATAAAACGAAAAAGCACCCTAAACGTTTGCTTTGTTACTATGAAACTAATTTGATGGCAAAGCAACTTTTACAGACACTTCATTTTTAAGGAATTTTTGCCAATTTACCGATATAGGCAAATACGCTAATGGGCTACTTTTTATGCTTTTATTCTAGAATAATTATGGGCCACAGAAGTTATCTATGGATAGATGAAATGTTGCCACATCAAACTGTGGGTGTACTTCACTCGTTTATTGCGCGTGTGGTTGTTTATAAAATAGTCATGACGAATATGGTGTGCTATTTTTATGGTATTTTGTTCAATAGGCTACAGGCTTTCGCAAGCTATCTTTATAAAGAAGTTTTATGAAAGTGTTTAATTTTTCAAATGTGATTACTTAACGCATGTTGCTATAAATATCAATCAAATTCAGAGCCTTTATTTAGAAAATCTTATACAAAAAAAGAGCAAATATGATTATTATACTTTTTTATCCCTAAAATTTAATTGCTTGCAAAACTGAATTTAAAAGCTGAACTTAACTGAAATTTTTATTGGCTCAAACTTGCAAATTTTTCATATATAATAACAAATTCATACATAGAAAAATCTAAGCAATCAAAACATACAACTACCACACGTTGTCTGAATTTCCAAACAATCACTCTAAATTTAACCTACTCAGCTATAGGGGCTAGGTGACACTTTTACCCCGGACTTGTGTAGTCATGGGAGCAAAGACCCCCTTTTCCCACATGGAGTCAGCACCTATGAAACTATTAATTTTACTTCCCAGGAAAACTTGAAGTATAAGGTGGATATTAAGGTAACGACGATCCAAAATCATTTCACGACTTGAGCATTTTGGTTCTGAAACACTAATTGATTCATTCTTGTCAACATTTTTTTATGTGTTTCAATCTACGAGTGTTTTAGAAACAAAATGAACCAAGTCTGAGATAGACTTCGTCAGTGGAAGGTATACTGTCGTATAATGGAGGTTTTCCATGCGGTATATTTCCAAAAATAAAATATACACTCTGGATAATTTTGAAAATATGGTATGACCTATACTTTTTTTGGGAACTCTATATTTTATTATGTATTTTCAAAAACTAAATTGTATGTGTACTTTTTTTCTATAATCACCAATTTACCCTTCATCATCCCTGAAAAATATTAATAAGTCAAAGATTATAACTTAGAGTGTTTTTATAAGTGTTTATTGTAGAGTACACCGTTTAAGAATACAACACTGCACTTGGGCCATTTTTGCCCTGGCACGTCCATTTTAAGGATGTAGTACTTAACTCCAGAAGCGGATTCGGTAAGAAAACAAGGAGTCCCCAAAATTGACGCAGTCAGTTTCGTCAACCATATAATTAGCGCAAGATGTTGCATCGAAATAAGCTCCAGTTTTGACTGGCAGGGTCGACACTGCAACAGATGTGGAACGTTTTGCAACATGGACCAAACTCGGTTCAGCGGAAAGGGTATATCTAAGTTAAAGACCAAAATAAAAAAAAAGAAAGAAAAGAACACAAGACAATTCTGAGGAATCGTTTCTTTTTTTGGATATTTTTGGGTAACTTAGTTTGCATGTATTTCAATATAGAATGCCATAAAATTTTATTGTGAACGTGGCTTACATAAGAGTTAATAATTCATCAAGAGTTTTTCTTGTAAGAAATTTATACGTAAATAACATAGTTTGTGAGGTTTAGAGATCTAAAAGGTTATAAATTTTTTTGATAGAAAAGCTCGCTACACTCTAAGAGCATGTCGTTGTCCTAATTATTGTTTGGGATACAGGTTTACTTACTTTAATGTTAAGAAAAATAAATAATAATAATAATTCGTATGTATATAAGCTTGTTTCGGAAAATGTGAACCTGGTGTTGTATATAATGGTAACAAGAATTCCGATAAAGTTATCTACTGAAAACATGTTTTTTTTTTAAATATGCAGTATCTTGCATAGTCCCAAACTGTTATTTTTACGAGTTGATATTAGTATAGCACAAACCTTAATTTACAAATTTTCATATACGTGCATTTTATGTATATTCATAGAAACAAAACATTATCAATGTAATAATACTTTAAAAAATTCAAGTTAACAAAGTTTTAGTCGATTTAAATTTTAGTTTATTATTTCAATCCTTTTTAAGGGAATTTACATTCACTTGTAGAAAATATTTACAATTTAACGTGCATAATGCAGATATACTTATATATTTTCTTTTTAAAAAATTAATTTGGCAAATGTAACTTTATTTCTGCAATAAAGCTTAAAAACGACTCTGAAATGTCCCCTTTCCTTCTCCCACTGGCTGTTACAAAAAAATATTTAACCAGAATAATCTGTTACAATTAATTGTTCTACACATTATTGTTCTTTAAAGCAGTCCTGAATGTTTGCTTTTTTGTTATGAAAGTATCGTAAATGCAAAACAACTTTTACAGATAAGGCCTTTTAAGGCTGCTCATCACCCATACCCCGTCCTCCTTCGATCGGGCTTGCTAATGTTAAGTCTATGGGGGGGGAAAGGTTTTTGTTCCAAAAAAAGTCAAGAAATTATAGGAATATTTTGATGCGTTTTTTTAATTCATAAAGATCCAATAAAGTAGTGCCTTTAGAGGTTATTTTTTTAAAAACGTTATTTACTTTTTTTTAATCTAAATTTGTTTTCTATTGAAAAAAGGCAAGTAACGTTTTTAAAAAAATAACCTCTAAAAGCACTACTTTGTTGGAGTTTTATGAATTTAAAAAAAACCGCATCAAAATATTCCTATAATTTCATTGCTTTTTTTTTTTTTTTGAACAAAAACCATTTTTCCCCCATAGACTTACCATTAGCCAGCCCGACCGAAGGAGGAACGGGGTTGGGGGTGATGAGCAGCCTTAAGATATTTTATTTTAGATTAGTGTGTATAAAAAAGTTAATTGCTTATTTCCCAAAAGGGTCTGTGGGTTCCGTACAGAGGCAAAGCAAAGTCCTCTTAGCTTAATAAGTATGAATATATCGCTTATAAGATGTCACGCATTTAATTATGTGCTACTTTTGATGTTTTATGGTTTCTTATAGGGGGTACATAAAGATTTGCATTCTATTAGCTTTTTTCCAACAAGAAAAAATTGAAAGCAACTTGTAAGAAAAATTGGAAAACTATTTATAGAACTTTTTATAAATCCTTAAAAATGTGCATTTAAAATAATTGCTTCGAATCATGACTCCACTATTGGAAAAAAGAATTCTCATTTCTGGATTCATAGGTCTTAGCGCCATCTCTTGGGAGAAATTTTTATTAACGTCTTTAAACTTGGCAAAAATATTTTGGAAGCTAAATCGCTAAAAGAACAAATGTCTTGCTATTTAAATACTTATAAAATAGGTATCATTGGTGCAATCAAATAGTTAGCCAATGCCATGAAAACTAAAAATATATTTGAAGTTTGCTATGTTAAATGTTATATTTTCGATTGCACTTAAAGACATCTCATTTGGCCATTTTCTACCCCATTTAAAAGACATCCAGGGTCGTGTGTGATCCCCCCCCCCCCCCCTCCAAGGTCTAGTTAGCCGTCCAGTATCGCCCCTATCGACAAAATTGTATTAGTTCACTTCTGAAAAGATTTGGGGTTCTGAACCAATCCATCCTGTAAACGAATTTTTACAGAGAATTAATGCTACTTAAGGAGTACAATGTTATTTGACGATCACTGGTGGTATTGTAAGGCAGATGTTTTCAGGCTACATAGTTTTAGGAGAAACGAGCAAACATTATTAACTTTGGGAGACTTGGCAAGAGTTTCACTCCCACAAATTGACAAACATTTCGAATTTTTCAAGAAGCAACCTGCGCACGGTTCCTTACAGCGTTGTTTCTAGGAGGAGGGTGGTGTGGCAGTTACCACACACGCAACCTCAATATTCCATCAACATACAGGTGGCGCTATTTTATCACCCATCCTACCCTTATTCCAGATTACAACGTTAATAGTAGTATATAAGCCGAGAAAATCATCTAAACCTTAAGGATCCTTTTGGTAGATTGTGGGTTATCAAGACCGCTACATTTACTTTCAAATACCGAATTTGAAATATAACGTAATGAAGATACTATTTCGATGGGGGTTGAAAATCCGAAATGGATTTTTTTTTATTTACGCTTTGGAAGGTGTTGATTATAGAAAAGTGGTTTTCAAACATTGATTCAATTAATCTATCTGAGCTGATAACAAACTTATCTTTCAGTATAACTAATCTTTTTTTTTTCTATTATCGTGAATCGCGTTAAATTTCTGTCCTACAATTATGCTTATTTCTCCTCATAAAACAAATGTCATCTAAACCAAAGTTTTCCAATTGCATGGACGTAATTGAAATGCTTTGAACACTTGAAAGGATCCTTTTGGTAGATTGTGGGTTATCAAGACCGCTACATTTACTTTCAAATACCGAATTTGAAATATAACGTAATGAAAATACTATTTCGATGGGGGTTGAAAATCCGAAATGGATTTTTTTTTTCTTTACGCTTTGGAAGGTGTTGATTATAGAAAAGTGGTTTTCAAACATTGATTCAATTAATCTATCTGAGCTGATAACAAACTTATCTTTCAGTATAACTAATATTTTTTTTTCTATTATCGTGAATCGCGTTAAGTCCTACAATTATGCTTATTTCTCCTCATAAAAACAAATGTCATCTAAACCAAAGTTTTCCAATTGCATGGACGTAATTGAAATGCTTTGAACAGTTGAAATTTGGGCTGTAGGGAGCCCCGTGGTCAAGATATCGGTCTCGATATCGGAAGGTCGAGAGTTCGAATCCCGGTACCACTAAAGACCTACCGAGTATATGCGGAGTACGTGCTCGTTAAATCTGTTGGGTCCGAAAGTCCTGTAGTCGGTCATTGCGCAGTTTACTATGGGTACAGGTTCCTGGAGACTATTTCCCTCCCCTTCAGAGACATGTCTAAATTGTGAAGGTGGCGCGTGATGGATATCAGCATCTGTCACGTATATGTGTGCATGTGAGTGTGTGCGTGTTGTGACTGTCTTACTTGACGAAGGTTTATAAGCGGCTCTCTGAGCAAGCACACAAGCCTGAAAATATATGTATATCAACCAACCAACCAACTTGAAATTTGATAGAATTAAAACCAATAAGTTTTAATAAATAGCAGGAAGTTGTAGTAAAGAACTCTAAAACAGAACACAGGAGACGAAAAGACAGCGCAATGAAAGTGAAACCAAAACACCTCATGAAATCGCGAAAATATATGCTTGAATGAAAAAAACATAATGTGTCAAACAAACCAATTAATTTAAAACTGCATAACTCGTACTATTTTTAAAAATTTAAAGTTCTTGGTGGGCTATAACTTAGGTCTAGGCCAAATCCGGGGCGTGTTTTTTATTGATTCCCAATAAGTGCACCTACTACTTAGTGACAACTCAACTCTCTTTCTTGTCTACACTGTGGTCTGCTCGGTCTGCTCCCTACTCTTCACCATCCATTTCTAAACCTTTTAATTTTTTCAAAAAACTTTATTTGTTTCTTTAATCTTAAAAATTAAAATGTTATCCAAAACTGCAGTCGTTGCTGCTGGTGTTTGCGGAACTCTGTTCATCGGTTATTGTATATACTTCGATCGAAAACGAAGAAGCGATCCCAATTTTAAGCAAAACCTCAGAAATAGTACGTATTTCTATTTTATTTATGTTGTAATTACATGTCCAAGTTACGTATCTATAGCTCTAGTACTTTATCGATCATTTAATTTCTCTCAAGTAGATTTACTTTTAAAAATAAAGAAATTACTAGCAATCGGCGTATATCAACACATACCCTCCAAAATTATCTTTTATTGATTGTATCTTTACTGAATTATTTTTAGACATAATTACAAAAGGAATGTTGGTGTGAGATGATTACAAAGCTCACCCAGTTGCAAATAAGAAACAGTGCAATCGTATCATAAATTGATTTTAAAATATTTTATTAATTCATGTATCATGTTGGTATATGTTTCCTAAACTATGCAAATTACGTAATTTTTTTGACAAGATAAGCTCATGTGAACAATATGTGATAATTCTAAAGTTTTGTATATTTCCTGAAAATTAGTAGTACCTACAATAATTTTGATACTAGTACTATGGGTATACAGGAAATGTTATGGCAAACTTTTTCGAAGCATCCAAAATTAAGGACCTATTATTATTGCCTGTGCATGTTGTCTTGAACATCCACTATCATTTCAAGGTCAACTATTTTTCTCACAGAATAGGCAACATAAATAAGACCCTAGAAACAAGGGCAAGAGTGTGCAAATGCCCTAGGTGCATACATCATGTGCTATCATTTTTACATTTCCACTATCGTAAAAAAAAAACACTCGTGAAGATGAGACCTACTAGAGTGCAAATAGCTGCATCTTCAAGCATGTTGTTCTGAGCATTCAACATTTTAATCTATCCATTTATGTATTATATGTTAAATTTAATTATGTACAAAATAATACTTTTTACTTAAAAAATTCTGCAACTGTTAAAAAAAAGTTATTTTTGTGTTCCCGGGTTACATAGAAAACCCTGGATAAGGTATGGATGTTTGTGTTATCCTGAGAATGTGTGCTTGTGTACCTGTGGATCCAAAAGCCCTGTGGTCGGTCATAGCACTGTTACCATGAGTGCAGGTTGTATGGAGAATAATGACCCTCTCTCTAAAAGCTAAAAGCACCAATCCTAGTTTTTTAAAATAAAATTAACTGAAAATAAATTAATTAAAAATGCTGTACATTTTTCTGGAGGATTTGAGCACCGTATATAAAACATACTGTGTATAACATTTAAATACTAATGTTATTTATGGTCATCAAAAATACTAAGATTGTTTTTTGTATTTTTGCAGAACGAGCAAAGGCTATAATGAGGAGGGAGCAAGCTAAGCAGAACTCATCAAAGGTATGTTTTACCAATATTATACCAGGGATTGGAGTAATGCTTTACTTGTTACGTCGTTACTTTTAACAGTAACTGTTTTACTTAATGTCGTGTAACGTTGTTATATTTTCAGAAAGTAACGGTACTTAGTTACTTTTAGCGGTAACAAAATATTTCCTTACTTTCCAAAGGCTGTCTGATGCTTATTTTGAAATTCCACTCTAAGAAGGGAACATTTTGCATTCCATTATAAGATTCGAAACACTAAGCTGTCTTCAAATATAGGCCAGCACAATCCCCAGATCATCTTTTCCTGAGCAAAGTATGCAGTTTAATAAATGCTTCTTCATCTATTTATTTTGCTGCAGCCTAGTAATTTTCACAAAATCCACTGCTGACTTCGTATTACTATCATAGTAACCTAGTATTTCTTTTATTAATGTATAATGTAATCTTAGTAACTTATATATTGTACATCTTATAGAAATGTTTATAAAAATTTAAGAAAAAAAATTTGTTTTATTTTTTTATTTAGAAGCTATTTATATGTAATTAAAGTTTGATGGGTTAGTTTCAAAAGAGGACATGGGTACATTACATTGTTGAACAAGCTGTCCTTGGTGACGTGTAAAATTTGAGATTTTTTTAGCCCTTCCTAAATCCAATCCTTACATAGTCCATTTATTCTTTAAATACTCAGATAAAATCAAATTAAAAAAAACGAGTGTTTTAAAACATAATTGGGCATGGGTCCTTTTTATTCTGTCGCACAAATTATAAATAATACATAAGTTTTCAAATTTACTGGCTTTATGTGAAGTCTTGGGTTTTAAAAAGACATCCTGCTAATCAAGTGGAGAACTAACAATCATTACTGAATACATTACTATTCAACATAAAAAAAAATACTAAATTACTATTCAATTATACGAACTATGCAGAAATCCACTGCTTTCGTGTCTTTATTTTCGATATATTGGATATTGCGAACTTTAAGTTTTATTGAAATTTAAGTACAGTTTAAATTCATTTAGGTTAAGGTTTTTGTTAAGTATTTCAAAAAGAATCTAAAAAGTAAATATTTTATATGTTTTAACAAATATACAGTGATGTTTAACTGTTTCCTAACATGTTTTCTAATTTCGCTGCATATTTCTTTGCAGATACCAGAACTAAGAGATTATGAATCTGTTCAAAAGTTCTTTATTCAAGAAGTTCAGCTTGGAGAAGAGCTCTTGGCTCAAGGTATTGTACTAATAGTCCTGTTGATCACAATTCAAGCTTTGTAAAAACTTTTATCCCTTAAACCCTTGTGTTGTTTTTCAATAGACATTGCTGTTTTCGTTTTCACCCCACCCTTGGGTTCGGAAAGCCATTTCGTTTAACCTTACAGCGGAGCTCAAAACAGGATAGGTTTAAAAGAGTGATGCCCGTGTTGTTTCCTTGAAAACTGCACAAGGAGGAATGGAATAAAATGTTTTTGAAGCTTGTGTTGTAAACAAGCTGTTAGTAGTATTTATTTTGCTAAAACTATTGTTAATTTAGTGTAAGGTAACCATCTTTGATTATTATGCATGCATTGGAGATGGAAGTCAGCTCTACAAATCGAAGCTTTTGTTTTGTTTTAAATGTGGCTAAATGGTTTTTATGTGTTAACTATTACCTCTTCTATCAATTAGCTATGAATGTTATTGGGACTTTTTAAAGGTAATTTGTGAATTTAATAAAGAGACTTTTGGGGGGTTTAATATTTTTGTAACCATCTGTAGTGAATTTTTCAAAACTTTTGTCAATTTAAATTGCAAGTAATTATTTTCGTTTCTGCTATTATCCATTAAAATATAAACTACTTGAAAAATATATATATTTTTTTACTCTTGAAAATAGTTTTCCATTCAACGTTATCAAACTATTAATAATGTAATACCATTTTTTTTTTCAGGTGATGTTGAAAATGGAATTGAACATTTGAGCACTGCATTGGCTGTGTGTGGTGAACCAACACATTTGATTGAGGTTTTACAGTTACAGCTGCCACCACAAATTTTCCACTTGTTAATGCAACGATTACCAATTGTTAGCTCTGTAAGTCTGAGACATCTTTAATTTCTTAAAAGTTTAGAACAAACAAACACTTTTTTTATCTGTAGAAACAGGCTTCGTTTGAATTCCTGTTTAACAGGGCACCTACCATAAAATGCAAAAGTAGCTTTTTACTTATTTTTTTTTCACCAAAACATTTTAAATCAAATATTGATAAAAGTTTTCTCCTTAAAGTTATTTAACATACAGGTTTACAGACTAGAGTTTAAAAAGAAATTGTTACAAAATTGATTATAATATTAATAGATTATTATATTTCACCTATATTATGAAAAGTGATGTTTTAGTTTTAACTCTTGTTATAATTTGTTTCTTGAGAAAAGTTCTTCCTCTTATTTTGTGACACTGTTTTTGTGTTTTTTAAGAAAAGTTTGCTCTATATATTAAAAATTAGTAATCTGTTTCATTACTTTTTATCATTTCAGAGGCTGCAAGCATCCATGGCTAAAGGGCAAATGAAAGACGAGGACGTAGAATAAAAGGACTGTACATTAGGCTGATCTATTTTGTCATCACTGCTAGCTGAGTTATTCATTACATCAAACAGAATAAAACAAAATGTATTATGTATATACTAACAATAATAATAATAAATATGCATCTGAAATGTTTTGTTTAAGAAAATAAGTACTCAAGTTATTTAAAAGTATCATAATTTTTATTTGAAATACACAGCTTTCATGCATTCTAGAATCATATCCACTCATTTCAATATTTACACAATAAATATTTATAACCCTAAACAAACATGCTGGTGACTAAGTACTTGAATCCAGTCATGGGAAGATACTTGTGTATGCACAGTCGACTTTTTTTTACATCAAAACACGACTGATTTTGATGATATTTATAAACAAACCTATATAGCCACCAAATAAAAATTGTTTTACATTGAAAGAAAATAATGGATCTTTAGAGCTGTAACTTAATTTCATTATACTTTACAGATTGCAGCAATTTTACAAAATAATTACATAAATCAACACCAAAAAATTAAATGCTGACTTTCTTGAATATGGAGCACTTTGATTTAGCTGATAAAGATGATTCTGCTCCAATGTTCTGGAACTATATAAATGATTCATTGTACTCAAAACCATTGCTATCAGTTCACTCACACTCTTGTGTTATGCGACCAATTATCTTGAGACAAAGATGGAGGTTGGGATGCATGTCCAATTGAGCTAGTATCACTTTGGGTATCTGCAACAAAGGAATAATAATTCATTAGTTGTCTATAATTACATAACTAATTTTACATTGGGTAAAACTGCTAAAAGAAATGGCGATAGATTATAACATAATAAGTAGCAAAATGCCTCCAAGGTCCCATCATAATTTTTACTAACTCCTATTTATAAAATTGTATCTTTAAACTTTTTTTATAAGAACTTAATAAAATCTATATACTCTGGCTTATATAAATCTATAATTCCATTTTTGCCAAAATTATATCAGCAAGTGCTAAGAGACTTGATTTTGAATAATAAAATAACTATGTCACCGTCCCACCTGGAATTTGCCGCCATTTTTACCCGAGCGGGGTGACATCAAAATATGCGACTGGCGTGGTCACTTAAGCTGAAGGGATGGCGCCGGGCGTCTGGAAAGTTGATGGAAGGGCGTGTGCTGTACCCTTGGACGGTGGAGTACAAAAGGAAGATGTACTGGTGGCAACGGGACCCTTTTGATTCTGTGCTTGGAAGAAGCGAGTCGCGAGCTTTTGGAAAATGCTAAGAAACGTGTCTTATCTAATTTATGTATAATTAAATCATTAAAGCTTAATTTTCTTAACAATGAGTCCAATCCTTTACTGGAAAAAAGAACCACTGAATCCCTAGCCTTGTATTTGGAAGGGATTTGTTACATTGTCACAGCCGACAGGTGAGGATTGACTCAAATGGGAAAAACTGAATTGCTGACCGAGAGGGGAACCCAGCCTCGGGAGATGAGATCAGCGTCGTCGATGGACCAGTGACGGAGGTGCAGATAGCCTCCCTGGACCAAGAGGATCAGCATCGAAGGCGGAACCAGCCTTCGGAGACGACGGCCACATCGTTGCGGACCAGTGACGGAGGTGCGAATAGCCTCCCTGGACCGAGGAGCGGGATCAGCGTCGAAGGCGGAACCAGCCTTCGGAGACGACGGCCACATCGTTGCGGACCAGTGACGGAGGTGCGGATAGCCTCCCTGGACCGAGGAGCGGGATCAGCGTCGAAGGCGGAACCAGCCTTCGGAGACGACGGCCACATCGTTGCGGACCAGTGACGGAGGTGCGGATAGCCTCCCTGGACCGAGAAGCGGGATCAGCGTCGAAGGCGGAACCAGCCTTCGGAGACGACGGCCACATCGTCGCGGACCAGTGACGGAGGTGCGGATAACCTCCCTGGACCGAGTAAACGGATCAGCAACGAAGGCGGAACCAGCCTTCGGGGAGGAGAGGAAAATCGTAGGTGGACTTGATACTACGGTGCGAATAGCTTCCGTGGACAGTACCGAGAGCCTGACCAGCAACGGAGACGATTTCCTGGAAATTCCTCATCAGCGGCGGTAAGTGGAATTTCTGTACATTGCAACTCATGCCAGTGTTTGATGTTTCTTACCGTGATATCATTGTAATTTGGTTAAATGCTCAAATATCGTAAATTTATTGATGTTTATAAGTATTATGCTAATTTAAATCTAAATAGAGTAGATTTAGAGTGGTTTTTTTGTTGGAATTTAGCAAGAAATAAATTGTTTCTATTCTAAGGAAAGGGCGAAAACACATAGCATAATTGGGGTAAACTGATTTGATTTGGTTGCTGTGAATAAGCAACGGTTATTCTAATTTGCTTTCTGGTTTTATAATATAAGTTGTTCATTATTTACTGTGTTGTGGTAAATGACATAATTAGGGTTTCATAATTTATGACAACTTGGTTAAAGCTGCAAGTCTTCTGGTATTTTAATGATCGTTTCATTAATAAGGTTTTTTTCATTAGTAATTCTTGTAAAGTCTTTTAGGTTTTCAATATTGTAAAAATGTCGGTGTTGAAAGGAGTTAAAAAGGCGGAGTTATGCGAAATAGCTAAAGAATTGGGGGAAGACGTACCAGATACCGTTAAAGTGGTTGAATTAATTTCTTTAATTAAGGGAAGTAAAAATTATGACGAGGACTTAATTAGAGATATTATAGAGGGGATTGAACAGAGTAAAACCAGGGAACAGGAAGAGAAGTTGAGGGAAGAGAAAAGGTTAGAAAGAGAACATGAAATTAGAATTCTGGAATTACAGAATGGTCAAAACTCACAGGTAAATAATGATAACAGGTCTTCTGATAGAGGTGTCGAAGATGAATTATTTAAATACTTGAGTTTGGTGAAAGACCAGTTGCCTAAGGTGCCCTCAAAGTCAGAAAACTGGGTGTTTTTCTTCTTTCAAGTAGAAACAATTTTCGATATTTATTCGGTACCAGATGTATATTGGGGAAAGATTGTTTTGCATCGATTGGCTAATTTTACTGGGAGTTTAACTAACAGTCTGGGACTGGATAAACTTAGTGATTATAAAGCAATTAAGGAATGCATTTTGGCTGAAAATCGCCTGACCCCAGTACAATACCGAAAGAATTTCGAGAATTGTTTGAAAGGAGAAAATGAATCATATGTACAATGGGCGTCCCGCATTAAAACTACCCTAGAATACTATTTAGAAAGTCGAAATATTGTCTCCATCCAAGATCTGAAAGACTTGGTGGTGGCGGATAAGATGAAAGACTTAATAGATGGTAGGGTGAGGTCCCATATATTAATTAAGGAGGGAATAAAATGGTTGAGACCAACCGAACTGGCGTCAGAGATCGACATGTATTTAGAAGCAAACCCAAGCAACGGTTATAGGTTTGAGGGGTACAAGGGAGATCGAAAGAAAAACTGGCGTGATGGCAATATTAGAGATAAACCAGTTGTTGGCAATAGGCCAGGTGGAGGGGACTATGGAAACAATGGGCAAGGGGCAGTAAGTAACGGAGGAAATGGTAATAACTTGGACGGAAAGAAGTCAAAAATTATCTGTTACGGTTGCAAAGAGCCCGGTCATATAAAAAAGGATTGTAAAAACCGCAGAGATAATGAAAGATCAATTAATAGGGTTTGTATTAATGTTGGAATGAATGCAATTAAAAACAAAAGGGATGTAATGGATGAAGGTCAACTTCCTATGATAAACATAAAAATTGAGGGAAATAAAATTCAAGCTATCAATGATTCTGGTGCCCAAATTTGTGTCTTCCGCAAAGACTTAATTCCTGATAAATATAAGACTGGGGGTTGTATTTATTTAGTCCCTGCAATTGGACAAATGCATAAAGCGGAACTGGTAACAGTGCCCGTGTCTTTATGGGAGGAAGGACAGACCATCAATCCCGAAATTGACATATTAGCAGCTATCACTGACAATTTAAATTGCCCTGCACTAGTTACACCTGCAGTGTTTGAGGCTTTGAACCATCAATCTCAGTTGTATTCAGTGAATAGCATTGAAATGGGTGTGCCTCCTCCTCAGGGAGAAATAATTTACGAAGAAGGGGAAGCAAAGGGGGGCGAAGATCCACTGCCTTGGGCTCAACAATGGGCAGACGATTCTGTCACTGAAGGAGTTGAAGCGGAACAGGAACCCGATAATTCGGGGGACAATGGCGCACACCAAACGGGCGAGCAATCTAGGCTGTTTAGGCAGCAACAAAGGGATTGTCCACGTCCTGGGAAGAGGGTAGACAGGGAAAAAACTCTTATTTTGTTGAGGATGGGTTACTTTATCATAGAAATAAAGTGGTAAATGAGAGTTTAAAACAGCTGGTGGTACCCGAATGTAGGAGAATGGAAATTTTAAAACTGGCTCATAACCAATCTACGGGTGGACATTTGGCGGCGGAGAAAACTTTAGAAAGGATAAAGTTGTCGTTTTTCTGGGAGGGCGTCAGAAAACAAGTTAAGCTTTATTGTAGTAGCTGTGAAGAGTGTCAGTTACGGCGTAGGGTTCGCACTAATGATAGATCACCTATTGAGCCTATTGCGAGGCCGGAACTTCCATTTCAGGCGGTGCACGCCGACATAATTGGTCCTATTGATCCGGTTTCCTCTAGAGGGCATAAATACGTCTTGTGCGTTGTTGACCAACATTCGAGGTGGCCTGAGGCTGTACCTCTTCGTACACTAACCGCCAAGGCGACATGCGAAGCCCTCCTGCAGATTTTTATGAGAACAGGAGTTCCACAAGTCATAGCTATGGATAATGGGACAAATTTCGCGGCGAAATTGACAGAGGAGTTTTTCAAACACTTAGGGGTTGTCCCAAGATTTTGTACTCCTGGATATGCATTGAGCAATGGATTGGTGGAGCGATATAATGGCTCGTTAAAAAACATGCTACACCACGCTATAAGGAAACACAATAGAAACTGGGATAAGGTTTTGCCGTTTTTATTGTGGGCTACACGGGAAGTAGCTAATGAAACAACTGGAATTTCCCCATTTCAATTAATGTATGGAAGACTTCCAAACGGTCCTTTGGCATTGCTCAAAACTTGTTTGGAGGGTCAGACTATCATACCAGAGGGAATTAGCTTGAGCCCTGAAAAGTATCTCGAAGATCTTAGAAATAACCTAGAGTCAGCATCTGAATTTGCAGCAAATGTTGCGAATAAGAAACAAACAGATTACGCCCGCAGATACAACTTAAGGTCTTCAAATAAGAAATATAACGTGGGTGATAAGGTCATTGTTTTGGAACCTGATTCGACAAATAAGATTTACGCCCGATGGTCAGGACCAGGGGAAATTGCAAAAAAAAAATCTGACCACTCCTTTCTCGTTGAACTGCCAAATGGTGCAAAACGTCATTTGCACCAAAACAAATTAAGGCAGTATGTACAGCCCGTAGCTGCCATGGGGCTAGTTTACGAGGAAGATGAGGATTTTGGAGACGTGCAGCACGCACCAGGTAAAGGGGATGTAACTACCCAAGAATTCCTTGAGTCCCAAATTAGATTAAAAACCGAGCATTTAACTGGTAGAGAGGGCAGGGAATTAAAAAGGATTTTAATACAGTTCAAGGATGTGTTTTCTGGGGAATTAAAAAGGGCAAAGGTGGGAAGCCATTCCATTCAATTAAAACCGGATTATGAGCGGAAACAGCCCCACATTTATAGGGTCCCCGAGAGCTTAAAACCTGCGGTGGAAGATCAAATTTCAGATTTAATGGAAAAGGGGTTAATAGAACATTCGCAGGCAGAGATAGCCTATCCATTGGTCTGTGTGGCCAAAAAGGATTCAAGCATAAGATTATGCGTAGACTACAGGTTTTTGAACTTGGCATGCAAAATTAACCCCTTTCCCATGCAAAATGCTACTGAATGGAGATACAAAGCAGGAGCATCAAATTATTTGACCACTTTGGATATTTTAAAGGGCTATTGGACTATTTCAATGGATGAGGCAAGTAAAGAACTTACCTCGTTTATTGGACCAAAAGGGCAATATCAGTGGACAGTTATGCCTTATGGATTAAATGGAAGTGCTAATACGTTTCAAAAAACGATGAATTTAGTATTAAGTGAACATCGGGAATACGCTGATAGTTACATTGATGATATTGTCATATACTCCCAATCGTGGTCGGACCATATGATCCATTTGAGTGCCGTTTTAAAAACTTTAAATGACCTTAACTTTTCAGCAAATATTCAGAAATGTCACTTTGTCAGGGGTCAGGTTAAATACTTAGGTCATGTTGTAGGATCTGGTAAACATGGACCGGATCCTGAAAAACTAAAAGTTATTGAGGGATTGCTATTGCCATTAACGAAAAAGGATCTGCGTTCAGCCCTGGGTTTATTTTCATACTACCGGGAGTATATACCATGTTTTGCAGAAATTGCTATGCCACTGACCGAACTTACCCGAAAAAAGGTATCCAACGAGATACCCTGGTCTAATGAGGCAAAACAGGCCTTTGGTGAGTTAAAAAACTGTTTAGCAAAGGCTGTGGCACTCCACACACCTGATATGAGAAAACCATTTGCCATTTCTTGTGACGCTTCGGAGATTGGGGTGGGCGCAACCTTGGGCCAATTTAACGAACAAGGAAAGATTGTTCCAATAAGTTTTGCTAGCAAGAAACTGGACGACACACAAAAAAAATGGGCTGCAATTGAGAGGGAAGCTTACGCGTTAATTTGGGCTCTAAAAAAATTTGAGACCTGGGTTTTCGGAACCAAAATTAACATTTTCTCGGACCACAATCCACTCAGGTATCTGTCAGAGGGGGCACCTAGAAACGCTAAACTTCAAAGATGGCTTTTGGCGCTGCAGCGTTACAACATCTCTATTCAGTATAAACCGGGAGCTGAAAACAAGGACGCCGATGCCTTATCTCGATTAGAAACAGCAGCGTGGTAACGATTTTTTTTGTTCAGTTTATTTCAATTTTGCTATTGTGGTGTTTAGGTTTTTTTTTTCAAAGTGTATTTGTGTTTTTTTCTATAACTTAATTTCAGTTTCTTAGTGTTTAAAAGTATTGAGTTTAATATATATATGTCACACTGGCATGAGTGCGGAATGTGGGAGATTCCATATTATCGCTGAATGATATGTCTTAGATGTGCTACCTTCTTGTGACTTCCTTGGTTATGTAGTTGGAAGATTGTTTTCTTCTGAAAGAAAATCTTCAAACTAGGTTGGGCGTGTCACCGTCCCACCTGGAATTTGCCGCCATTTTTACCCGAGCGGGGTGACATCAAAATATGCGACTGGCGTGGTCACTTAAGCTGAAGGGATGGCGCCGGGCGTCTGGAAAGTTGATGGAAGGGCGTGTGCTGTACCCTTGGACGGTGGAGTACAAAAGGAAGATGTACTGGTGGCAACGGGACCCTTTTGATTCTGTGCTTGGAAGAAGCGAGTCGCTCAGCAGTCGCGAGCTTTTGGAAAATGCTAAGAAACGTGTCTTATCTAATTTATGTATAATTAAATCATTAAAGCTTAATTTTCTTAACAATGAGTCCAATCCTTTACTGGAAAAAAGAACCACTGAATCCCTAGCCTTGTATTTGGCAGGGATTTGTTACAAACTATTCAGAAACCGATTGTAATTTGTGCAAAATGTTACAATGATGACACAGCTTGTACAGGTAGATATGTCCAAAGAGTAGGGAATTCAATCAGCAGTATAAGATAATGCTTTTTTTTTAAGGTTAAGTGTTGCATTATCATTTTTTACTTTCTGTGCGGCTGATTAGTTTAATCCTGAAATAAGACATTTTAATGTTTTGAATTTATAAATTATTAACAAGTCTTGTTAATCTAAAAACACACACATTTAACTTCCACAATCTTAAATTAGTCTAATTTTAATTCAAAGCATTTTATCCCTGATATGGTTTAAAGTTATCTACCATTTCAAATTGCATAATAAAAACCAACTAACCTGTTCGTTTTTTGTCCGGAACGTACTCCCTCCTACTATACTGTGGGGGCATAGGATATCTTGGGTGATGTCCCGGTGGAGGAAAAAATGGCGGCCTAGGTGGTGGCGGAATATCATGGAAATCCGGCAAGCTATGCGAAGGAGAATCCCTCATATCACTTCCACCCAGTGGCGAGGACTGCAGTGGCCCAACGTCACCATCCATAGCATTCGGATGCCTATTGTGAAATCATTTTAAGTTAAAAACTTATAGATTTTATATACAGTGGTGGCCAAAAGTGTGGACATTTTTTTTTAAGTTTCATATGTTTCAACTGTTACCTATGTGCTTGCATCTATTAAATTGTGCTTAAATACAAACATTTAAATATTAAGTTGAAGGTAATTTAATGTAAAATTTCATTAAAAAAAACAGAATTAAAGTGCCTGAATAACAAATAAAGTTATGCTCATTTTAGTTGAACAAACAAGCACAATCAATGGTTTCTCTTATGCTGAAATTGCAATACAAGTTGGTGGTTTAATGACTTGCAAAACTAAGACAGATCAAACTATTAATTGCATAACTTATTTGTAATACTGTATTTATTTTTAATTATACATTAAATTACTTTGATGATGATGTTATGTTAATGGATATAGATTATATGGGACCAAAGGTCTCATAGACTGCTTCAACAATCTGCAGGCAGTGGTCCTCATAAAGATTAAATTACTTTTAATTTGAAATATAATTGTTTTTATTTAAGTGAAAATTAATATATTCTGTTTTTTTTTTACCACCACTGTATAACTTTGAATTTAATAGGGATGACAGTCCTCAAGAAATACCAGAGGAAGTAGCATACTGCAGAGGGCAGGTAAACTGCAGTATCTAAGCTAATGACATGGGCCATTGCTGTAAGAACACAATAACTTCAGCCTACAAGAATGTATACTAAATAATTGATTATTTTAGGGCAAAAAATGGTTCAATTCATTGTTGTGGTTCCTGCAGTTTACCTGCCCACAGCAGCATAGTCAATATACTCCTGAAGTGAAACTGTAGCAAAATACTACACATATAATCTTTATATAAACATTTGTTTAATATACAGGTTCGGCACAACCATCATCCATTAAAAAAGGATCTTTTAGTTATACCATAAATTTCCCCCCTCCTCCAATACTACACTGAAATTTGACGTCATTCTCCTCAGATTTTAGTGGAGTATTATTGGAGGACGTTCCAAACTGCGTTTTGTTATAGCATTTTGAGGTTACAACTTAACGTGCGGCCCCCTGTACATTGAAAAGTATGTTTTCTGAGGATTTTTTTATTTAATTATTGTTGGATATCTACGGAAGGGCAAATGAAATGTATGTGGGGAGATTTGACGCCCTAAAAATACACAACAAGCTTTATTATTTTTATATGTAATTAACAGCAAATTCTAGCATTTTCTTAATGTGAAATATCTTTAAGCTGATTTTAACAGCAGAAAAATTTTAAAATTTTTGAATAGTGCTTGACACTTGTGTTAGGTAATTTTCTATACCATAAACTGATACCAATCAAAAGCTGAAAACTAACATTCACATTTATCAAACCATTACAATTCTTGGTGTTTACAATAAATTCTGTAGCCACATGAAAGCAAAAAAAAATATCCATTTTAATGAATGCCAGATTTCAGAAGAAAAATAGAGTTCAACCCAACTTCTACAAAATACTTTACCGGTTTCTCGGTGGACCCATGAAATCTGGCGGCGTCATTCTGAAGCTTGGATCTTGGTGGTGCCATGGCGGGGGTGGTCTGAATGGAGGGGGTTCGAGAGGCGGAAGGAATGGTGGAAGGGGTGGGAGAGGGGGGAGGGGTCGGTCCGGTGGTAGCATCATAGGTGGGGGTGGGTGGAACATGTGTCTGGGATCAATTGAGTTGTTTAAGTCGGGACCGTTGGTAGATTCGTCATTGAGTCCGGATATTCCTGGAAGTAAACAAGTAGGTTTGTAACGGTAGCTATCGTCCTAGAACATCTCAATTTAGAACCCTCAGAAAAAAAAATCAACTAATACTGTATTTAGTTATAATTTAAACTTTTAGTTGCACAAATTGTCTATTTTTATGAACTTTCTTTAGTAAATTCAATTAATATTCTATATCATTCACGAAATTAATTTGCAGTGTGAAGAATAATTTAGTAAAGAGCTTGCTCTAAATATAGGAGCAAAACTTATCATTTAACTTTATATGCATTAGAACAAGGATTTACAATTTTTGAACAATGGATAATTTGAATTTGGATTTCTTTATACAATTATGCATTAATAAACATTGAAATATCAATTAATCCTCTCAGTCCCGCTGACAATTTGGCACCACTTTAGAATTTTTTTTTCCGATCGTCAATAGCCCTTTATGATATCAAAAAGCACATCATTCGATTCTTCAAACTTTTTTCTACTAGAAAATATTTTTTATTAATCTCAATAGATGTCAGTCCAATTATTTTAATTATAATTAGAAACATGATGATGCCAAATGACATCACTGGGACTGAAAGGGTAAAAAAAATTTCAGATTATTTGTGCAAAAGAAATAAGAATGTGGGAATGTTTGCTGGATATGCACTGAAGTAGTTAATATATCCTAAATTATTGTAGGTAAGATTAGTACATTGTGCTAATGATCACATTAATAAATGAAAATGGGAAAAACTAAAGATCTATTTAACACATTTGACACTGAAACTTACTTTTAGGAATAGGACGTATCACTTCATCTCGTGGAGAATTGACCCAGTTCTCTTGTTCTCTTTCCAGTAATGTTAGCCTAAAATTAAGAAATATTTAATATTATTTTCTAAAATAAAACTAGATATCTGTTTAGTTATAAAGTAATTTTTTCTTAATACCTTTGCCTCAACTGAGTAGTTTCCTGTTTCATATCTTCAAGTTTTCTTTCAGCAGCTCTTGCTGCTATCTACACACAATAAGATTTGTACAATCAATTACTTATTATCCATAAAAAGTAAAAGCAATCTCATGTTAAGTAACCTTGAATTAAAAAAATAACTTTAAATAAATTAAACTATTTGTTATAGTTATACAGATTTTAAAAAAAATTACACTAAACTTTCTAACAGAGAACATACCAACGTAAGTTCATTTCAAATTTTTAATTTAATTTTTTTAAGAATTACATATTACTATGTTTATGATCTATTAAACTAAAATAGAAAATTAAATAACATTTAATCAAATATGTTAATTATCAGAAAAAATAATCACCACTGTGTATTTTTTTAGTATATTAAATCAGTGCAAAGAGAAAAGTTTTAAGCTTTATTCTAAATAATAAAGGTCTTAATTTTAAGAAAAAAAAATCCACTATACCAGGAAAACTAGTAAAATATACTTATTTAAGTTCTTAGATAGTGATTTAATGCTTAGAGAAAAATGTCTCGATATCAATGGTTAGAATTAGTTTTTTTTTAAAACTCCAAATGCTATGCAAATCATTTTTTTTTTAGTTTAACAAAAAAGCAATTTATTGCATTTATCATATTTACCCAGTTTTCGTGAGCCTTCTTTTCTTGAGCAGCAATCTGAAAGGAAATTAATTTTCAGCTATTATTTAAAATACATTTAGCTTTCTTGCCAGATAAATCAATACCAAAATTTTGAATAATAGCCTTCCTACTAAACTTATTAGCTTCACCAAAGAATATATATCTAAGAATTTGAAAAAAAATCTTTTGAAGCTAAAAACAAAAGTTCATTAAAAATCATAATATAAAATATTTGAATTACTTGGGATTTTAAATTCCTTTCAGTTTCTTCCATTTCTTGTTTCATACTTGCTACTTGGTACCTGCGCAATGACATACATATCCATAAAGCAACTAAGCATTAAAATGAATTAAACAAGATATTTTATTACAAATAGAGAAAAAGGTTTACTTATAACTGGCATTTTCTTGCTCAATTAAAACTATTTGCCTCTCTGCGGAATCTGCATCTTTTTCCCTCCTTTCTCTGAATGCTTCCTGAGCACCTAATTGCCTGTATATAAAAAAATTATATAACTTATAATTTGAGTAACTCTATTTATATCCATATTTACGCCTTCTAGTCACAGCACAAGCTTCAAAAAATCTTTCTTCCCCTACTCCTTATGTGGTTGTCCAGGAAACGGCATGAGCATCATTGTTTTCCTCACAGTACTTGAATTTGTGCAGGGTTCCAATTGAGAGTTCAGAACCTCAAACAAGGTAGGTTTAGAACACAGATGCTCAGACTGTTTCCTTGAAAAACACACAAGTTGGTAGATAAATTAAAAGTGTTTTTGAAGCTTGCTTTGTGATCGGAAGAAGTTTAGTAAAAACAAACTATAATTAAAACAACATTCACACACGGCAATATATTGTGAAATATGGATATAAATTTTAGACATACTTTTGCAGCAAAAGTTCTTTATCCTTAAAATAATTAGTTAACACTTCTAATTTTGTAGTTGCTTCAGCTTTGTCTTGAAGTGCTTGATTATATGTAACTTTCAATTTGTCTATTTCTGATTTTGACTCAAGAAGTTCAACTAAAAAAATATATATAAATTCAGAAAAATACATTTATAAAATCTTAAAAAATGCATAAAACATATTGCAAGGTTCTATTGCTACAGTGCATCCCAAAAGTTTATTGACAAAGTTTCTTTTTCAGTATAAGAGCTAACTAAACGAGTGAGAAGGACAAAACAAATTATGCAAATATCTATTGAGGTAATACCCATAACAAAATAATCAAACAACTTTAGGCAGAGATAGAATTAATTTAAAAAAAATAAACACAAAAAATGCTGTCCCAAAAATATATAAACAAAAAGTGTCGAAAACTGATTTAAGTATTGATAACTAAAATTTGCATATTCCAAGGTCATGTACTTGTGACGCAATAGTTTTCTGAGATACAACTAATTAGTCATTTCGTTTTTGACTGATGGCAAAGAATCCTTGCAAGTTACAGTTTTCAAAATCTACCCCTTGAAAGCTTGTGGAGTGCAAGTTGTGGACATTGCAAGAAAAATTGGACACAGGTGACAATTTTAAAACATACTCCCAATCTGAGCAACCAAAGAAAACAACTAAAATTTAAGACAGAGATTTTGAGATTAGTTTTAACACAGATCCTGTCTGTACGGTCAACTTTAAAAGAGAAATTTCTGTTCTAATATCAAAATCTACAGTGCATGGACGGCTGCAGGCAAGTAAATTTCTTGATTATCGCAAAATGTGTCGTACGCCAAAGTTTACAAAACAGCATAAAGACGCTCGTGTTCAGAGTAGACTTGAAATCATATGAATTATATAGATGAATGATTAAGTGTTCTGTTCAGCGATGAAAATAAGTTCAATTTAGATGGAAACAATGGTTGGGCTTATTACTGGTATGATATTTCCAAGGAACCACAATTTTTTTTCAGTAGGCAACAAGGAGGGGGCTCACTCATGGTGTGGGAAGCATTTTCTTATAATGGAACTATTATTGCTTTTTAAAAAGGTAGGGTAGACTAACCAGTGAATATGACTCAACCATATGTCAGATAGCTTCCTAGCAGATGGGAGGAAGTCAGTGTTGCCAACCCATCTAGTGGAATGATTTTCAACATTTATTTTTTAATTATATTTACCAAATGTTCATTCCCTGGGGCCTGTTCACTCACTGGTCAGTCTACCCTAGTCAGTGTTCTGAGGATTACCAGAAAACGCTCAAAGTACAGTTACTTCCATTTGAAAAGTTGCTAAGTAAGGACAAATGGATATATCAAGCAAGACAATTGCTCCATTCACATGTCAAACTCTAAAATACAGTGGCTTAGACAAAACCAAGTAACTGTTATAGAATGACCAGCCCTAGGTCCTGACCTGAACCCAATGGAGAACCAGTGGGGAATATTAGCTAGAGACGCATATGCTAATTTAAGTCAATTTGCAACAGTTCAGGATTTTAAAATGCAATTTGAATGAAGTTGGTATAATCTAAAGTCAGAAATTTTTCAAACTCTTGTTTTGAATATGCCGGATTGAGTTTTCGAAGTGATTAGGAAAAACGGCTAAAAAAATTTAACGTTAAAGGAACAAAAGAAAGCTGTTTATGAACTTATGTTACAGTAAAATTGAAATTTTATTTTTTATCACAAAGTCTGTTAATGTGTGATACTATTTTTGTACAGTAATCTTATTGTATTGATGTTTTTTATGATTAAAAATTAGTTTGAAGTTGTAACTTATTATTTTAATTGCAAAATTTAAAAAAAAAAAAAAAACGTCTATGAACGTTTGGGACGCACTGTATTTCAATACTGAATTTTTTTAAAGTTTTTAATTATATTTAATACAGAATGACCTATGAAGAAAATGTCACTAATAAAGTAATTAATTCCTATCTGATAGGTTTGGAAAAGGAACCAAGCTAAATTAAACCAATTTCTAGAAATTTTCTAGGACTAATGTGAGGCAAAGCATTTCTAATAAAACTATGCAGTTAAATTAAAATAGCATATCATTTAAAAATCATTTGCAGTTTTCGTGATCCCATACAAAGATACTTAAACTGGCTTATGGATTTGAATGTGGTTACATTAGAAAAAATATAATACCTTCCATTTCTAGAATTTTATCTTTTTCAGCTACCAACTTATCAGACAGCAACTTGTTTTCATCTTCTTGCTTTTGAAGTTTTATTAACACCTGTAATTAAAACATAATTTAAAGTACAGCTAAAAATAAAGTATAAGCAATTTTTAGAAACAAATTAAAAAATTATCTTTTATTGGTTTTATACGAGAATATAATTAGTTATGATTTTTTACATTCTTAGAAGTATGCAATATAAAATACTATAAACAAATAATAAAAGTAGATTATGTGCAAAGCTGTTCCCAAAGGATTTCAAAATAAAACAACAATCATTAAACATTATTATGCATTTTATTTATATAAATTTTTTAATATTTTGATTAGCAGTATTTGCAAGAAAATGTTTAAATACATCTATTCTGTGAAAACACTGATAAAACAATTGATAAGACAGAGAAAATTTCTATAAAATCTATTCATTAACAACTTTAAAAGATTTAAAATGTGGAAAAACTATTTTTTAAAAAATCTCCTCGGTTTTTAAGTTTAACCTTCCTAGATAATTTATTTTTTGAAATTCTTATTTATTAAAAAAAATTGTATATTTTACTTGCATCTTTTACCTATGAAGAAGACTGAGTTTTGATAAAATGCTACTTAAATGTCATCAATAATTTAAAATATTTTTATTTCAAATATATATGTAAAATTTTTGTATTTTAATGAAAATGTACACAAAGGTAAATTTGTATTACTTACATTACAGTTCATACAAGTTTTGAGCACTGGTATAACTTTTTTATCGTTTTTTAAAATATACCATTGTTAGAAATAAACTTCATACGATTAAAACTTAAAACTACCAACCTAAATTTCTTTGACACACTGTATAAGTAGGAAGTGGTAAATTTAGATAGAATTTTCTACAAAAGTTTAATTGGATTAAAATATCTAAATATTTAATAATAATTTAAATATTTTTCAACTTTGAATTTCATGTCAAACAATAGTAGTATTCTCATGAAAACAAATACCTATGGTCATTGACTACTTTATTTATAGATGTATAGTTTTTTATAGACACATCATATTAGTTTATTGATTAACAGTTTCAATGGCAGATTAAATTCAGAATTTTAAAAATTACATTGGCTTTCAGGCTACAATCAGTTTCAATCTAAAAGCAGTAAATGATTCAATTGCTACGTAATTGTCTAATTATTCTAGTAAAAGATATAACTAACTTACATTTGAAGAATTCATAAGACATGTGAGTTTTTCTTCATTTGCTGTTGAATATAAATCTATAGTTTAGCATGTTAATTAATATACCTCCTATATATCACACTGTGAGCAGAAAAGTAATACATCAGACAAATGCTATAATATTCAAAATTTTGATATATAGCCCTTGACAGATCTTAAATTGAATGGTAGAATAGTTGGACAGTTAGCACAGATCTTTTAGGTTTTTATAATGAAATATAAAAATAAATTTCAGATGATCAGATCAGATGATTTTTTTTTTTTTAAAAATGATTTTACTGATGCATTACTTTTCAGTGCAATATTCAATCAGCATTTCTATACATAAAACTGGACATTTTAGACATTAAAATAGTAGTACTTATCACACACATGTATATTTCTACAATTAAATACCTAGTTCAAGATGTGGATCTGTTCTTAAACACTCAAATGTTCTACTTAAAATTATAAGGTTCATTTTCTCCGAATTAACATAAACTGAATTATAAAAAGTTATTTTTTAGTTAAAAGTTATGTTTTAAAGGAAATCAAAATGGTCTTGATTTCATTTTTTTAATACATAATAAAATTAATATATACTTAAATACTATAATACGAATAAAGAAAAAAAATCCTTTTTTTAATAATTTGTGCAATGGATAAGTTCATTTATTGAATAATTATTTTTGAAATGAGAAAATAGATACTTTTATTAGATTTACTTTTAATTTCAAAATTTTTAAAGACAGGCATGAGAACACAAAAATATGAAAAAAGCTGAAAGCACGATGGGACATAAATCTTTTAGATATTAAGTAGGAGAAGGGGGGGGGGGGGAGGTACAGTAATTACTACTTTAAGGGACAGTATTTTTTTTTTAAATACCTTCTAGGAATATGAAGAAGTATATAAGAATATGCTACAAATTTTACCTTAAACCTTCTCTTATACAACTCACTCAGATAAAGACACGGATAAAAAAAATATCAACAACTATCGTACACTTAAATTAGGTCATTAAAAAAAAACTAACTTTGAAAAATGGGGTTTACATTAAAAACAATCTTACACATTGTTTTTGAAACTATGTTTTTCTACAAAAACACAAAACTTGTTAGGGATAAAATTAATTACTTTAACAGTTCTGTTCTGGGGCATTCCAGAAAAATTCAAGGACTGGAAATTACTAACACCATAAAACCTGAATATATAAGCGTCCGCTCTTATATAAACCGATTCCAGTTTTTGTAAACAAACAAAAAAACATCTAAAATTAGAATAAACCGAGTGCAGGTTGATGTATGAATTACTACAAAAAAAAATACAAAAAAAATCATATTCAAGCTGTTCTTGCTAACGCAAGGTCACGGACACTCGATTAGGAGAATCTGGTTGATCCTACTTGGCCTGAACCAGAGCTACAGAAGTAACGAGACACTTTTGATCACACAAAGTCACTCATTATTAGGCGACGCGGCATTATCGGATGATGCGTGTCGGCCCAAGGTCACGGACACTCGATTAGGAGAATCTGGTTTAGCCTACTTGGCCTGAACCAGAACTACAGGAGTAACGAGACTCTTCTGATCACACACAGTCAATCATGATTAGGCGACGCGGCATCATCGGATGATGCGTGAAAATTACTAGGCAGCAAAATAAATCTAGATGCTGCAAATTTTTGATCAGGTGAAAATATTACTTTTCTTAAAGGGGTATGCATTGGCGCTTTGTTGATATATGAATACACATCTTAGTGACATTTAATCTCAATCCATCTTCAAAATTTAAATATATGTTTTACTTTTATTGCTAAAATTTATAATTTAAACTTATTTTTTAATGAAATTCAAGTTTAGTTTTCTTTAATATGGACCGAGAATGGATGATTTTTTGGTGGCGTTAATGCTATGGAAAAATTGACGCCTAATGCCCTTTTTAAGACGATATTTTATCCGAAAATTCTCGGCCTATGATGCAGTATTTATTAAAGACTCAGTTTTGAAAAATACGAGTTAGATTAGAAAGTAGCATGGTATCACGTAACGCAGGTTAAAGATGACGCGTAGTTATCACATGCTTTGGAAATAGCGTTCAAAAAGTTTTTTGATCCGATCCGATTTTGCAATAAATACGGATTTTTCCCCCAAGTGTTTTTTAAGGACTTGTATAAATGATTTTTTTTTTAATTCAAGCATTTTTTTTAAGGAGGTTACCATGTACGGTGATTTCGCCACCAGCTAGCAATATTACGATGTGTTGAGGTTTGGTTGAACGATTCTTGAACTATAACTATATTATAAAAATAATGGGTTCGAAAGTGTTGTTATTTTTCCTATAAAAAAACGTCAGCTTACATCGGAAGCATATGCCGATGTGATGTGGATTATTTACTAGAAAGCGTGCTAAAAAACTTACAGATTTGACTTTAGATTGAAGACATAATCCGCACATTGGATCTGATCTCGCAACTTCTTTACTCGAGACCGAAACACCAAGCCAATAAGAAAATTTAAGTGTAGAGAAGATTTACCGTGACAATAAATGACATTCAAGACGTATTTTCGCACTAGTTGAGGTGATCAAAATAATTTTACAATTCAGTTTCCATTTTTAGAACATAAACAAAAATTTGAAGGAAAAAAACGGAAAACTTCAAAAAAAACAGAAATCGTGAAAAAGCGGAAATCCGCCAAAAAGCGGAAAATTCTCATGCCTGTAAAGAGTACGATTAAATAGTTTGAAAATGTGTGTTAATTATTCAAAGAACAATCACACATAATACAAATAACCTTAAATGCATAAAGCTAAATGTAGTATCATAATGTCAAAATTTAAATGGAACTTATAACTTATATAAAGAGATCACTTACATTTCTTTTCATCTTCATTAGTACTTTCTATTTCTTCAAAAGCTTTAAATGTTTGCACTAAGTTTGTTAAAGACTAAAAAGAAATTAAGAATTAAAGCAATTATCTTGTTATCTAAAATAGATTTCAGCATATATTGCTTACTTAAAATAAACTGATTGTAGTAAAAAGATATGCAAAATATTTTTTACGGATGAAATTTACATATAACAATTTAAAATGCTACCAAATTTTTTTGTAATTGGCACATGGTTTGCATTTTTTAAAAATATGTAGAGAAGTTTAACTTTGATTATTATTAAGAAAGTTAATTTTCTCAAAACAAAAACTTAATATTAAAAAAGAATCTTTATGCACCATATGCACCATGCAGTTAAAAAGGTTCAACAGTTATTTCATATTTCAAATCTACAATCGATTATCTGAAAAAAGTTCATTATTATCTGCCATAAATTGCATTTAATGGATTCTGTAAATTTTTAGCAACCGTACCTAAAATAATGTATTTTATGAAATGGGGTTTTTACTCAATAATGAACTAGAACTATAATTATATTTTTTAAAAAACTTGAAAATATTACAAATTTAATTTTAATGAATAAAGCTACTTTTTTTCTAAACTAAAAAATACAGAAAATCATTAAATTTGTCTTGAAACACTTGCAAAATAAATTACCTTAATTTCTTCATCTTTTAGTTCCAAGCTGTTTTGCAATTCTTCTTTTGCAGAAGTTTCGTCACTTAACTTGGAATTTAATTCGTTAACCCTAAAAAAAGATCAGCAAATAAGGACCATGGCTTTACAAGTACAAAAGTTAAAACTTAACACTTTCAGTCCCTATGACAATTTGGCCTCATTATTTTTAGATTTTTTTTCTGATCGTCTATAGCCATTTATGATATCGAAAAGCACATCATTCGATTCTTCAGACTTTTTTCAATTAGAAATATTTTTTTATTAATCCCAATAAATGTCAACAATATTATTTTTTTTTAATTATGATCACAAACATGATGATGCCAAATGGCATCACTGGGACTGAAAGGGTTAAGGGAAAACTTTTCTCCTGAACACAAGAGTTCCCACAAATTTCAAATGATTGTTAAAGTCTTCATTTGCTTTAGATTTTGTTTATTTAAATAAACTTAAGCAAAAAGCTTAGTTTCACTTAGCATTTTTTTTTCTATCAGCAATATTAAAATACAAAGCATTGGCATTAAATACATACACATTTTCCCTAGTAAATATGTGCAGTAAACTATTTTAGTAATTGGTTAAACATATTTAAAAAAAACGCTTAGGAAAAGCTACTACACATTAGAAATTCCTAAGGTGTGTATTTTAGAGGCCTTCATAACTAACTGGCCAGTCCACTTAGGCAGCTCCAACTCCTAAATTTCACTAAAAAAAATTAGGATATTTTCCATGCTAGGTAAAATTTTTAGTAATATATACGAGCGTCATTCAAAGTACAAAGTTGGTGAATATCCCAATTTATGATTGGCTTTCAAATCCCACATGTTGGCTACATCTTAATATCCAGCTTAAGGTGATACTGGTCTTCAAGAAGCATGAAAATCATGTAGGTACTTCTTTTACTGATTGATTGTCAAGCTATAATAAACAAAGTAATTGCCACAAACCTCAAATTCCAAACCTCAGCTTCTTTCAATAACTGGTTGCAGTTTTTTTGTAACTGAGAAAGCTTTTCATCAAAATCTTCATTAGATTGCTTAAGCTTTTGGACCTCTGTTTGAAGCATCGTAATTTGGCTCTCTTTCTAAAATTAGTTGACAACAAAAGTTACATTTTTATACATTGAAGGTGCAAAACAACTAATAAAAAATCATAAAACTGACACAAAATTAAACAATAAATACAGATGGGAACATAATCTCATCTCATTTGTCATTTGATGAAATTTTAATGCATAATGAATTTTTTTATATCAATTATTTTTTTTTTAATTTCTCTAATAAAAAAATTGCAGTTCTGATCTTAATGGGACTCTTGACCTGTTGTTGGTTATCAATTTTTGAATTTGTATTTTCAAAGTATGCCACAAAGCTTACAAAAGTAAAAGCAAAAAATGATAGATCAGTCTCAAACTAAATCAACAAGATTAGTTAGACAACCTCAAGTGTATTGTTCAAAAAATAACTTCATTTTCTTAATACAAGTTCTTATCAGTTAAGCATTATTATGAAATGCAGTATTTTTCTACGTGTGCCTTCATTAATGCATAAATGTACAAACCTTAACAATGCTAGAAACCCTACATGAAACTAATTCAAATTTAGGAACTGTTAGCACTACTTTGCGAAATCCGAGAGACAAAACTAAATTTTAAACATTAAAACTTAAAACACAACGTTTCAATAGATAGTGTTCATACTAACTTCTTTCAATTGATCACTAAGTTCGTTTAGTTCATCCTCATCATCAACAAGTTTTTTTTCAACTAAAGATTTCTGCAATACAAATGACAGCTTACATTAATTCACTTCATATGAGAAAATACTTAAAGCGTTTTTTTTTTATCTGGAAACTTATTGAGCAATGCATAACTATTTTATTATACAAACACACATTTAGAATTTTATTCATTAAATACACAGAAAATCGTATAATATTGAACATTATAACATTTGGATAGTATGGAATTTAAGTACAAACATAGAATTTGGTTGATAAGCAAAAAAAATTTACATGGTACATCAGAGAAACACCATAGCTAAGCTCTAATACCATATGCTTCATAAACAAAGATTGATTGATATTAAAAGCGAATTATCTAAATGTGATTTATATAGTCATTTGGCATTTCAATATTATTTATTTAAACTATTAATTCAAGTTCATATATTTATAAATTGAAACATAACTTACTTCTTCCACTAAGTCTAAGTGAACTTTCTCATGGTCTTTTATTAATTCCATGAACTGTTTCTCACGCTCTTTTAAAGTATTAATTTCCTCTAAATAGCTTTCAAGTTCTAAATTAGATTTCTGAAAAATAAAAAGTCAACGTTACAAAAATATGTATCAAGTAAACAGGTTAGATATTTTAGTACAAAAGTAAGGCATTTTGTTCCAAATGAAAATATGAAAGTCAAAAAGTAGACCAATTTGTTTTAAAGGTACATGTGAATGGATAAAATTTGTATTCAATTCAACAATTGTTTAATTGTTTAAAAATACACCTGATGCCTTATTTCTCCTTTCTTTATTTTTACAAATACTTGTACAAAGAAATTTAAACAAATATTTGTACAACAGTCAAACCGTACATCCCACTTTTGGACTGGTTAAAAAGAAATCTTCTACATCTTTTCACAAAAAAAACCCATCATACTGTTATACCCAGTAAGCAAAATACAACTTTACTTTTATACCAAACAAAATGCAAATAAAATAATCAATAAGTTTTCTATTCCCTAAGATTAACAACAATAAATTACAAAATCGTCAAAATTAAAACACTTTAAGCTCTTTTTAAATTATTCTACAACTTTGTTTTAACAACTTTATTTAAAAAAAAAATTGACTCACAATTTTGCATTGGGGACTTCTATTGACAATATTTATCGTGTTTGGGATGCATCAATTTCAGGATTCTTTTACAGATACTATTTTTATAGATCCTTTACTGTTAGGCAGCTTAAAAATTATTATTTAATAATAAAGTTCATTTGGATTAAATAGTTTTGAACAAAAACCAAAAATAATATTTTTAAAAAAAATACAGCTTAAATTACCTCAATTTCTCTCTTCAAGCTGAAAATTTCAGTTTTTTTGGAATCAAAGCTTTCTCTTTCTTCTTCTAACATATTTTTTGTTGATTCAAACTAAATAAATAAATAATAATAAACCCTTAAAATATATTAGACTGACACTAAAAGAAAACTATTAAGTACAACTGAATTACTATTATGGTAAGCAGGTTAAAAACTGAAATGATTAGAAATTCATTGATTTTCAAAAAATATAACCAAAGGCTTTAAAGACCAGAAGAGTATAATCATGTAGACTGGTTCAATATACAGTCGAACCCTGCTATAATGAACCATCTAAGGAACCAACAATTGGTTCACTATATCCATGGTTCACTATATCCAATTTTTCTGGAATAAAGTTTTCTACGATATGAAGCTTTTTACAAGGATCGATATAGATTTTACATATCTTAGAGCATTTTTCTACTAAGGGAACATTTTTATGTGTGCAAGGACAAAATATTTAAAACAAGATAAAAAATTAATGATGAAATTTTTCTATAATTTTAAAATAATTAAATAAATAGACATAATAAACATTTACTAAAATATAAATAATATACAATTTTTTTTTTTACAGCTTAAATTTAAAATAAAAGATAAGCATTTTATTTTTGTTAGAGCACAGGATTTTTTGTTAAAATTGTACAAAATTAAATGTGCAACAAATATAAATTTTAGTACCATTAAAAATCTAATTTTTGTAAATTTAATAGAGATTTTTTAGCTAAGTACTTGTAATCATAATAATTTTGATTAAATGATTTTTTTGATTTTAATTTTGATTAATTTTTAATGACTTTATTTTTTTGTTATTTTACAAAATTATTTTTTAATTGATAATAAAATTTTTTAATTTATTATAAACAAATTTTAATAAAAACAACATCTTACTAATTATATAAAATACATTTTTTATACTATAAATTTTTGAATGTGAAACAGTATATTAAAAAAGCAAAATATTAAATAATAATTTTTATGACAATTGGTTAAATATTCATTCGTTATATTTTTTTCTTTAAAATTTTGTGAAAAATTTTTTTTCTAAAATTTTTTAAAAATTTTTGAAAAAAAAAAATTCGAGCACTTATCTTCGCTCACAATCTTTTTCATCTTTCGTGCAGGTGTTTTCACGGATCAGGAATTATGCATTTGAGATTCTCTAGCATTCTGAGAGCAAAAGATTCTCTGAAGATTCGAAAAAGATTCCGGCGAGTGAATCGCGGGTTGATGTGACTTGTTTCTTTGTGATTTCTGATGTGATCTATATGGGAAAAGCAAGTCTCTGGAGTTCTCTCTTGCATTCCACGCCTGTGAAGGTGACGAACTAACTCAGGGAGGAACGATAACATTGCATTTCTCTTTCTAGCTTTCTTTACCTTTTTTTTCTTTTTTCTATTATTATTTAGTAAATTTCTTTTATTTATCATTCAGGGTTAATTAATTGTTAGCGTGTAAGTTCATTTGATTTTGCACTTTGCGTTCTTTAAAATTTTTGTCATTATTAAGATAAATTCAACTAATTTGCCAAAGGAGTTTTTTGTTTTATGTTAAAATTTATGCTTCGTCTTAAAGAGTAGCGTGTGTGGTGTAATGTTATTATTTGTGTGTAAATAAATCGTATGCATCTTTTCTAAAAATAAATAATATTTCATGTTTAAATCCAATATGTCGTATTGTTATTATAATTATGAGAATCACTGCGTTGTGAAATAGTGAACATTAGGAGACAAATTTAAAGATTAAATATTTTAAGGTGAAGAAAGGGGATCTATCAGAAATTGTATCGTGGGCTCCAGCCTGTTCACAAGTAAATGAAAAAAACAAATGTTTTAAACATTTATGAAATATTTATTTTTTGTATGATTAGTTTATCTTAAGTAATACTAGAGATTAGTGGTAATTGTAAATGAATTTTTTTTGGGGTTATTTTTATCTTAAGTAAGGATTTTTGGGGTAGTAGGTGCAATTAATGGTTTAGTGAGAAGATTTAAGTTTATTATCTGGGGTAGATGTAGAGGGTGGAGAGTGATGTCGGGTTTTCGTCACCTTGGCACAGGCGTGGAGTTGCTCTTTGCAGTCGAGAGGGAGACTTTCGTCGATATAAGTCTCACATGAAGTTAATTGAGAATGTTCAAAGAAACTTCAAAGCAGGCGGTAGTCACACAGTCGAAACCCGCGATTCACTCGCCGGAATCTTTTTTCTTTTAACGGCAAGAGAGAATTCTTTTAGGGAGATCGCACTCCCTCAGAAATCGCAATCGAATGTCCCTCTTCCTCCGTGATACCGCCCGACGAAAACACCTGCCGACAACGCGCATGTCCGCCAATCCTTCTATGATTGGGTGAGCGAAGAACTAGTAGCGCCACCGCGAAGAAGTCCGTTGCTTTCAAAAAATGGCGGTTTAGAAAGGGAAGGGAAAAGCAAAATCGCTGGGAAAAACGAAAGAGAAAAGATTTTTAAGAAATATAAGGGCAACTCGACAAAAATAAGGTATTTTAGTCAATAACCTTTGTAATATATTTAATGTAGCATACAGATTTATTAAAGTAAAATATTATATACAAACCCAAAATAGTCTTGCAGTTTTTTTTATCACAAAAATATTTTTGAAATACTAAACTTTAAAGCATATCTTTAAAAAGTTAACCTACTAATACGTATACAACAACTGATAAAATATAGCTGATTCAGTGTCATATTCAGCATTTACATACAATTCATACAAAGGAATTATATAATCTGAAAATGGCAATGCATCATAGCAGATTTAATCAGGATTGTTAAGAATGTCAACTTATACCAAAGGCATCATAATTTCCTCAAACAATGAATAAAACTTCACTTCCAAAAATAAAACTTGATATTGAAGATATATTTTGAAGTAATATAAACATCTACTTTTTACATTTATAGTAAACTGAAAAGACAACACTATTTTTTTATAATAAATTAAATAAGATACGTGGATTTGCATAACAAAACTTAAGCTGCTCTATATCGCTATATGACACATTATAAACTACTTAACAGCTTCATTACTTTCTAAATAATTATTAACTTAAAATCAAACTAAAAAAATGTGTTTGGCTAGTTGTTTATTTTGAATTATGAATAAAGACACAGAACTTAGCAATTTGAAACCTAAATAAGTTAATGAGAAAAACTTATATACTTGAAAGAAAAAGCAAGCAAGTAAAAAGACAAAAATAATTGGAAATGGTTTATTTAAATTTCTAAGTCATAACGCTACAATGCAAACTGATATTTTTTTTATCACAAGAATTTTTTGTATGTTTATTAGATTGAATAAAAAAATGTAATTAAAAAAAAGTTAAAATGCATTTAGACTTTAAATCTATTTCTATTATTTAACTCTTACAACAAAAAAAACTATTCAGGAAAAATTCCATTTAAATATTGTTTTCTTACTTTAAAAATGAAGGTTTTCATACCAAAACAGGTTGGCAAGGTGAACTTACTTTAATGTAAACCACAACAATAATCAAAAGAATGCTTGGCAAGGCACACAGGAAAGTAAACACAGGAACTCTGGGAGATAAGCCCTTACTTTCTAGGTCCATTAGAGTGGAATAAAGTGGTTCTGGGACCTATTGAAAAATTATATTTTTAAAAATAGTACTACAATTTGCATCATTAATGTTTTATTAATATTATTCAGAACTTGCAAAGTTATGCATTTAAAGGTTGCAATATTGTATGATAAAATACTGATTGAAAAGAATAATAATTTGCTTAAATTCAGAATTATAATCTGGACAGTATATAATAATATAAAGTTATGAATTTCAAAAATAAACTATCCATAATTTTATTATTAAAATTAAAAACATTTCCATATATATAAATAATATTTAAAGTTTCTATACATTTGATTGCAAGCTCAAAGTATGCATTTAACTTTATGCTGGTAAAATGAGCTTACCCAGGTCATAAGTTCTGTGATAAACAAACGGATAGCTTCTAAACTATTGTTGACTATGGAATACTCGTAATCTTCTGGATAAGTAGTATTTTCACTCATTTCATCCGCAAGTTCAATATTTTCACTCTTCTGATCTTCTTTTAAATTGCGTATTTGATATATATTCGAATGTTCTTCCTCTTCATTAACCGTTTTTTGAATTTCATCCAAAATCGACTTTGTATTTTCAGTTATATTGGTTTCAGCTACACCACCATCACTTACATTTTTGGAAGTTTCAAAAAATGAGTCATCAGCAATACTATTTTCTTCTCCAATGACATCAGTTTTCACCTTTGTTTCATATTTTGAAATCATATCACCAAGTGGGTATAAATCCCCACCAGCTATCTGAGGATTCAATTCATTGTTTTTTGTATCATTAGTCTCTGTAAGAACAGTTGCTGAAGTATCTTTAGAATAAATCTCATCAGATTCCTGAGCGTTTAATTCCTTGCTGCTATCATTTTCCAATTCGTCGTTTCTTTCTTCAGTCGAGTTTTCCGTAATCGAAATATTATCATCAATATTGGTAGGTGGTAAAGTAGTTGTATTTGCACTGTGTTCACTTTGTGGTGCAGATTTATCCATAAGAGCTGGGTTGCCATCCACTTCAGCTTGCACATTAAAACCTTCCTTAGATTCATTTGCATGTGAACCTGGAACATCTGACGGTAATTCCGATTTAACATTACTGTCATGATTGAGTGCTTCTTTTAGATTATCAGCAGTGTCAATAATATTTTCACTTCGTTCGTCCATATTTTTGTTCTGTTCAGATTCTGTGTCCAAGTCTTCGCTCTCATCTTCAGTTTCATCTTCAAGGTCAGTTTCGCCATCATCATCTTGGTCTCCCTCAGGATTTTCTTCAAGTAAAGATACATCTGAAGGATTAGTCATTTGTGGATTTACATTGTCGGATGCTTTATCAGGTGTTTGTAAATTCACATTGTCGGATGCTTTATCAGGTGTTTGTAAATTCACGTTGTTGGATGTTTTATCAAGTGTTTGCTGATTTATACTGTCTGATGTACTATCAGGGGGTTTATCAGCTTTTAGTTCTGTTGATGACTTAAAAGAAGATTGAAGGTGAGAATGTGCATCTTTATATGCATCAGTCTGAGTATTTAAAAACGGGTCAGCTTCACTAGGATGAATCATAGACTCTGAACTGGGATTTACATTTTGTTGAGATTGGTCAGAAGAAGAAATCAGATTTAAGTTATCAGATGAGGAACCTGAAAACTCTTTTTCATAATCTTCCCTTCCATACCCTTGTTTTGATAATAATTCTAAGGTTTTTTGATAAACTTCATCATAAATATCGGAACTAATTGAATTTCCTATTTCTTCTGTAGGGTTGGTGATTGGATCATTCAAACCATTTCCATTTGATAAGTGGGAATCAGTCTGTTGATAATTAGGAACAGAACCAGATGCCTTCCACCCTTGACTGTTGGATTCCCCATTAAAAATATACGGTGGAAATGGTGATGCTGGAGGAGCTTCAAAAGATGGAGAAGAGAAAGGGGATCCAATACCAAATTGTTCTTGGTTTGGAAAATTCCCCGAATGCAATGGATCAATTTGATGATTTGGGGAGGGAAGTGGCGTAGATTGCAAGCCAAATTGTGACACCACTTGCTCAGCGTTTACACTAGGATGAATTGGAGTGTTTAGTATGAAATTGTTTTGACTAGAAGGTACAGCTCCAGCTAAGTTCTCAGCAGCATGGGCAACATTAGGATAGTAGACCTGCTGAGCGGATTTATCTGCAAAAGGTGGAACATTTCGATAAGCTGAATTGTCCATGCCGGGTACATTTTGGGGAGCAGCATTGCTCACATCCGGTACAATATGATGGTGAGCAGAACTGTGTGCACCTGGTACAACTTGGTGAAGGTAATTGTCAAAGTTTGCTCCATGGTCCTGGTAACCACTTTTAGACGCATCAGACCCAAACTGTTGATTAGTACTAACATCGTCTGTTACAGAACTGTGTTGATAAGAATCTGGGGAGAATGATGAAGAAGGATTTAAGTTCTGGGGAGATTGGAAATCGATAGGAATTGATGGGTCTATAGAATGGTGCGGGAGGTTAGTTAAGTGTAAACTCTCTTGTTGGTGTGGATGAGGTCCAGGTTGAGGGTCAAAAGAACTACCACTACTTGGAAAATGATTTTGTGATGATGCATCACCTGAGAATTGGTTTTGATTTGGCACTAAAAGAAAATGAAAATAAAAAAATTATATGATGTTGGAAATTAAAAAATATATATATGACACAAGAAATCAAACATAGTTAAACTCAAACATTTAAAATTTCTAATTTTAATAAGAAGTCATGTTTAATAAAAAAAATTAAGATTTTATGTCAGCTTATGTAGAGAAGATGAAAATTGTAATGATGCCAATTTTAATTTACTACAAATGAGTTATCAGTCATGAAAAGGAGTACACTTTAAGCTAAATAAGTATTATAATTGTTAACAGTAAAGCTGAAAATAAACTATTGAAGAACAATAATGCTTTAACTCATTTACATCAACAACATTAATTTTTATGTAACAATCTTTGTACTGAATCATGAATGTTATCTATTATCTATATTTTGAGCACTTAAACCTTCCCCCCCCCCCCTTTCATAATTACATGTGCAAAAAGCTTTGTTTTTTTTTTAAAACATTAGGCAAAATTATAACATAGAAAGGATCATTGAAGCAAAAAAATTTGCTCCGATATTAAAAAAAAATCAGTATTTAATGTTTCAACTATTGGGTACATTAATATACAATCTAAATTTTTTTTATTCTCATTTTTTCAGCAAAATCTTGGCACAAAAAAATCCATCTATTGATAATACAACAAAAGTCACAAACATATTTCAGACCCATAACTCATAACAAGAAAAAAAAATTGATTGATGGTAGGGCTCATCCATTACTATTTTAAAAGCTTAATTTAATAATTTACATCAAAATGAAATAAATAAATGCATATTTACCAACAGTTTCTGTGGGTACAATTAAATGTTCACCAAAACTTTGCTGGCTTTGTGCAAAAGCTTCGGCATTGGGTGCAGTATTATGAATCTGATCAGATACATACTGATTACTTTCATGAGATGCTTGACTAGAAATATCACTTAACTCATTTTCAGCAAGGCCATACTAAAAAAAAGACAAAACATTTTCAATTAGTTACAAATTTTTGTAATAAGGTGGTTCTGCACAAAACATCATAGCACTTAACTACTAGCTTAAGACCCACAAAAAAAATCAGCAGAAGGCATTATAAAATATTATAATCAATGCATGTAATAATTCATAAATTATTGAAAACTCATACTTTTGCACACAAAAAAGTTACATTTAAAACAAGGGAAAAAGAACTTTTCTTATAAGTTGTAAAAGAATTTTCTAACATAGTGGAACCATAGAATGTATCGTAAATTACCCAAGTACAATCACAAAGTAATGAAGCAAAGTCACACAAATTGTACAATTAGAAACACAGACGTTGTACAAACATGACTGCACAAGTAATATTTCAACGTAAGTTTAGGATGTAAGTGGTTAGGCGACTAAGTAAAGTATAAAGACAGAAAACAGTTTCCATCAAAGACAAGACAAAATACCCGATCAACTTCATAAATAATATTTGCTTTACCTTGCAGATAGATATTACACATATGGCTGCAATGTTGATAGTTAAATTATCAGAATACATAGCAGTTGTGCAATTGGTTGTCAAATTAAGCGCCAGAAGTGGAACATCCTATAAGTGTAATGTACAATGTCTATCCTAATTAACATCCTTACACAGTAATATAGATTATTAAAGCAAAATATATTCTATGAATTATCACATAAATTACATTATTATTTTTTTTGTCAAATTAAAAGCCAATGGTGAAACATCCTACAAAGGTATAATGTACAATTTATATCTTAATTAACATTTGTACAGAGAAATATAGATAATCAAAGGAAAATACATTATAAGTATTATTATACAAAAATATTATTAAGAAAAACTTAACCATTACACATAAATTACTTTTAGCAATTTTTTCCTTTTAATGATTACATATTTAAATATTTATTTTAAACTGATAGAGAATAAATATTAGGGAAAAATATCTTACCCAAATGGTATTCTAAGGAGGGAAAGTAAAAAAAATATTTTTCAGAGGAATTTAATAATACATCCATAAACATTTCAATGAACTTTTAACAGATAAAAAGGTACTTAATTTTAAATTGTTTTTTTTTCTTCGCTAAGTGATCACATTTGAAGAGTACACGGGAAAAACCGATTGATTTTGCAGAAAAGTTTCCTTAGTAGGCCACTTTGGCGATGATAGCGAGTGATCGCCTAAACTTGTGTAAGGAAACCAGTTAATACCACAGATATCATAGTTAAAGTAATAGAGTGGCAGATTACGTGACCTCCAATGCTAACGACGGGACACGCAAGGAGCTCCCAGAAGAGCCCAAATGAAGTCAGTGTTGTAGGTCACGTGATATGCCACGCTAATACTTCAACAACTATCTCTGTGGTTCCTAGCTACCAAGATTCAGGCGATTGGCAATCCCTACGCTTGGACCAAGCGAAGAAGAGAGAAACCGGTTTTCTGCCTCTAATCAATCGGTTATTCCCGTGTACTCTTCATTTATCATAGACATTGTAGTCAAAACATACAAGAAGAAAAACAACGTCTATTAACAGAAAAAGCACCCCTAAAAAGCTAGAATAAATTTTACTTTTGTGCAAACACTATTCACGATTACATAAATGGTAATTTTTCTACCCAACATATATGAATTTTTGCAATGGAACAACCCCTTTAGAAATTTAATACTGTTCATGTGGCTACCTAGCCTTAAAATAGTTTGCTCCTTTCAATGTCTAATGCAGAGGGCAATAATATGTTTACTATGTTTTGTAATAAAATACTTTATTCAGGGAAGAAATTACAAGGAGCAGTTCGATTACAATTATTTGTTTTACAAAATTATTTTTAAGAGTCTAAATGTTTACAAATAAGGACCAATTAGCCTTAGTATTGGACCTTAGTATTTTGACTAACTTACCTTTATTATAGCTGGAACTAAATTGTGTACTTTTGTTTGTTTTTCAACAACAAAACTTTTAGGAACAAAACCCTTTTTGCCGTCTTCCAACTGCAATTAAAAAAGAAATTTCTCTAAAACCTGTATACAATTTTGTAAACAAAGTGTTGCAGAAACTAACTAAAGAAAAAATATTTAATGTATAAAAGCAAAAATTTAGACTTAATTTTAAAACATTTTTCAGCATTTTATGTTCAAAGTTAAATTAGAATAAAATTAATATAAATCTGAAACAGAATTTTAAGTTTTTATTTCATAGTTAATTAATAACACAGAAAATTATAAAATTACAACATGGAATTTGTATATTAGCAGATTTATTATTGAATTATCATCATGGTTAAAATACTAAAATACTCTCAATTAAAGTGCAAAACTATAGACAAATTTAAGGAAAAAAAATGATAAATAAATTTTGTTGGATTCATACATAAAATTAGAACAAGAATTAAAAATGTAAAGTATTAAACAGTTACTTTATTAAGTAAAAATATAAAGACAAACCCAAACTCCAATTAAGTTCTTTTTTTCACCATAATCCTTTACAAAAATTTCTACTTTTTGGTTAGCTTTGAAAGACAACTTTCCAGCATCAATAGAAATGTATTGTTGAACAGTAAAACCTAGTCCAATGGGTTCTGAAACAATAAGTATTGGTAAGAAAAGAAAAATGACTAAGTTCTTGCACAGAAAAGTATTAAAAAGTTATTTGCCAAAAAATTAAGTTTGTCATTCATTCACTTCATCATTCATTCGAGATGGAGCTCGAGAGACCAGAAGGTTGCTGGGAAGCGTTGTGCGATGAAGGAGCTCGTTTAGGGAGGATTGCTCATGGAAAGAAGCCGAGATGTGAACTTGCTAACAGCCGGTTTCTTATTATGGCTAAACTGATACGTGAGATCAGGTTGGCGGATGAGGAAGTAATGAGCCAAGTGAAGGCCAAGCTCCTGCTGCCAACGGAGACAAGCGCTGAGCCTCGGCCCGTGACCAGCGATCTTACTCCGAACCAGGTAACAGCTGATTCCCTGATGGACATTGAGCCTTGGCCCGTGGTCAATGTCACTGCTTCTACGAAGCGTAAAAAGGGAAGGAAAGTTAAACCTAAACCGGCCACGGAGGTCACTGACTTATTGACGGAGGTTGAGCCTCGGCCCGCGGCCAACCCTACTGTCATGTCGTCGGATCGGTCCGTTCCAACGACAGGGGCTAAAAAAGTCAAACTTTCCGACTCGGAGGTCACTGACTGTATAGATAGCGTAGAATCTCGGCCCGTGACCAACCCTCCCGTGCCTAGTGCATTCGATGTGGAGACATACGTGGAACCTCGGTTCGTGGTAAGCGTCCCTGTTTCCAATACGTTTGAAGCCTTAACCGAGTCCAATCTGCCGTCGGATCGGCCCGTCCCGATGGCAGGGGCTGTAACCCCGGATGCCAAATTCCCGGAGGGAAGCTCGGCTGTCCCGACGGTTGAGAAATCCACAGAGCCTCGGCCGTGGCTAAACCTATGCCTATTCTCTTCCTCGGAGGGGAAGAAAGCAGCGGTGTGGTAAAGCGAATATCTGAGTCTGTGGCGAGCGACCTCGGCTACAAACCCTTCTACAAGTTCGTGAAGGTATTTCCACGGACCGTGGATGAGGAGGCCAAGATTCTGGCCATCCTAGCCGAGGAAAAGGTTGGTTATTTTCGCCACAATAGACGTCAGAGGTCGCATTTCAAAGTGGTAGTCAAGGGGTTGCCCCGCGACACTGCTCCCTCGAACATCTCCTCCGCGCTCGCCGCGGAGGGTTACATCGTAGAACGGGTAGCCCAGCTGACGAAAGCTAGGACGAAGGCCCCCCTCCCGATTTTCCAAGTCCTAGTGGTCCGAACGGGGAACCACAAGGCAATTTTCGAACAAGGCATCCTACTGGGTAAGAAGGTCTCCTTTGAACCCTTTAGGAAGATTGCCCGTGTCCCACAGTGTTTCAACTGTCAGGGGTACGGCCATATGAGCAGTCTCTGCCATATGGCCACCAAGTGCAGATACTGTGGCCTCGGCCACGATTCTCGTGAGTGTCCCACCCGAGATGACGATCAGAACCGCCGCTGTGCGAATTGTTGTGGGCCCCACCTCAGTTCCTCAGCGGCCTGCCCGGAGAGACCAAAGCCCCCCAAAAGGGAGCTTCCTGAGAACGCCGCCAGGCGGCAGCAGCAGTCCAGGTCCCGCCCCCAGGAAGGAGAGGAAGCTACCTCCCTATTGGATGCTCTGCGGACCATCAAAGACGCCATTGCTGACGTCTTCGGAGACCTCACGGTCTTTAGGAGGAAAGTAGCGGCCATTGCTACATCGACCACCAAGGCTGACAAGGTGTCGGCCCTACTCTCGCTTTTTGAGCCTTAAATCGGACTCTCGGTTCGTGAGTTCTAGTTCTTAGACCAGCCGGCTCGCCTGGCTCTTCGAATCCTGTTTTTGTTCGTTTTGCCCTATGGGCCGATTTCGATGAATGTGAAAGGGCGCTTCGCGCCGATGCACAGATTGTCAGTTTTTGATTTCAGATTAAGTTTGTTTAAAGTCTTATATTTATTAAAATTGTATTTTGTTGTACTACTATCAAAATACAAAGCTACTAAAACAATATTATTAAAACAAATGTCATAAAATAGACTAGATTTTAAATCTATAACCTGGTCAATAGAGGATAAATGTGCAATGGAGCTAATAGCAAGATTTAATTGACATTTCCTTACATAGCTAATAAAAGAAATATAGAGCTTTTCTAATAACTACATTTCACTTTTTTTAAGGTTTGTATTAATTAATCATCCAACACTAAAATTACATTGTAGACAAGTCTTGGGATTTAAAAACAGTGTCTAATGCCAAGACAGTTGAAGAGTACAGGGGAAGAACCGATTGATTTATCAGACGGACGCCCGCAATTATCTGCTTGGCGGACATTGGCGGCAGAAAACCGGTATCTCTCTTCCTTCTTCGCTTGGTCCAAGTGTCGGGATCATCAATCGCCTGAATCTTGGTAGCTAGGAACCGCAGAGATAGTAGTTAAAGTATTAGAGTGGCAGATCACGGGACCTACAACATTGGCTTCATTGGGACTCTTCTGGGAGCTCCTTGCAAGTATCATCGTTAACATTGGAGGTCACATGATATGCCACTCTATTACTTTAACTATGATCTCTGTGGTAGGAACTGGTTTCCTTACACAAGTTTAGGCGATCACTCGCTATTATCGCCAAAGTGGCCTGCTAAGGAAACTTCTCTACAAAATCAATCGGTTTTTCCCCTTTTCTCTTCAGTTTCCTTTAGCAGAATGCCTACACAATATGTAAAAGTTTTTAACGGGTTAGATATAAATTTTACTTCAAACATACAAATTCACTAACACCCTTGCAATATGTTTTGATACTGTAATTTTAGTAATTTACAAAATATAACAAATTACATAGATTATACTTTAAATGAGTCTGAAAACTTATGTAAATAATAATTATGCTGACATTAAAAGAAAATGTGTTAATGTTAAAATAGCATGCACCTTTAGATACTAAACACACTTATTCTATGCAATTATTGTAATTAGGTAAAACACTTGGACTTCATTGATTTTGTTAATAAAAGGCCATGCTTATGATTTTGACAGTGAAATTATAGGAAGTTTATTTCGTTTTGCACAATGAAACATATAGCATATTCATAATATGGTAACTAAAATACCTGGAATAGATTTAATTCAAAACAGTCGAATGCATATATAATAAATATAAAATACTTTCAGTTGACTAAAAAATACTCAGTACAGATGGGCCCCGCTATAGTGAACAATCTCCGAAACCAACAATTGGTTCACTATATCCACACTTGTTTACCATAGCCAATTTTCTGGAATAAATACAGTTTTATAGGATATAAAGCTTTTTCAAGAATAATAATGGTTTTGCTAGAACTGAAAAAAATATTAAGGAAAGTTAATTTGGTTCACTTTATTGGGTTTCTAAGTAGTTCACTATATCCATATAAACAAACATTAGTTAAATAGGAGTTCGGAAGAAACCACAAAAATAGTTCATTACAAGCGAGATTTCACTTTATCCCCAGAGCAAAATCTATGCCAAATCAGTATTTTTTTAGTATACCAACAGACACTAAATAGCACACAAAGTAGAAATTAACTCCTTCATGTTGTTCTCGACTTTTACAATAGTGTTTAAAAAATTTAAAAACTTTTAATTGAAGAAGCTTTGCTCGTTTAATTTGTAGAACAGGAATCAAGTGCTGAATTTTAAAAATATAAATAAAAAAATAAGATGTAACGATATGATCTGAATATGTAATCAGATTCTTTACTTTACCAGATTGCTACAGCTTTATGTTTATTCCTACCTGTACAATAAGGGTTTGCACAAAGTCCAAAATCATTTGAAGCCGCAGAAGTTAGACAATATAAATATATAAAGTAAAACAGTTTTAAAACTGTCAAAAACGATATATCCATTCCTAAACCTTTTCCACGTCATGCAAACAAATCAAGATACACTGAAAGCAAAACATAGCGAAATTAGCGAAATTGGTAGGGATCAGTGTTGCCAATCGAGAATTTTCATCTTACCCTCAATCTCCTATAAAAATACCCTCAAATACCCGCTGACAAATACATCGCGGGTTTCTTTTGTTTCCATTTTTAAACTTTTATTCTGATATATTAAATAATAGTAACGGTTTTCAATGAAACTATCACTGTTAACATTAAAGAATAATTATAATTTGCTTAATGATGTCAAATATGTTTTATTTCTTTGATAAAAAGCGTCACGAAGGAAACTAGTAACTCTTGTCTGCGATATGATAATCAGATTGTACAATTATTTAAATGTAACTTATTTGAAAAATAACTTCTAAAACAACGCGGGGAAAAAAATTTGTAGTTAAAGTTTTAACGAAGTAGCCGGTAAATTGTCGCCTATTTCTTAGCACCTTGTCTTTCTCACTGTAACTGCACAATATTTTCCCCGCGTTGTTTTATTTGCTGCCGCTTGTGCTCTTGTGTTGTGTGTTTACAATTTTTGGGGGATTGTTTGCTGTAGAAGTTATTTTTTAATCAGTTATATTTAATTTCTACAATTTTATTATGTCGCAGTCAAGAGTAACTAAACATTTTATTGTTCGAAAGCACAATACTGAAGGAATTAAACAACTGGATAATATTGTTTCAAAACAGAGAGAAGTAAAAAATGTTTCGGAAAAATTGAAAAACGCAGACACATCCAAGGAGAAAACAGACCATGAAAAGTTGCAGAAAAATGGTAATTCTTCTATTATCGAGAAAAAACGTAAAAACAAACAATCTACTTTGAAAACTTTTTTTACATCTGAAGTGGATAAGCCAAAAAATGACAAAGTTACAAATGAAAGTGACAAAAGTAGTGCTTCTGTACCTGTAATTTCTCAAAAAAATGTAGCTAAGTCCGAAAATAGTTCCAAAATTAGTTCACCAAGGCGAAATGTTCCTAATTTGATTAGAGATGCAGATGAGTCAGAAATCTGTTCTCTGACTCGTTCACCGAAACGAAATATTCCCAGTCCAACAGATGAAGGTACACCATCAAAGCGAAAGCATTTAGAAACAAGCGTGACATCGTCTGAAGTCGAAACTGTTACAATTCCGAAGCCAAAGGAGTCTGCTCGAAGAAAATTAAAACTGGAATCGGATGATTTGAAAACGGAATTAGCAGCTAAAGTTATAACTGATAAAAACCTAACGGACCCAAAAGATGTCTCAAAAGTTGAAACTACCAAACATAGAAAATTACGGTTGGATTCACCTTCAAACAAAACAAGAATTAATGTTCAGTTATCTCGTGCTAAAATCAATTCTAATTCTAAAACGGATCTTTTAGAAATTGTGCATTCACCAAAAAGAGAACCATCTTTCTGTAACTTGAAGGTCGATTCTCCCAGAAAAGTCATGTTGGATGCCATTGCTGGGAAATCGAGGGCAGATGTTTACTCGGCTAGTCCAAAAAAGAATCTTCTCGGAACTCCAGATAAGTTGGTGAGTTTAACTTGGTTATATTAATGATTATTTAAGGGTCTGTTTATGGATTATATAAGGGTTTGTTTAAAAGACACTACTACACAATTGGGGGATTAAGACAGTTTAGTATTTTTAGTAGTACCTAGTTTTAGGGTGGGGAAAAAAACACTTTTAAAATCAGTAGTGAGTAACAACAGTGAGTCTTGCTGAATATTTTGCTTTAAGGGTTCATTTTTTTCCAGTTATCCATAATGAATATTAAATTATAGTAATTAACTTAACAAAGTTAGGATAGGATTACTATGCAAGTTTTTTTTCCCTTGCATTAAGTAACTTTTTTATTTCTTTTGTTATTCTTCTAGTAGAATAATATTGTCGTACTACGTATCACACCGTGCAAGGAAAAGTTATGTATCTCCCATTGAAATTTTATTAAAGATACACATCGCTGTTCTGAACACATTGTGATGTAACATATCTGGCAAAATGTGCTTTAAAATAACCTACATCAATATTTTAGAAGCCCCAATGAAATGTGGTTGTTGTTTTTTAAAGATAGTTTTTTCTTTGTCAGCATTATACAGCAACATGTTCATTGAACATAAAAAATATTTTCCCCTTTACAGGATGCTCTTATTGATTCGTCCAGATCAACGATGGTTCTCAGTCCAAAGCGGGACGAATTGAAAAAAGCTCTTCGTTTATTCTCCGAAAAAACGGGTACTCTCAAAGAATGCCATTCCAGCCCTCGCAAGAGTATCATTCCTTCATCGCCAAAGTCACCGTAAGTAGCAGTTCAAGTTAACTTGTTTTTCTTTTAAAATTCCACTTAACTTTTACAAACAAAAATTATTTGTAGGATTTGACTGCACCTCTTTCATTTTTCTTTATAACCTTTTTTAAAAAGATTTATCATTTAAAAAGCTTCAATAAGTATGTTTAATTTTTCTTCTGCAGATTTAAAGTACTGCTCTATGATTTCTTTTTCTCTGCCTGGACTGTTCTAATATACACTGCCAATATCGTTGCTCTTTCCTTCTCTTCTAGTAAAACACAAAGTAAATTTGATTAATTATTCTCAGTTTAGATTTACTGTACGGTAAAGGTAAAAATTAGCAAATTTGGTTAATAGCCAGTGGCCAATAGCCTCAATTTTTTAATGGCCACTTTTTTTAGTTAATGGCCACCCACCAGCAGATTTTTTAATATAAAAATTAAATAAGTATAAATTTAAAAATTAAACTTTTATTATCCAATGTGTCGTTGCGAGTCAGTTCGAATCATTAAAAGAAGTCTAGGTAACGTTGAAATATAGACATGGTACAAGCTGAAGGGGAAAAAAAAAACTGATACTTTTTTCCTTATAGAAATTACGATAGCAAAAATATTTCAATTTGTGAACAATAGATTTTTGTAATAATAAAACAAATAGTTAACTTTTATTACCAAAATAAGATGTTAACAACAAGATAATTGGCTTCACTATATAATTCCTAATTAGATAAAATATAAGAACAATTTAAATAAGTAAAAAATTATTTAACTTACTATATATGTAATAAGCAGCAATTAAATTTATTCCAATGAAATTTATTCTGAATGTTAACTTCAAATGAAACTGTTTGCTCCAAATTAAAATAAAATCTATATTTTTTTATGAAATATAAATTTTCGGGATTAAATAATATTCTTCACACATCTTTAGTTGAAATCTGGAAAAATCGTGAAATTAAGTCGATCTTACTCGCGAAACTCCGGTGATCCCCCTGCTCCGACGTTCCTACTATCCCGAAACTCCGGCAATCGTAACATCCCTAAACTCTGGCGATCGTAACATCGCGAAACTTCGGCGATCGAACATCACGAAACTCTGGGGATCAAAACATCGCCAAACTCCGTCGCTCCTGGAACTCCGCCGATCGTAGCATTACAAAACTTCGGCGATCGTAATATTTTCAACATAAATTTGACTGAAAGATAAGATAGCGCAGTGAGAGGGTGGCGATTGAAGTGGCGACCTATGGCAAATTTTTTAATCGCCTATATTGACATTTAAATCGCCACGTGGCGACCGCTAATTTTTACCTTTACAGTACGGTCACCATTGGCGTAATTTTTTTCACATTAGGTCATATCTATTTTTTTCTGGTAACCATTTCCCAAGTTGGCGCAATTAGGATAAAGGTATTGTTTATTTTTATCATTTAAGATTTCAGGGACTTATTGTCCATTTTCTCGCCAAGTCAACTATTTAAAAACGCTCTTCTTGAAATCGAGCTTGTTAAATAAAGTAACAAAAATGCAGACATTTGGCGAGATTTTGGAAAGTTCATAAAAGGTGACCGTATAGTAAATATATACTTTATTCTCAATTGATTATTCTGAATTTATAAATTTCTAATTTTGTTTCAAAACACATTTTAGCGAGAAAAAATTGCCATCCCGACGTTTGTTTGCGTGTGAGCCCTTCAACCAAGCGATCCCAACTGAATCGCTCGTTTTGCCTCTCAAGTACAAGTTGCTTGCCGAAATGTTCCGCAATATGGACGCCCTCGTAGCCACTCTAAACAACAGGAAACAAAAGATCATGTTTGAAGATGTAAAGGAAAGTTTGCAAGGAATTATGAAGAAGTAAGTTTTATAATTGTTGCCAGAGATTGAAGAACTTCTTTTAAAACTATTTAGCAGTTACAGGTACTTTATTAAAAATGTAACTGAGTTACAATTACTTAATATGAAAAATAACTAATTATACAGTTATTTTTTATGTATTTCTAGTTATCAGAAAATATGCAATACACTTTTTTTTTTTCAAAGATAACCAAGATTTTTAAAAAAACATGCACAAGCGAAAATTACAATTAAAATTAATTAAAAAAAATTATTTAATTTCAAAGGAGTTGCATTGAATAATTGCAATACAACAGTCTTCTGGAAAAGTAACGAAATTTTTTTGTTCCTGCTAAAAGTAACTGAATTTCTGAAAAATCTAACAGCATTTGTAAAAAATAGTAATACTACAAGTAAATTAGTATAAACTCCACGCCCTGTTTGTTGCCTAAAAGACAACTATTTTCTTAAAATGCTTAAGTTCCCAAAGATTTAGATTTCTTTAACCTTCAAGAAAAGACATTAATCATTTTCTTTTGACTTAAGAATTGTTTTATTTCAGAAACATAAATGAAAAGCATCTTGGACAAATAGTTACAGTATTTCCTTCCGCATACAGTTTGTCTAGGGAAAAAGCTAGATGCATAACAAAGAAAAATAATTCTGATTACCCATTGGTTATTGCTCCAAACATTGCTTCAGAAGAAGGTATGCAACTATTCCTAATTCGTAAATACATTCTGTTGTATGTATCTAAAAATTATCAAGTTGACTCTCTAATTTTTTTATTTGTTACATTACAAGATGGCTGAATATTCTTATTTTGTGTGATTACAAAAATTCATTCTCTGTTGGCCAGCATTTTTTCAACCTTTCTTGTTCTCTTGTAGGATGCAATAGTCTAGTACTTATTTGGACACTTATAGTTTTTTTAGGTAAACAGGACTGCCTTTTTGGCAGATTCAGCCTCTTGCAGACTCAGCATATTCCTAGAACTGAGAGCTTCTTTTTGTAGCACTATCTAGGAGGCTCGTCTAGGTTACCAATAGACCCTCAAATTACAATGAATCTGAGCTCTGTGGTTGTTAAGTTACAATATTTTGAATTTTGGTGATTGAACACATGCTAAATGGGTTCTTTTAAATGAAACAACACATAATCAGATGACATGGCGGTGATATTCCCACCCTGAAAATATGCCGACTCAGCCAGTCTTCGAATCCCTGTTCTTGGGCTTGTTTGTATCATATAGTACCTTTGCAGACACTGAACCTACACATTCATTAAACTTAGGGGGTTCAGTACCCCTAAATCGATGAAAAAATAAAAATTATTGGCTTAAAATACTATTACAACCTTTATTAATAATGTCACAAAGTTTCAACACGATTGGAAAAATATTTTTGTTATTAAAAGCCATTTTATTTAACCATTTCCTTACTAAACAGTTAACAATAAAAACTTTAAATGCGTTTTTCTCGGAACTTGATTTTTTGAACTTCAATGTACCTTTTCTCAAAAACTATGCTATGTTTTCTCCTAAACTTTTTTTTTATATGACATAATACATAGTATAGATTAATCTGAGGTTATAAATTTTAATAAAAATAAAGTGAAAAAATTTTTATGGGGCAAAAAAGTGAAAAATTTCATGATTTTTTGGGTACTTTAAAACTTAATTTATTAAAAAAAAATCTAACAGTTATTTAAGAAAAAAACTTTTAACCTCAGATTAATATATAAGGTTGGTATAACTCACACAGAAAATTTCAAGATGATCTGATCAGTAGTTATTGTGAAAAGGTACATTGCAATTGGCCAATTTAACATTAACGGTATACAACATACCGAACCCCCTTAAAATAAATAATAATATCTAACACTTATTTTGCAAGACGATACATTTTCACAAATTTTTTTAGATGCTGATGATAACCAGAAAACGGCTGCTTTTCAACGTATGACTCCTCTGTGTTTAGCTAGCAGAATCGACGAGTTCAACAACAATCTCCTCGGCATAGTCATGGGACATCATCAGGTACTAAAATTGTTTGATTATTTATTGGGGAACTTGTATGTATTTTTTTATTCTTTTAAAATAAACTATGTGATTCTAAGAACATCAACATAAATTTTACCTCAATCTGACCTCTAGTTTATATTTAATAGAGTAAAAATCATGTAATTTTCCCCCATAAAAAATTGCGGGGAAATCGAGTTATATTCTAGTAAAATTTGTTTTTGGTCTTAGATTTGGCAAAATCCTGCATGATAATATTTATTGTGGCTTTCCAAATTATACTTAAAAGTATTAAGGGAAAATAACGATTCGTTCTTTTATATAGATTGATTGGCGTTCCTTCCTTTCCGTTGTCTTTATTAGTTTCAACTCGGGCCAAAAGGGCACGTTCAAAGTATTTTCACACTTCACACAGAAAAATTAGACAAAACATGCATTGTATGTGTTTTTAAGTATTTTCCCTCTGAGTTTGCAAAAACATGTTTTTTTTTGTTGTTTTAAAGCCCAGACCGGGTGAGTTTTATTGGAGTTTTTTAAAATTCAACCATATAATGTCACAGTTTGGTTTAAATTTTAAGTGTTATTTTAAGAAATTTCAGTTAAGAGAAAAACACATTCTAAATTAATATATTTTTTTTAATATTAAAATTAATTCAAACGGATTTTAATGAAAAAAAATTATATTAACCTTGATTTTTGCTTTTTTTTTTAGGATCTTAAAAATATGAAATAACGTGAATTTGCATGATAATTTTTTTAATTAAAAAATATGTAAATTAAATATTTTAAATTTTTTTAATTGAAAAGATATTTGTTTGATTTTTTAATCAAACTGGGCTGTATTATTTTAGATAAAGCCTTAAAGAGCCAACATAACACCCAACCGATTTATTTTTTAAACTTAGAAACACTTGCAATATTTCTTTAGTTCTAGTAAAAGTCTATTGTATTAAGAGAAACATGTAAACTTAGACATTTTTTATTCTGTGTTTACCTCTCAAATTACTAAAAATATTTTTCTTAAAAAAATCACAAAAAAAGTTGAAAATTATTAATACTTTTGAAAACCCCACCAAAAAATCCACTTGAGCCTGGTTTTTATTGGGGTTTTTTAAGTGTTTTTTTTTTTTCAATAAAACCTGTCCGGGTTTTTTGGGGGGTTTGTTGGCGGGTCGCAAACCCTGCTTTGGTTGATGTCGACTATCCTTGTTTGGGGTTGGATGTCGATTAGTAAGTGCTTTGAAGTTTTTTGGGTATCAAATGTCCAAATCAAAAATTTCAAACATTACAAAAATATGAGTTTTGAAAAATATTGCGAGAAGTTATGGGGGGAGGGAGGGGATCAAACAATCTTCACAATCGTATCACGTAATTTATGAATGCCCCCTTATTGAATATATTTCTAGGATTTCCTAAAAAAGATCAATTTCGCCGCTGTCTCCAATGACAAAATTAAGCGGTGGCATCCTAAATTCCCTGTTAATACTGTGCCTGACATACCAGTAGCACAGTTGCCTGAATTGCCTGAAATGAAAGTGTATACTGCTAAAGATGTCTTGAATAAATTCAAGGATTCAATCCAAGCTAAGGTAAGTAGGTCATTCATATTTATCCACTCAAGTTGATACATAGTTTCATTCATATTTTCGTTAAACTACTTCCATTTATTTTTTAATTTGTAAGAATTTTTTAAAAATTAAAAAAGTAGGTATTGACATGCTGGAATTGTTCGTCTATTCATCTCTGTACCCTCTTTCTTTCCAAAATTTAGTTCTATCCGACTTACAATTTTTAAAAAAAAGAAAAATATGATATTCGACACCTATATTTTCTGTTTTTTGTCTGACTGAATGTACATCCAGATGGACATCCTTTGGATGTTTTCCTTTTTATATAAAAAGCTGGTTGGTTTTAATTGGATGAATCTCTTATCAAAGTTTATTTATTAAATGTTCAAGTTAAAATTGTAAAAAGCCAAATTTTGTTAGTTTGTAAAATAAAATGGCATTGAAATTATTATTTCAGGTTGGAAGAGCTTTGCAAAGTGTAGCCGATGATACTGAAAAATCAGGAGTAATATGTGAATTAGAAGAAATTAAGAGTTCCAAATCTGAAGCTTCGAAAAGAGCACTTAAAGGCATTTCCAATGATCTCTTAGAAAAGGTAATAATTGAGTTGAAGGTTTTCCCTAATGCTCAGATCTATAAATATTAAATCCTGAGTCATGTATTAACACCTAGTCAGATCTATTGGAGTTGCAGACATCTTGTCTTATGAGCTTTTGTACTGATGCTGTCATTCAAGTATCTTTTTTTTTTTTTTAATTTCACAAAGAGGATTAAAGAGGCAAAACCCCAAGAAGAATTTAATTTTCAAGAAATTTCAGCGAAATATCATTGCACACAAGCAAATATTAAGATTGTAATTTACTTTATTATTCATTCAAAATAATTTAAAATTTTAATTCTTGGTAATTTACTTGACTTGATTATAATAATACTAGCTGTTATACCCGACGTTGCACGGGTAGAGGTGAAAAAATAATTTAATAGTCAATTTAACTATTTTTTCTTTCATTTGAGTTACATAAGATATGAAAATTACCCAGTAATTTTTTCCATTTAATTACCCATCTTGGATATAGTAATGATTAATATTAATTTCTCAAAAATACATTTGATAAGAAGCTCAAATTAAAGAGAATACATATTTAAGTAAAAAAATAATCCGTAAGAATTAAAAATAAGCTACTCCAGCAAACAGCAAACGATTTTCATTTTTTTATAAGTTTATTTGCTTTTTAATTAGCTTATGTTGCTGATACCGTTCGTTATTAAATACAAAATCCTGCTACTTATATTACATTAAAAATTCAAAATTTAAAAAATGCTATAAAATTAACAGATAATGTCATAGTAATTTCCCGAATAAAAACATTTTTAGCTCATTTGGCGTGTTTGAAAAATTTGGCGATGAAAATTATAGCTACCATTACACCCATTCAGCTCTGGCGCAAAGACCATCGCACAACCAACCAGCTATTAAAAAAAATGCTCCTTTCCCCTTTTTTTGTAATAATTTGGCGAGTTTAGCAAAGTATTTGGCGAAAAAAGGAAGACATGAAACCCTAATATGCATCTGTAGTGCGACGGCCTTCAAAAAACAACGTAGTTCAGTAAAAGCTTAACTATGCTTTTAAAAAATTCATAATTAAAATCAGATATACACAATAAAATAATAGAATGGAAGGATTACGTAACTTGAACATATCCAACTATTTTTTCAAATTATTAATTTAGTTTCTGAAGGCAATGAACAAATATTAAATAAATTAAACATTTTCAATTTCAATTGTTTTCTAAAAAGTTTTATTTAAATTTTTTCTGCCTGATGGCATCACGAAAGAGAAAAAATGATCGGATTTGAGCGAAAGTGGTGTACTTTTCCCATTAAAACGTTCGAAAACGATAGAAGGAATGGTCCGATTCGAAAATTTCTTAGCCTATGTTTGTTCCGGAGATGAGATGAATTTTTGTGCCAAATTTCGTGACGATCTGTTGCGTGGTTCTTAAGTTTTTGCGTCCTATACAAACAGACAGACAAACAGAAGTCGCGTTTTATGTATATAGATTTCCGAATAGGATTTGATTTTTATTTTTACAAACAGGAATATTTGTGTATAAATATGGAATTTGTAGGTACTTGCTTCATAAAGAGAAGGGCTGTGATCTGTTCGGATGCTCATATTAACAAAAAATCCATGATGCCGACTTCAGCATGGGGAGGGAAATGCTAATAATATCTCATACGGTGCTGACCAGTGAGGAAGGAGATAGATATAAGATACATATAAATGAAGTAAAAATTGAATTTACTGTTCAAATCATCATTATCAAGGTACAACAGTGCAACGTCTGGTATATAAAGCTAGTAACTATATGCATAATTTTTTTTTTTCTCACTTTGCTATTTGCTATGCGAGATCTACTAAGTAAGAGCTAAGGCACAATTATGGTTTTACTGCTTTTCCCATGTTATTAAAATTGATTCTGTGTGTGTGTGAAATGTAATATAAAAATTTTAACATCTTTTAGATCCGAGCTAAAGAGTCTGCAAAGCTTTTGAAAACTATGACTCAAACTCCAGAAGAGAAAAAGAAATTGGCAATGGTCGAAAGAGTGCCAAAAATTGCAGAAATTGTCCAACAGTATCCTTTTTTTTTTATAATTTATGGTGAACTTAAACTTTTTAGTACTTTTAATTCAGTGCATGTTTGTCAGCAGATTGCATTATTTTCTGTGTATTATTCTAAAAAACTAATGATACTTTTTCTGTTTTACAAAACCTATTAATTAATGTGTGTGTGGTGGAGGGCAAACAAAAACAGGTCAAACAAGGTATTAAAGTTATCATGAATGTTTATTTAAAAAAGATCAGAAAAATAATACAGGTTGCGAAGCACTGTAATTGTGAACCGTAATTGAATATTGTGAACCTTCACACAATCTGTAATTTTTACTAAAACTGTATACCTATTTTTTTTTCTAATGGGGCTGCAACTTTGACGATCAAGTCTTTGCAGACTCTGCATTCCCCAGAAATGAGAGCCATTTTTTGTGGCACCATCTAGGCTTGCGACTCTCGCTACCAATTTTGACGCCCAGATTACAATGAATCTGAGCTCTCTGTGGATGTTAAAGTATGCAGAGATTTAATTTTGCCGAGAGAACCCAGGCCGAATGGGCCCTCCAGCAGGGGCGGACTGGCTAAGATTGGCCCACTCGGCGCAGTCATGACTTTGGCCCATCATACCATAATACAGGATATCGATGTGTATGTTTATTAATTAATCAAGCAGTTTTGATTAAAAGTAAAAAAATTCAATATGAAATGTGAAGGAGAAGTTATGTTATCTTTAATTATCCTTATAACATCTATATACATCTATTTTACAAATATTCATCAAGCCTAGATAAGCCTTGGAATTACAAGCCATGTCATCCATAGCTTTTTCATAGTCGTACTTAAAATCTCTTTCAACATACAAAAGCATTAAGTCCTCAAGGCGATCTTGTCCCATGTTCAAAAGTAAACGATTTTTTATGAGCTTCAAAACTGAAAAATAGTTTTCACATGAAACTTGTGTGCATGAAAGAGTCTTTGTACGCCCTGTGCAATGAAGGGTACGTCGGCCCATAAAGATTGAGTTCATGCAAAAGTTTGAAGGCCCAAACTAAGCATCTTTTGCATTTTAAACTTTGACTTTCCATTAGTAGATATTTGAATTATAAAATCTGTTGGCCCCTTTCATAAAATATATGTAGTTCAGAGGCAATATGGGCCAATGGGACCAATTAGGACCACATATTGGGCTCAATTTGAAAGAAAAAAATCAGGCCCTTTTCATGTATAATGTATATAAGAGGCCTTATAGAGGGAAAAGTAGGATCCTGCGACCTTATTTGAAAAAAATATATATATATCAGCCCCTTTTATGTATAATATATATAGAGGCCCTCAGAGGCCAAGTGATCGATTTGAACAAAATTTATAGGCCCTTTTTTTATATATAATATGTATAGGGAGCCTCAGAGGCAATGTGGACCAATGGGCGAAATAATAATAACATTGGGCTCAATTTGAACAAAAATTTTAGGCCCATTTTATATGTAATATATACAGGGTGTTTCAGAGGCAAGATTGGCCCCTTGGCCCGATGAAAAAAAATGTGGGCCCCTTTTATGCTCAATGGTGGTACGCCCTTGGCTTTAGACATCATTTAAATTTATTTCAAAAATATGAAGTCGTTTTCACTTATTTTGTATGTTTTAATACACACTCAAGTATTTGTAGATTTTTTCCCACTTAAACGTATATTATCATATTGTTTTTGGCCCACTTGGCAGTTTGGCCCACTCGGCAATCGCCGACTAGCCGCCCGGAGTCCGCCCCTGCCCTCCAGGGATCTTTTACGTGCCACATAATCATTTGACATGTGTGCCCAGAATTTTCCCATCCAGAAAATCTGACGACTCGGCTGGGGCTCGAACCCGCAATCTTGGGCTTACGAGGTAGGCACGTTTAACCTCTGAGCCGCTAAACCTATTAGCCACTAACCTAATGTAAAATGCTTTTTTAATAATTTGTTTTTAATTATAACTATGGAGTTTATTTTCTTAATTGTTCAAAGTTACTTTATGTCCGAGCGCAAAACTGCCCTGCTGGTTGATGCTGTTGTTGATAAGATTATATTCAGTTTGAACTCATTATTAACTCCAGGTAACAAAAATGTTTTTATTTTATTTTTAAAAAAAAACCTTCTAATTTAGAATCCCAATTTTCTTTTATATAAAAATCTTGATTATTCCCAAATCATCTATAGCTATTGATCGTCAAGACTATCAGTGCCTGTGATTTTGTGCTTAATCGGTCTAAGAATGAAGTTATAAGCAACTAAACAACTCGGCAATTAGAAATTACCCTACTTAATATTGGATAAAAATTAAATAATTGCTGTTTATTTCAAAGTAGCAATGAGACTTTATTTAACCTAGGAGTCTGGCTAGTTACACCCACAGTCAAAATTAGATAGGTAGTTAGATTTTTAAAAAAATATTTATCTAATTACTTGAAGACCAAATCATTTGAAAACTAACTGCAGTAGAACCTCGATTATCTGGTTTAATTAGAACCGGAGGTAGGTCGGATAATCGAAAATTCCAGATATTAGAGAATTTCCATTAAATAGTAAAGCATTTTTTATTTTCTGATTGCAGAGTCGCCGGAGATTCCCGATTTTTTAATCCCATAAGTTTCTTGATTTTAGAATATCCTGAAATTTTCGAGATTGTTTTCTTTTGTGAAAAAAAAAAGAATGACCTTGTTGGGAAAAAATTTCAATGTTGACTTAGACGGTCGGTTAACCAAGTTCCTGATAAGAAAGGAGGCAGATAGTCGACTCTACTGTACTGTTATTCCACCCAGAGATTAGTTTTACATTAAACCTTTCAGTCCCAGTGATGCCATTTGGCATCATCATGCCTCTGATTAGAATTTTTAAAAAAAAATAATGTTGCTGATATCTTTTGGGATTGATAAAAAATATTTTCTTATAGAAAAAAGTTTGAATAATTCAATGGTGTGCTTTTTGATATCATAAATGGCTATAGACGACCAGGAAAGGTTTTCTAAAATGATGATGCCAAATTGTCATTTGGACTGAAAGGGTTAAATTAACAGGGTAAAACAAGATATGACTGATCTCTAATTGAAACTTGTTGTTGGCAGTCAGCCCCCCTCGGAAAATTCAATAAATAAAATGTTGAATATTAATGAAATGAAGGTTACTAGACCAATTGGCTCATGACTTGAAAGAGGAGATTTATCATCTGTAAACTAGTTTTAGTTATTAGAAAACCACCCTTCAATTTCTGGCAGAAGTTTAAAATATATATATATATAATTTCCTGACTTCCATGTTAGATGTTCCTAATAAACATATTCACATTTTTCCACATCTTAAAATTATTATTTCTTGAATGTTTGTATTCAGAATTTTTTTGTTTTTGTTTCCATGCAGATGAAATCAAGAAACATTTGGAACTAATAGCTGAACAATATCCCCACTGGCTCAAGTTCATAGAAGTTCGCAAAGGCTTATACCTGAAAATTAACAAAGAGACAAATATTAATGAAATGTTGGACAAAGCTGGCATCCATTAAACAACTTACAAGAAGCATGGGACTGTAATTTTAACTTTTATCAAATTTAATTGGGTTTTTTTTTACAAATGTGTCATTTTTTAATAATTGTATTGTTTTATAACTGATGCAATTACCAATGTGTCAACAGTTTTTATGTATTGTAAAATCTTAAACATGAAATTGTAATAAATTCTTTAGTTATTATTTTTGTCTTCAATTATATTTTTTATGGTTTGTTTACAAGCATAAGTTTTGGTATGATGTATTATTCTGATAATTTTTTTATGGAAGTTTAAAAATATTCCAAAACACAAAAACGATCCTATTACTGCAGAAATTTGTGTTTGTCATTAAAAGTTCAAAAGTTTGTTTTTGCTTTCAAATCTCCAGAAAATTATTATTTAAGTATGAGAGCAAACATTTGTGTAAAGTAGACCTTACTGTCTGTAAAAGCCTTTGGCAAACATTTAAGTTTAATAATTATCTTAAATGAGTACTTGTTTAACTAAAGTATTATTTTAAGTGTTTCATCTAATGTTTTTGTTTTAACCTCTTGCGACCTGGTGTCCCGCATTCGGGGATATTTGTTAAAACCTCCCCACAAATAATTAACATGTTAATTAGTTTCGAAATTGACCTGGTCCGATAGAAGGACATCCAAAAATCAGTTTTCAGCCTTTGATTACAGAGCAAACATTTGTGTAAAGTAGACCTTACTGTCTGTAAAAGCCTTTGGCAAACATTTAAGTTTAATAATTATCTTAAATGAGTACTTGTTTAACTAAAGTATTATTTTAAGTGTTTCATCTAATGTTTTTGTTTTAACCTCTTGCGACCTGGTGTCCCGCATTCTGGGATATTTGTTAAAACCTCCCCACAAATAATTAACATGTTAATTAGTTTCGAAATTGACCTGGTCCGATAGAAGGACATCCAAAAATCAGTTTTCAGCCTTTGATTACAGGTATCAGTCATTTTTATTTCTATAAAAAATTAAGTTGATGAGGGTCAATATGATAAGCTCACGCTTGACCTGCGGGCAGTAAACCCAAATATTCTCGGGCGAGCGGATCAATTCCGAGAAACGATTGTCCAGATAGGAGGTTCAACGTGCAGGGATCCTATCAAAGAAGCAGCTCTAAAGGAACTGGACGTGCACGAGTACTTACAGTGACCCTTCCTCATCCTTCAAGTAGAGGTGTAAATTGCATATAATTGTAAATAAGTTTCCTTTTTTTCGTTTTTTAACCCACAATATGGCTCATGTGAACGTTATCCAGAGGAACTGTAGAGGCATTAAAAATAAGCTATAATTCCGTAGAGAGAGTATTTTTGTGAAGTCGGACATTTTAATTGTTCCTGAATCTTTCCTAACCCAGTAAAGTTGCAGACTGCATCTCTCCCCCTCTACTTATCGCAAGCGACTTCAATATCATCCAATGTTTTACAATATCAAACACCCTGCCCTTGGGTCCTCCCATCCGTCAACAAATGGGGAAAAGGTCTTAAACTTGATTATCAATAATAATTATAATATCCTCAATACATACTCACTTGAGCAAATCAGGATCTATCCTGCTCGACCTGAGTTTGACGTCCCCCGAAATAAACCCCTACACTAGTTACGATATGGTGCTTGACCTCGAAGACAATGGCCACCATTCAATTATTGTTGATGTTGATTTAAAATTTTGACCCTTACCCAGCAAAGAACCGTCAGGTGGAATCAAGTCCTGCAATCCCTCACTGCGGATGGTCGCTCGTTGGGATGGTCAGAGTTTCAAAAACTGTCAAAGCTTTCGAATCCTACAATAAAGATCTTATTACTAGAAGCTCTCGTGATTCCGTGTTAAAATCTAAGAACTTTCAGGAGTGGTGGAATAGTGACTGCAGCGTCTGGCAGAACCAGAAAAGAAGATTTCTTCGCTGGCCAGGAAGCGGGTAGCGGGTCTCACAAGAAGCCTGGCTACGGAATGAGAAATGCGCATCCAAATTAAAGAAAAAAAAAAGTCAAAGTGGGGGGAAAATGCAAGGAGGGGTCAAACTCCAGCTCCATATGCAGAATCATCAAGAGTTTGTACAACAGACAAAGGGTTAACTACATCACTAACAATATCATGAAAATTAACGGCGTGTCGTGTCCGTGCCTGACCCCTTTGAGCAAGCGAATTGGCATGCGAGCTATACAGATCACTAGATCAGAAAAAGTCCCAGGAGGCATCCCCTTCTCTCTGGTAGGGGAGGAGGGTGCGTTGTATAATCGGCCACTTTCTCTCTCAGAGCTTCAGATCGCCATCAAATCCCTCCGGATATTTTCCCTGGTCACAACGGCATCAGCCGAAAATTCATCAAAATGCTGAACTTTGCCTCTGTGGCTAGCCTCCTTGATATTTTCAATGACATTTTCAACAAAGGGTCCTCCCCCGAACAGTGGCTAACCACCATTGTAATTCCAATCCTGAAATCGGGTAAGCCGTCTCATTCGATATCAAATCCTACTGACCTATCTCGCTCACATCCTCCATGTGCAAAGTCTTGGAGAAAATCCTATGTAAAAGGTCAAATGAAGACTCTTTCCAAGAAACCGGAGCCATGGTAAGTAGCCCAACTCGGTGGTTTTACTCCCAAGCATCTTCTCAACCCTTGTTCATAGAGATCAAAAAGCCCAACCTGGAGAACAAAATCTCTCTACTACTACTACTACTGCTACTATTAACGCGGGAAAAAATTGTCAGAAAATCTTCTGCATAGTGCCTTTGATTATTGATAGTGCTGCATATCCATTGTGAAGTTCTTTGACTCGCACAAACAAACTTTCATTTTACTCTTTAGGTTTTTCCTTACTTGTCATAATATTTAGGTTAAAATATGGATGTTGCTAATCAGCGTGTTGGTCCAGCAAGGAAAAAAGATGTCGTTGGGGACCGAGTACAAAAGATATTTCAGGATTTTTTGGCTGAGTATGTTCATAACACTAGACATTATTAGCATATCTTATTTATTTGTTAACATATAAACTTTTGCGATTTTTCATAATTTATTTTGTTAATAATGTCTATATTAGGGAAAAAAAATTACAAGAAATATCAAAGGATGCAAAATCCTTCGGTGAATTCCTTCAATTTTAATGTAGCTAAAGGGGAAATAACTTTGGGATCCTTCAATAAATTGAAAAATGTGTTGACTTTTTCACTAAGCTACAAATGTTTTTTCTTGTTATCATCTATGCACCAATCTAAGAAAGCATTTGAAATAAAACCAAGGGTTCTTTTCCGTTATGCGGGTGCAAATCTTGCCAGATATAATTTTTTGGCGACAAAATAGTTAAAGGGTAGCATTGGGAAATATTCCGTTTGGCTGCGGTTGTACATTTCTGGCGATTTTCTAGCCAAAAAATACAAAAGTTTCAAACAAAGTAATCCAAACGGTTGATCCGCCTTTTATCGACACTTATGAGATGAAAAAATGAGTCAATGGAAAGAACAAGTTCAATAAAATTTTCCGGTGTTTGATAGGTAGTTTTCTGCTGTCCTATAAATACATGGTTTGATGCAGGTTTACTTATCTTTGTTTTAGTTGCATGGTTTACTAGTGTTTCGTTAATATTTTCCAGATACATGAATGATGAAGTTGTACCCAAATACTTGCAGTATGTTAAAGACCTTTCACGTCCTGAAAGGAATACATTGCATGTGAGTTTTGCAGATGTCACCAAGTACAATCCCAAGCTGGCTTCAACTATAGAGGAGGAGTATTATAGGTAAAATACTCAATGAATTGTGTATGTTGGTTTGGTCTTGTGTGTTCCTCCATGAGTTGAGGTGTTATGACAAGTAGGTTGCTTTCACATGTTCTGTCCTTGTCTAGACACCCTATTCATTTTACAGCAACAGCACACAAAAAGTCTCAGCTATGAATTGTGCTGTGTATATGGAACAGATGCATGTTAATTCCAACGAAATAACAACCAGATTATACCCGGTCTAGCGTGAATGTAAGCTTCGAAAGCATTTTCCTCCCCCACCCCGCATGTGGTATTCTTCGAAACGGCGTGAGCGTATTTCCCCCCCACCCTTCTTAGTTTGTTGAACTGTCAACCTCACAGCAGAACCTCAAACGTGTTAGGATAAGAGAAACAATGCTTCCCTGTTTCGTAGAAAATCAAGCAAGGGGATGGGGAAAGAAAGTATTTTTGATGCTTACATTGTAAATAGACCGACTGTAATAGCTGTTAAATTCCTTTTATCTTTTGGCTTTGCAAACATCTTCAATGAATGTGTAGAAAAAGAAGTTTCTGTAACATAAGCCAAAGTGCTTAACGACTGACGATGTACTGTATGAATGAATACTGAAATTGCATAAAAAGTTTGGTTAATTGACTATTTAGTTCCAGGTGTTTCTTTTGATTTATTTTTTATCATTTAAATATTTATGTTGTCATAATGGCAAGCTGAGCAACAGCTATATACTTGCAGAAATTACTTTAGAAAAATTACAGACAAGATTTTTTTTATCTTTCCAAATGGATCCTAATTTTGCAAAAAAATGACTAATTCTGAAATAAAAACTGAAGAAGCGTAGACTGACAAACGCATCAATAAAACTGTATAAAACATAGTTCTAGGATGTCATAATTTTCAAACGATGACACGTTTCTATTTTGATATACTTAACTATTTCATGGTTCTTTTATGAAGATTTTTTTCTATTTAGACCTTTATTCAACCCTTAGAAAAATTAGTTTGAGAAACAGTTAAGCAGATAGTCTCTTTATCTTATTTTTAGCTTATTACTAACTTGTCTATCTTTTTTTGCATATTTTACCAATTTTTCTCTTTAAATTACGTGGGCCTTCAAACTTCATATTTAGAAGCATTTACAAATGTGTGATATAGCAAATATTTAATCAACCACTCCCTGTGTGACTGTCTAGAAATAATTATTTTCCATACAAGATACTTAAGCTATACTAAGAAAAAAAATTACGAAACTAATTCACTTTTATGTTTTAGGGTATATCCATATCTTTGCCGAGCTGTAATGAGCTTTATGGCCGAAAAAACTGTTTATGTGGCCGACAAAGAACTATACGTAGGGTTTTGTGATGTACCAACTAAAAATAAGTAATTCCTTTTCTTATTGATATTGTTGTTTTTTACAATGTTGCATTTTGTCTTTGAATATATACGTTTTCATTTGATTCCCTGAAGTGCATACTGCTTAAGGAAGATAAAATGTTTGATTCAAAAGCTTTTATAATTGTTGTATAAAGGAGTATTGGATAGTATAAAAATTGCTTTAAGTTTATTATAATTTTCTATTTAAAAAGAATCTTTATCATCATCAAATAATGTACTAATTTTTTCATTTTTTAAACTAAAATCTTAACAATGGTATTTTATTTTGTTAGGCTACTGAAAACAGCATTTCCAATTCTAGTAATTGTGAAGTATCATAATTTGTGCGAGTTAATTAAATTATTTTTTGTTCGCTTTCGAATAAATTTTGACAGAAAGAAATTAGACTGAAAGCTAACTATAGAGGAATTTCGAATCAAATAACTCAAAGCATGCCTTACATGCAACCTTTAAGTCTTAATATTATACTTTTGTTATAGGATTCGGGAACTAAACGCTTCTAAAATTGGAACCCTCTTGCGTATCAGTGGTCAAGTAGTACGAACTCACCCTGTTCATCCAGAACTTGTCAATGGAACATTTGTTTGCTTAGATTGCCAAACTGTTATCAAGGATGTAGAACAACAGTTTAGATACACACTGGTATATTTACCTACAATTATTTAATTTCTCTAAATGTGGGTTTAACTTAATTCTATAACTGTTTTTAGAGCCTCTAAAAACCCTAATTTTATGTATAATCATAACCCTCATTTGTGATTATGAGATGCTGAAACTGATATAACTCTTTTTACTTGAATCATTAAACAATACTAATTTGGTTAAGGTAATATAAATTAAATTGTGTCAATTTCACATTTAAATTTATGTACTATGTATCAGTAAAAGTGGCTTTAGAAAGTCTTTTAAGTATTTGTAGAAATTCTGTTAACTGTTTAGATTCAAAGATATTGATTAAATATTTGTTCTTGTAGCCGACAATATGCAGGAATGAAGTATGTAATAACAGAACTAGGTTTCATCTGGATGTAGGCAAGTCTTGTTTTGTTGATTTCCAAAGAGTTCGCATACAAGAAACACAAGCCGAACTACCAAGAGGCAGTATTCCTAGAAGGTGATTATTATTTTGTGGTTTTGTAAAATATTATATAAACTCGTTATTTTTGTGGGTTTTCCTAAAGTATAGTTTCCTATTAATATCTATATACATAAAAGGGGACTTCTGTTTGTTTGTATAGGACGCAAAAACTTAAGAATCACGCAACAGATTGTCACGAAATTTGGCACAAAAATTCATCTCATCTCCAGAACAAACATAGGCTAAGAATTTTTCGAATCGGACCATTCCTTCTATCGTTTTCAAAAGTTTTAAGGGGAAAAATACACCACTTTCGCTCAAATCCGATCATTTTTTCTCTTTCATGATGCCATCAGGCAGAAAAATTTAAATAAAACTTTTTAGAAAACAATTGAAATTGAAAATGAAGACCGTTGCACTACAGATGCATATTAGGGTTTCATGTCTTCCTTCTTTCGCCAATTACTTTGCCAAACTCGCCAAATTATTACAAAGAACGCGTAAAAGAGCATTTTTTTAAATAGCTGGTTGGTTGTGCGATGGTTTGCGCTAGAGCTGAATGGGTGTAATGGTAGCTATATATTTTCCTTGCCAAATTTTTCAAACACGCCAAATGAGCTAAAATGTTTTTATTCGGAAAATTACTACGACATTATCTGTTAATTTTATAGCATTTTTGAAATTTTTAATGTAATATAAGTAGCGGGATTTTGTACTTTAATAACGAACGGTATCAGCAACATAAGCTTATTAAAAAGCAAATAAACTTATAAAAAAATGCAAATCGTTTGCTGTTTGCTGGAGTAGCTTATTTTTAATTCTTACTGATTATTTTTTTACTTAAATATGTATTCTCTTTAATTTGAGCTTCTTATCAAGGGTATTTTTGAAATTAATACTAATTATTACTACATTCAAGATGGGTAATTAAATGGAAAAAATTACTGGGTAATCTTCATATCTTATGTAACTCAAATGAAAGAAAAAATAGTAAAATTGACTATAAAATTACTTTTTCACCTCTACCCGTGCAACAACGGGTATAACAGCTAGTAGCTAATAAATGTTTTAATAATTGAAATCAAAGCTTACTAGTGCATCCTTTAAAGCCAACAAAGGCACATTTATCTAATTTTTAAACTCCTTTTTGATTATGAAGGTTTAAATCTTGCTACTTTAACCACTGTTTGGAATGATTCTGTAAAAGTCAGTGGGAAAAAGTGTCTGTGGGTATATCAAATAGAACTGAATATAATCTACCTTAGATGGTTACATAATTATTGATTTAATTGTGTATGAAGAGGATACCTTTTACCTATAATTCATCCTCACTTTCTAATTAAAAATCATTCTGATTTTGTAAACATTAAAAAAAAACATTTTATGATTCTTTGTATTTTACTATACACCAACTTTTGCATATCGTCGATAAAATGACAAAACCACAAATGTGCAAAGGGATGGGAAACCCGAAACAGATCAATTCGTAAGTTTTTCCACAAAGTATTCGTAAATCATACCTTTGAGATATTTAAAGTAGAGAAATCGGTATCAGTTTGTTACGTGATTAGCGTTCTGAATTACATTGCCTATAGCTCTCTTGCAGCTCTAGTACGACAATAATTCAAACCTAACCTAAAGAGACAGTCGGAATCGTTCAACCAACCAAGAACTTTGAACAGGTTTTTCAAAGGATCGGTTTTTAGTAACTTTTAACTAGACCCGGTTAAAACGGTAGGAAAGATATTGAACTGAGAAGTTGTTTTATTTTTCAAAAACCCCAAACCCCTTGAATCTGCACATTCGTTTATTTGTCATTTGACCGACAATATGTTTTTTTTTTAGTGTGGAAATCATTCTTCGAGCTGAAGCAGTAGAAATGGCACAGCCTGGTGATAGAGTGGACTTTATTGGCACATTCATAGTGGTTCCTGATGTAAGCCAACTGGCTACTCCAGGTTAGTCTACTGTAAGATTATAAAACCATCAGACAACAAAGAGCTCCTTTTTTCCTACATTAAGGAAATATTTCCTAAGTTTAGACAGGAAGGATTTATATGACCCCCTCCCTACCAGCACCTTAAATGAATAATATTGTTTTGAAGTGTTTATAAAGAAAAATCGCAATCAAAATTGTATCATTATAATTTGTCAGGTGGTGATTCATTAAAAACGTTTGATGTATTGTTATGCTATATTGTTAAACAAAATTTGTTAACTACTACACAGAAATTGACTTCTACTGCAGTTATTGGTTCAGTTATTAAGTTTCTTTTCCCTCCCTTAAATCGAGCAATGCTTAGCACGCTACTTTTTCTGAACTCCCTAATTACCAAATGGGCTAACACATAAATCCTATAAAACATAATCCTAAATAAAACTATATACATAAAATTAGTCGATAGTTGTGGTTAAATCGTATTTTTTGGTTGTGTTGGTATGAGACAACCAAATTTGGTATTTCATTTTTTCCATTGTCGATTGGTGGATTGAACGAAAAAATAATTGGCTGATTTTATTTTTGAACAATTGGCCCATCGTCAAAAAAGCGCCATTGGTCAATCCTTAATATTTTGTGCTGGAAGTTCCTATTTTCATTTTTAAAACCAATGACCCCTATATATATATATATATATATATATATATATATATATATATATATATATATATATATATGTGTGTGTGTGTGTATATGTATATATATTTAATTTGGCTTAGAGACCCGAACCATACCTGTCATAATTTATGCATATATTCTTTTATTTAAATGCAAAAACAGAACTTTAAATTAGCGGTATTATAGGTGTTCGTGCTGAATCAAGTGCTCGTCACAAAGGCAGAGAAGGCTTTGAAACTGAAGGTGTAAGAGGTCTTAAAGCTTTAGGTGTTAGAGAACTGTCCTACAAAACTGCATTCTTGGCTGCAACAGTCGTACCCACTGAAATGAAAGTTAGTATAACTCTTAATTTTCCATAATCATAACTTAAGTTATAATACTACAAAAAAAAATTCCATAAAATGTTTTTAGTAGCACCATGTGTTTGATATAAAATGAATTTGTTAATACTTTTTTATGATGTATTTACAATGTTTTTTTTTTTTTAATGCAGATAAGTGCTGTGGAAATGTTAGCAAATCCTTCCAAAAAGGGAGATCTTTTGCAAAAGGAGCTTACTGGTCATGAATATCAAAAAATTTATGATATGAGTCTGGACCGAAATCTGTATCAGAATTTAATCAAGAGTTTATTCCCCACTATACATGGTAAGGCATTTTATTTTATAAAAGTTTCTTTTAAATATTGATATTCCTAACTTAATATAAAAACTAATATAAATATATATTTTATTCTAAATTGTATCATTTTCACTACTTCAGGAAATGATGAAGTTAAGAGTGGAATATTGTTAATGTTATTTGGAGGTGTCCCAAAAACTACTGCCGAAGGTTCTACGCTAAGAGGAGATATCAATCTTTGTGTCGTAGGTGACCCAAGTACTGCCAAAAGTCAGTTCCTAAAGTAAGTTTCTGATAAGAAAGCCTCACAATGCAACTTACTATTATCAAGTTAAAACTCAAATCTAAAATTAGAAGAAGTTTGGTGAGATTTGGTTAATACAACCTAAACATCTCTAAATCCAAAAAATTTCAAAACTTAACTGTCAATAAAATTTCATGCACAATTAGTTATAACATATTTTGGAGAGAATGAATGCTGGATCTCTTTAAACTACTCTTAAAACACAAAACTCTTGCGTTGTGGCACATCCCTGTATTAAATATCAGATCAATTCAATGTTCCTCCAAGACGGAATGTGTTTAGAGCTGTTCCTGTCACCACTAATATTAATACAGGGTGGTTACAGAACCTGGAAATCAGGGAATTCTCAGGGAACTTTTTAATTCTGGAAATATCAGGAAATTCTTATGGAATTTTTAAAATTTTGCAAAATATCAGATAATTTTTCCCATTTTGGATTACTTAAACAGCAGGTTTAGATTCTTGTGATCACTACTATGAACACTTGATAAACAAATTTATTCTAGTGGGTGCGATTTGCCTGAGGGACTCACTAACCTGAATATAGGTCTACTAACCAACCAACTTAACCAAAACAAAAGTAATTCGAGAGTAAGGAAAACAGCACCGTGTAGCTATTGCCAGATCCTCCGTGAAACAACCCCATTCATTCTAACTTAAACTCTAGCACACATCTTCTCATTTTATCCAATATATATATTTTTTGCTTAGACAAGTCTCTGAATTCACTCCACGAGCTGTGTATACTAGTGGTAAGGCATCTAGTGCTGCTGGTCTTACTGCTGCTGTGGCCAAAGATGAGGAATCTGGAATGTTTGTCATTGAAGCAGGTGCTCTGTTGTTGGCAGATAATGTGAGTTAACTTTTTATTTATGTTCAGCATTTCAAAACTACCTTAAAATGCTTCAGGAAAGAACTAAACAAATTTATCCCACAATAATAAATAAATGATTTTGTTGTTATTTATTAAATTTTCCCCAAATTTTTTTTAATTTAATAATTTTTTGTTGCATTTTGTATTATATGTATAACTTTTATATTTTAAGATATTCTCAGAAATCCCAAAATTAAATTATCAATTATTTTAGTGGAAATCCTGTGTATTTTGTTTATACACTTGGCATTTGAATGAAATTTTAAAAAAAAACTGAGTTCTTTCATTTTTATCGGAGAAAATATTATTGTAACTTCAGTAGCGGATTTCCAAATGTGCCGCCTATAGGCTGAACCAAAATTTGCCGCCTATAGGGTAGGTGGGGGGGGGGGGGATATCGATTCAAAAGTTGATCACTAATGACTAATGGTTGATTTATCTCATTACAACCCGTTGTTCAGTGAAAGTTAGTGCCCCTAAATTACTAAATTAAGTTTAAAAAATGCTGTATGTTTTCCATCAGTTAGATGTAATTTTTCCGATCTCTTACTTTAATGCTGCATAAAATAGGGCTTGAGGTGAAATATTAACAAATAATCCAATGTATTAGAGTACTTAAACTTCAGTTGCGTTTTGGAAGAATTGCCTCAACATGCAAAATTCAGCCGTTGAAAATTTGCCGCCGTAGTCTTTAGCCTAGCTAGCCTATTTAGAAATCTGCTACTGTGTAACTTTGAAATACTAAATAGCTGTAAAATTATCTTCAAAGAATTTTTTTTACAGGTAACAATAAAAACTAAGTTGGTCAATACAAACCTCAAATTGAATCAACCCTGTATTTGAGGATTTGATAATTATTGGTTCTGAAATTCAAAAACTTTTTTGTAGACTTCATTAAAAATATATATTCCCCCGACCTCATGTTTTTCAATTCAGCTAATTGTAAAAACATTTATTTCTTCTTTAGGGGGTTTGTTGTATTGATGAGTTTGACAAGATGGATATCAGAGATCAAGTTGCTATTCACGAAGCAATGGAACAGCAGACAATATCCATCACCAAAGCTGGTGTTAAGGTAAACATTGGATGAATAAATTCATGTATTTTAAATTTATGAGCTGTTTTTTTCTATAAAGGTTAACGAATAAAGTATACCTAAAAAATTCTGAAATTAACATAACTGTTGGTTATTATAAAACATTTGCCTCTAATTCCAATAATGAGTATTTTAATGCTTGAAATGCAAAAACGAAACAAGGTTTAAATCTTTGTGTCATAGTTATGTAAAAACTTGACACATATGCTTTGCATTTTTTTATTTGTTAGTTAGAATTCAAATTCCTAAAAGATGGAAATACACTTAAAATAGCTTACATTTTGATTTATGATGCATTGTAAATATGTATTCTTTTATACCTTTTTAGGCGACATTAAATGCCAGGACTTCTATTTTGGCTGCTGCTAATCCAATTGGTGGTCGTTATGATAGAACTAAATCTTTGAAGCAAAATATTGCACTGACAGCTCCTATTATGTCAAGATTCGATTTATTCTTCATCTTAGTTGATGAATGTAGTGAGGTAAGTTGTTACATGTATAACTTTTGCTTAATTTTATAGTTGATCTTTTGTTTATTTGTTCTAAGATTTTAAGGATATTTTGTTTACGGATTAACAAAAGTAGGTCTTGTTGAAGTCTTATAGCAGTGGCCTCAGATGAGATAAAAAAAATAATTCCTCGACCAATTTATCTTTAGCAAATTGATTTTATCATACTATATAAATTTGTTCTGTAGAAAAAATCATACAATTATTTTATTCAAGTAAGGGGGAAAATTTTAATGTTTAATATTGATTATCTATTAGGTCACTGACTATGCTATTGCGAGGAGGATTCTTGATGTACATCAAAACTCTGAAGAATCCATATCTAGAGTTTACACTTTAGATGAAATTCAAGAATATATCGCTTTTGCCAGGCAGTTTAAACCAAAGGTAGTTATTTGTATTATTATTTCTATCTACATATGGAACTATTGCTCATTCAGTTTTGTTACTGGTTTGCTTCTCTGATGTATTAAAACTGCTAGTAACAAGTTTTACAGATATTGAGACACACACTGTTTTTGAGATATTGAGACACACTATGTTACTTTCTCAGAGCAATTCATTACAACTACACTGCTCAAAACAATTAGGGGAGCACTTTGCATGCTTTTGTCAACCCTTCCAGTTTCAACTTTTTATTTTTTAGCTCTAATATCTAAAATTTGTTAAATAGATTTATTATGCATCTAGAATTGAATGGTAAAAAAAAAACAATGGGAAAAATCTTAATTTTTTAAACTGAAATTTAATTGGGAAAAATTTGAATAATAATTTTTTAATAGATTATGAAATTTAAAAAAAAAATTAAAATCAATTTTTTTAGTGTTTAAAAAAAGTAAAATCAATTTTTAAACATCTTAAGAATGCAATCGTGAAGAATTTAGGGTCAATTTATTTCATAAAATTTTTTTGGGGTTAATTTTGTTTTACCATGTTTTTCATGTTTTTTTTTAAAAAACAAACATGATTTAATTTTTCAAAAGACATGATTCTTCCATCTACCAATAAATAAGTGTGGACTCAACTTAGTGAGAAAAAAATAGCAAGCTGATGATTCCAAATGGAATCATTGGGGGTGAAAGTTTTTAAGCCATGTGCTCCACTAATTGTTTTGAACAGTGTATATAATATTTGTTTTGTAACTTTAATCTTTCTTTATTTGATAATCGTATCCAGTTAATATTAAACACTACCTAAACAAATTCGATTTTAAAACGTTTCTTTTGTGTATTATTTTAAGCATTTTATATTTAAAATTTTTAGATTACCGAAGATGCACAGAAGTGCTTAGTTGAACACTATCTAAAGCTACGTATGCGTGATGCAGCTGGCGTTACCAAGTCTTCCTGGCGAATCACTGTTCGTCAGCTTGAGAGTTTAGTTCGCTTATCGGAAGCTATGGCTAAAATGTATTGCAGTGAAGAGGTGATGTGCTTTATTGATAACATTTGTAAATAATTTGTTCCCTATTTTTACTGTTTTTTGTTACTGATATTAACTTTAAAAAATTTCTGAACGTAGATATAAAATGGGACACATGAACCTTATTAATTGCAGTTGCATTTTGATTTCAGAAATAAATAGCAAATGCTTAATATTTATGAAAAAATAATTTGCCACACAATCTCTCAAAAAGTTTGATATAATCTGATAAAAAAAAATTATAAAATTTTTCTGATCTATCTATTAATATTTTATTTAATATAAAAATATTTTTAATTGGGTGTATTCTTAACCTTAAATTTTGATAAAATTGTGTAATCTGAATTATTTTTTGTTCTTCACCTTCAATTAATTCTGGCACTCTTATTGTTTTTTGTTTGTCTGGTGGTGCTTTGCAATGACAATTTTAAAATGATTCTAAATAATCTAAGCCTTGTTAAATCCAAATTTTATAAATTGACTGGATGAACCATATTTTTAAAATTTCAAGATGGTCTTCTAGGTATATCCGAAGCATGTGAAAGAAGCTTTCCGCCTACTGAACAAATCTATCATCCGTGTGGAACAGCCAGATATCAACCTAATGGATGAAAATGAAGAAGATGCCATGGAGGTGGATGAACCGGAGGGAGAGGCTGCTACAAACAATGGTAAAATCTTTAATTCAATTTGTTGTTGTTGTCATGTCTGATTATATCACAGAAGATGGCTGCCAGAGCCTCCGAAGAGGTTGGACTTCTTTTACACAAATAAGGACAAACACATAGACAATAACACTTTATTCACAAGACAAACATCCATGCGCTTGCCAACCAGGATTCGAACCCGGGACCCGCTTCCTGGGATACAGACGCCCTATCTCCACTATGCAATTCAATTTGTTATAAATATCTTTTGTCCTAGAGTAATTCTTGTATTGTCCCTTTATTTATTCATCTCTCACCAAAAGTTTGCTTCTCTCATAGTATGGACCTGCCAACTTTCATATTTATATCGGTTGTGATGTTTTGTTATTTTTCTGAAGTTCAAGAGAAATTGTTTACAAATTGCCGGATTTTAGAGAAGCATTGACTTTTGCATCACAGCCGTCATTGCAACATATTGGTTAATAATTTGGTATTGCTGAGTAAAATATAGTGATTGGTATAATAACTGTATCTGGAAATGGCTAATTGTTAAAGTGTACAATAATGTTGGTTCAGCAGTTTGCAGTGTGAAAGTCATCAAAAATTATAAACTTAATTTCTTGCATGGCAGCTTACATCTTAAAACTAACACTAGTCTAAACTAACTAGACTTATTCTATCTGACTCGTGTCATATATATGTTATATTATGCATACCTCAGTTAAATAACTAACAAACAGTTTTAAAATTTTAGTCGAGGATGCATTATATTATTTTTTTTATCCAATAATAAAATTTTACGCTCGATTGTGCTATGACAAGAAACAGTCTCAATTATAAAAAGAGCTTACATTTGTTTCATAAGAAACTTATAGGGGAGACCGGGGCACAATGGACCACTTTTTCATTTTTTGCGCTATAAGTACGAAAATATTCATCAAAATTGTTTAGAAAAAGTTGTATATATTACATATATATCCTGGTTTAAAAATACATTACCTAAAAACTATACTTTAAAATACTTTTTTCTGAATTCACTTTTTTATTACAAGTGAGAAAGTGGTCCATTGTACCCCAGGTTCGGGGTACAATGGACCATGTTATTTTTTGCTGGAAAAAATTTATCTACTATTTTTAAAGATTAAAATACATGTAAAATAAGTATTTTATTTGAATTTTAAGTATCCAATTGCATTAAAATTTCTTTTAGTGAGAAAATATACTATCAGTCAATATTGAAAAGATGAGGAAAACAAAAAAGTATTATCGAACAATAATATTTGCAAATGAAAAAAAATTAGCTAAAGCATTAAATTTTATCTTCAAAATTATAAGATCACTTTAAAGTTAAAACACTTTTTTTATTACTAAACACAACAACACCAAAATTGTAGGGCCAAACTGTGGATCAAAGAATCCTCGTTTTTATGCGAGATTAATTTTTTAACCTTTTTAAAGTCTTCCCTTAATCAATGTGGTTGAATATTTTACTAAAAAAATTAATTGTGGCTGAAAACTTTACTAACAAAATTTCCATTTTGTGCATTTTACCAATTCTGAGAAAATTTTTTACTTAATTATTTATAACTACAACAAATAACTCAAATTTTTGTTAGTAAGAAAATCAACAGTAATCAAATATTAATTTAAAAATTTAGGATATTGTACTTCTGTTATGTAAATGTTGAAAATTATTTTACAACCAACTCAAATTTCTAAACTTCTTGTTTTAAATAATTTAACACTCTAGTATCACATTGGATTTTAAAAATACATTTCTCATTAAAAGCACTTATGTATTGTTTGAAGTCATAATACATGAACTAAAACATCTGTTCACCAATAATTTGTCACTTCTGGTTTAAAAAAAAGGCACTACCTATTAGTAGATGGGGGAAAATCTATTACATTCAGAAGTGAATGTTAGGATATATATTAAAATATTTAACTATTTTAGCAAATTTAACTTTTAATAATTAGGAATTCAATATTTTTTTTTATTTTGAAACTAAAAGTATTTCTAAAGTTGCATGGGGCACAATGGACCATGGTCCACTGTACCCCAGATTTTTTGGTCCATAGTGCCCCATATTGTAGTTGAACGAAAAACAAAATTAAAATATGCTGTATTATAATTTCAGAAATTTATTTATAGATTATATAGAAAGACAAACATCTTGCCTTTCAACTAAGCTAAGCCACTTTGTCCAACTAATGTTACTTTAATGATGAGAAGATAATTTCTAGGAGCGAGCTTTTTTACTTTTACCTGGTTAATACACATCAGTAATAAAAAATGGCAAATGTGTGAGCTAACAACATGCTTTTTCTTAATAACTAGATCAAGACTGTTATAACATCTTTTATTTATAATAAGAGCTAATTTGGAAAATATACAAAATAAATAATTGGGGGTGGTTCATTGTGCCCCTAGGTCCATTGTGCCCCGGTCTCCCCTACAGATGATTATTACAATCTATATAAACTGTTGTTAAAGCGTTTACAAGTGTAAGTTACCTAATATGTTTCTATCTCATAATGCTTCAAATTATCTTATTTCAGTCCCTAACGGAAATGGAATTCATCATGAGAAGGAAGCTACTGAAAAGCTCACTTTAACTTATGAAGAGTATAAGTCGATCTGCAACGTTCTGATTTCATGTCTACAGAAGGAAGAAAGCCGGTGTGATGGTAAGTCTCTAATCTAGCTTAACATTATACCAACAATGTAACACAACTGGTTAATTGATTTCATAAAGTCTCAAGCATTTGGAGGCACAGTTTCAGAATGTTTCAATCATGACTACAAAATCAGTTCGGTTGCCATTAACTAGTTGTGCATCAATGTAAGAATGCTAGTTGTTACTCTTAAAATGGAATGTTAATTATACACAAATAATTGCAATTAGTGTAACTTATTTATAGTAATTATTGTATATATTTCACTATACAGTAGCCCTTTGTAACACAATTAGCATTGAACTTTGTTTCGATTCCTACCTTGTTTCAATTTGGAATAGTATTTATTACCTTTACCATTTATTGCTCTTAATTCGAATCTATAATCATCTCATTATATTGGGAGCCGTCTTTTTTCTAAATCTATTTTTTAACTTTTGATGGCCAAGTTTGTTACTAATTTCTACATTTAGAGAATTAATAACTCGCGTGCATCACTTTATTTTATTTGCTTTTTTTTTCTATAGATACTGACTATGAAGGTATGAGGAAAAGTCAGTTAGTCAATTGGTACTTGAAAGAAATAGAAACCGAAATCGAAACTGAAGCAGAACTTATTAAGAAGAAAAACCTGGTTGAAAAAGTGATTGACCGATTAATTCACCATGTAAGTATTGAATTACTGTACATTAATTATAATAACATTTAAAATGCAGTTTGACTGTATTCATAGCAAGAATTAACTATGAACTTCTTTTAATCCTTACGATAACAATGCAAGCTTCTGCTTCGAGTGGTTCTCCAGGAGCATTGCTGTTCGAAACTTGCCCTGTTTGAGGCTTAGCTTTTAGGTTTATTAATCACAAATGCTTTCAAAACCCAAGTGGGAGGTGGAGCACATTCCTTATGCTGTTTCCTGGAAAACCACTTTAGGGGAAAAAATTCACAGCTTGCATTGGAATCTTAACCCTTTCAGTCCCAGTGATGCCCTTTGGCATCATCACTTTCAATATTTTTTTCAAAATGTTTATGTCCCGTTATGACATCCAAACACACATCATTCAATTCTTCACACTTTGTTCTATAGGACAATATTTTACATTAATCTCAATAGAAGTCAGAACTGCTATTTTTTTATTTAGAAAATAGTCAACAAGCGTTTCTCCTGATTTTTGATAAGTTCACTTCAGTTCCACATATTTAAAACACAATTTAAACTATTTCGGTTAAAATAATTACTAAATTTTTTTTAATAATAGGGTCAGATACCTTAAAATATATAACTCGAAGTGTTTTTAGGTAATATATATATTTTATTTTGTTGTTTTCCACAGTTAAAAAATTTTGGCATTGTTTCAAAAACCATATAAAAAATTTAAATAATTTTTTTTTCGTATGGAATTCGTATATTTGACCTAAAATAAGCTTATTTTGTGGATATCAGACGTTTCTGTAGCACAGTAAATTTTTGGGACTGAAAGGGTTAAGGACTATAGTGTAACCTAGTATGCAGGTTTTCTTGGTGAATAAATTGTTAATTTCATAATTTGTAAAACTATGTTTTCACCTATAGTAACCAACTAGTTTACTTCAGTCTAACTTTAACTCAGCATATTGGACTTATAGAATGTTTGATTATTAACATTAAAATTTTTCGACAATATACAGGGCTGTTTTAACACATTGGCCTTTTAAAAGTGCACAAAGTTAATAGTTATTTTAATGTTAGTAATATATATTTTTTTTCAATTATAGGATCAAGTTATTATTCCTCTTTCAAAGTCTGGTCTTAGTAGTGAAGGGGAACAAGATGAAAATGATCCAATTTTAGTTGTCCACCCAAATTATGGAACTCTGGAAGTCTAAATGTGAACTTTTAATATATGAATACTCCAAAACTTTCTGTTATTCAATTTAATTGAGTTGTCTTCCTTCTAAAGTAATTTTTTTACTACAATTTCTCACAAGCTAAAACCTTTTTTTTTATAGCTTAGATGTAAATTAATATGTTCAATGTAATTTTGGAAATACGATGCTGTGCCTCATGAATGTATATATTTTTATATTTATCATCTTTGTTGTTTAAACATTAATGTTACATAAGAAAGATTTCAAAACTTGGTTTTGTATATTGAAGTTTTGTGTTTGATTAGTATCAAAATCTCAATATTGCAATTTTATAGTCTTTTATCTTTCTACTTGTTGTAATGAAAATAAACATCATTGTTTTAAATCTGGTCTGGTTAATTTAAAAAACAAGATCTCAAAATAAAAAAACCTGCCCTTATTTATGCACTTACCTAACTACTTTTTCCAATATTAATTATATCTTTTAATTTCTAGTTTCTCTACTTCAAATTGAACATAAGCGGTTATTACTCAGGCTGGCTCGTTTAAGTCAATGCATTCTACTAATTTTCTTAGCCTTTTTACCCTATCTGTAATTGAATAACATTTTAAGGTGAAGAGTTGAAAGAAAAATTTATTGGTAGAACTGCTTTAAGTCAGGACTTGGACTCCTTCAATACTAAGTCATTACAATTCTATAATACATCCATAACCGCCTGGTAAACAATGTTGTATGGAGAGGGTGGGGGTGGGAAACGGTTGGGATTGTACCTGTTTAGCCTGCAAACGATTTTTTACATAATAAATTAATAGCTATCAATTCGATTTGAAAACTAAATCAAATCAATTATTATAGAACTGTCTAACATCAGTATTGTAGTATAAGTAGGAAAATGAAACATTCACAGATGTATCTGTGCTAGGAACCCGATATTGATTATAGTCTTCTTATTCTTAAAAAAAATGATTTTACTTAAATAAAATTTGACACCAGTATTTTCTGTCAACTCTTTGGAATCAATTACTGATGCAAGGCGAATTTCCTGTTAAAAATGTTGGTGGTAACACTTTTGCTCGAGCCTGCAGCAAAAAGAGGCATCTACCAGATCCACCGAGGTAGATGGCTTATCGAAAATGCCGATCCTTGGCGTTTTAATAACAAATTTCTTTACGAGCTAAAAATATTGAATTATTTAAAAACAAATTGTTTATTTTTATTTAACTTTGTAAACTTTATTTTAAAATGAAATAAGCTAAAAAATTAAGCTTGATTGATATTTGATTCAAATTGCAATTAATAAATCCTACAAATGAATCAATCTTCAAACAGTAGTTGTTGCGTCTTCTATCTGCGTAAATTATCTCAAACCTAACAACCTTCTACCATAGATTATGAGACTGACAGAGAGTAGAAGAATTATTTAAATTATAACTATTGAAGATAAATTAGGCAAAGCTTGAAAATAAATCACTTGTGTTATATTGAAGGATAAAATAATTTGAATTTACTAATTGGAAATATGTCTGCCTCTAAAGAAGATATACCAAACAAATGTGGAGGAGTCTGATAAAGCTAGTGAGTTTTAGTACTTGGGAATATATTGAATTTGATATTACTTTCCCTGGACGATTTTACACTCCAGGCTCATGAAGATAAATAACAAACGTAGAAGCATAGAGGAAAATCTATCATCTCTTATTATACATTAGCTTTATACAAAAAATATATATGCACCACATTTATTTTTACTTTGTTTCAATCAAATTATGTTGCACCAACCCAAATTTAGATTTAAATGACTCAAAAATAAAGTAATATGTGCATATAAAACTTTTTTATTACGTTGAGGAGTCAGTCGGAGAGACCATTTTCTTTCGTGGAGCTTAATAAAGATTAGCCTTTGAAGAAAAGCTGTCGAGGTGTAAAAAAAGTAAAAAACTGTGCAAATACAAAACTAATTTTATTAATCAAACGTGCAATATTTAACAACCATTATTTTTTTTTAAAAAGTAGAAATCCATAAATAATACAGAAAATTTCAGAAACAAGTACAACTTCTGTTATTTAAGTGAGATCAAAATTTGCTTTCAAAGCATAATAATAATAATGGTTTACATTAAAAATAAGCATGCTTACACAAAATATAATACAATCGTACCGTATTTAATAACGAATTCCCTCCTTCATAAATGTGTTTGAACAAAATAAGTTAGCTTTTAAGTTGTATTCTACACACGAAACATTCAAACAAATTTGAATAAAATATTTGAATTAAAAGTAATATACATTCATAGTTAAAAACTGTTTTAAAAACCTATACATTGTTATAGAAAGGTTTACTTCTTTATAAAAGACCCAATAAATTTATTTAGGTGTTTTAGTAAAAGCAAATTGGGTCAGTTTTCTGACAGTGGTATCAGACAGTTTATCTTGATTGGTTTTAAGCTTTTTTGGTTTGGGTGTAGTTAGATCTTCATTTTCATCTTTACGCTTTCCTAGATGTCCATTAGAATTGCTTGGTTCATTTTCATCATGGTTTTCCTTTGAACTTGAGTCTTTATCCATGTCTTCTGAATTAGATTTTGTCTTTGTGAAAAAAGTTTCTTTCAAGGAGCTGGTTTCATTCTTTTTTAGATATTTCTAAAAAAAAAAATAGCTTTGTATTAACAACTCTTAAAATACAACCAGCTTTTTAAAACATTTTACAGCATATACATAACTCAGCTGTTTCTTGGTGTTTTAAAAGTAAAAAATAAGAATTTTAACACGTTTTAACAAAATTGTAACTATTTAACTGCAAGTTAGACATTTACTACTGCTGTTTCTCATGTACAAATTTAAAATAACAAGATTTACTAAACAACTATTTATCACCATTTTTTATGTTACAAATATTTTGCAATTTTTTTTTTCTTAATTCTTTTTTTCTTACATTTATTAGGAAAGTAATTAAGCAGGTTTTTTTTTTTAAATACTTAAAAATACAAGAGAAATACACATAGATACATTTACGAAATACCACACTAGAGAATTACTTATCAGTCTTTCAAAAACTACAAATCAGCCATTAAAATTATCAATTATATTTAACTAAAAGTGCTGCATAGTATAATACAATACTTAGGTTTAAATAGATAATAAAGGTTTTATAAAGATTAAATTGAATAAAGGTTTAAATTTTCTTACATATACAATTAAGGTCACAATTGTCTAAGTTATTACATTCTAAATCCTTTATCAAGTAGGAAATTTTAGATAGAATCATATGACACAACCTTCTGATTGATTAAAAAACATTCAAGGAAAATTTAGATTCTTATAAAGTAGTTATTTTAAACATTCAATAAAGCAAATTCTATACATAAAATTTCGCTAAACAACAATAAATCTGTGTTAAAACATTTATAATTTATTAAATAAATTATCTTACTTGTTTTTCTATTTTTGGAAGTTCTTTAAATTGTTGCATGGCCATTTTAACTATATCTTTTTCTAATACATCAGGACCTGCTGATTCTTTTATTTTTTCCTTGTTTTCTTCTAAATAAAGATTAAAACCTGATTTTCCTTTTTCAGAACCAACATTCTCACTTGTTTTAGGAGAACTATCTTTTTTAGTTGTAAATCTTGACTTTTTAGCCTAGAAAATATACAATTCAATTAAAATGTCAAGAAAAAATTCACTTAGATCACAAACAACTTCAGAAACTGTATTATTATTATAAATTCATCTTTAAGCACCTACAAACATTTTGAGATGCCTATTTGAAAAGCTAATTTTATGTTTAAAAATTAAAGTATAAAAAATAAAGGGACTACAAATTCTAACCATAATTCTTTAAAAATTCTAATCACAGAAATAAAAAAATATATTGAGGGGTAAAAAGAATTGTATAAAAAATATATTAATTATCTTCGTGTTTATTTACACAAATCTATAGTTTTCCTTAAACTAAAACTTAAGAAAAAGAACTAAAAGAAAATTATTCTTATAAATAGTCAATTATCCCACCACCCTGACAAAATGCAAAGTCAAGTCATAAACAATAATAATTACCTTATCATTTGAAATAGAGCCATTAGAGTTTCGTGAAGCTACATTTTTCATGCTATTATTTAAAAGGTCATCTATTCCACTAACATTTCCAATATCTTCTTTCTTAGATTGGGTCTTGGAATTAGCCTGAAATCCAATAACTGAGATTAAATATAAAAAACAAAAATAAACATTTTAGAATAATAGAACAATTTTATTAAATTGTATAAATTAATGTACATTTTTTCTAAGCTTAAAATAAAAAATATAAACATAAATATTCTTAAATTAAAAAATAATCAAATTATTATCTACTCATCAGTTACATTAGGACACAATTATCAGCAGTTGAATTTTGGTGAATTTCTGCTAGATGTACTAAAATTCAAAAGTGAATATTGTAAGAAAATTATATATTAAGGAAAATAATAAAAGATAAATGTCCTGCTAAGGAGTTATTTAGGATTTTTCAAAATCTTTCCAAAGTTAGTTTACACATTATTATACAGTAAGTTGAAATTATACAAAAATATCCATTACAATCATCTGTATGTAATTAATTTAAAGGCAAAATATAGATAACAAATATATTTCAGCTGACACCTGTGAACAAATACCCTATTAGAGCAATCAATTCACCATACAACTGGCATTTCAAGAATGGGGTTATTTTATAACATTGTAATATTGATAAAAAGACCTTCCAAAATTAAGATTTTATAAATCATGAAATGTTTAGTAAGTTTACAGTTGACGGAAAAATCTCTTAAAACCAGAAAAAAAATTATGTTTTTTCTTATTCTTACCCTAAAAGGATTTGTTGTAGGAGTTGATTTGCCAAACAATGATGGGCTGTCAGAAGTTGCAGAGTTTGAAGTTGAAGCTACATGGGGAAAAAAATCAAGTTATTAAGACAGACAAATCTGTCAAAGTTTTAATTTATAGGATTTGCATTCATAGTTTGAAAACTATGTTGATTGCATTGCATAAAAAAGTCCACTAAATCGTACTCTGAGTCAACCAATTTATTTTCTCCATTTCTAAAATTGGCTTTGGCAAATAAATAATAGTATATTAAAAATTTAATATATTGCTATTTTATTAACAAGATGTTATTCTAAGCCAATAGAAATATATTAACTTCAATTCTAAAAAAAAAAAAAAAAAAAATACTAAACTTCATATTATACACTGCTTTTTTATTAAACAGTATGAATTTTAAATTTAAAAAAAACATGATTAAAGCCAAACAAATCAAAACACACCAAAATTTTCAGTTTCATCATTCTCAACCGGCCGGCTAACAGGATTCCTTATTCTAGACAAAGGTTTAGGCTTTAATGGGTTTTCTTCTTTGGCGAAAGAAGTCAAACTAAGAAAAATAAGTACAATATTATGAAATCTACAAGTGTTGTCTACTGTGTTTAATTATAATTATGTATATAAACAATAATTTATACATGTGTAAAAAAATATTTAAAATACTTAGTAATATCTTAATAATACAGTTTGTAAAATGGATATAGATGCCATTAAATGCTATCTTCAAAGTATAAAGAACACAAAAAATAATAAACTTTCTGCACTTTAATATAATAGAACTAACAATGCAAAAGTATAGATGATTGATTGAAGAAAATAAAAACGGGAATCCAACTTATATTCGACCTGTTCAATGCAAATTTACAACAAAACAAACATTAATAGAAACTTATTTAAACAGAAGAAACTTCAAAAGTGGATCCAATTTAATAGAATATACATTTATCAAATAACACACAATTTAACCTCCTTGAGACTTCAACAAAATACTATACATATTATTTAAATACACATTTGCCAACAAAATATACATTTAAAAGATGCCGAGGTTTAAGAAATAAAAAAAGATTGTCTTTATTTGCTGACTTTTTTTTTTATTTATCACATTTTTGAATGTGAAATGATTTAAAAATGCACTGCTTGACCCATGCGCTACATCATTTTTTTCACAAATGAGCAACCAATATCTGCAAGCAGAGGCTAAAAAGTGATTTTCAGATCCATCATCACCTTTGGCCTCTTTCAGCTCTTTATAGAAAGTAAATAAAATATATAATTAAATAGATGCCATGTTTTGGAACTCGCATCTGGATATAACATTTAAAATGCAATTTTAAAAAAAAATTACCTTGGTGTAGATGTTATAGAAATAAGGGATTCCGAAAAGTCATCCTCAAACGCCATATCAAAATTATCTTCTTCTTCATCTTCCTTGGAAAGCTTTTTATTCAATACTGCTCCTAACCTTTCTGCAAGTGCAATTCGATGTCGCTGTGTTGCATATTTAATAGCTCCTTGTATAATGGTGGGATTTGGCATTAACTCTGCAATGTCCAAAGCTCGATACTCCCTATCAGATCTAGTGGCTAACTACATGGGGAAAAATAGCAAAATTAGTAGTCTGATAAGTATTGAAAAAATTTTGGATCACATTCACATCCAAAATAGAACTAAGCAAGAAAATATATATTGTATATTAAAAAGTCAGTTACAGGTAGTACCCCATTCTAGATTCTGTGCTAGATAATTTATTTTGCAAAAATAAAACAGCTACAAACATTATATTTTTTTAAAAAATAGTCTATGAATGTGTGTATCCTAATATTAATCTTGAAATAATCAGATGAGTTGATGATTTTTTTTATGAGGTTTTGCTATACAGTTTTTTTTTTTGGTTAAATACTGTAAATTTAAACACATTAGTTTCAGAATGTAAGAAATGTAATTGAATTAAAATATGAATATTTTAAGAAACAATATCTATCATTAAATTCAAAGTTATTGAATAAAATTAATATTCATATTAAGGGGATTTAAATTGCATAACTAAGTAGATTGCCACAAACTTCAAAATGTATTTTATAATTAAAACCAATAGAAACACATAAAAAAAAACAAATCATTATAGACAACTAATATACTAACTGCAAACATCTTCAACAAAATATCCATCCATTTCTTTTCCGTGGATTTAAATTCTGAATCAATATCAAATCCTTCCTTTAACAATGATTCCATACTCTTATGAGCTAATGAGTATCTTTGATTTTCTTCCTGCAATAAAAATATGATTTTTTTTAAATAAAATTAAATAAGTAGCAAAATATTTTTATCTAAAATTTTATTTAAGTGAATGAAAAAAATATATTGAGGCTTTGCAAGGAAATTTCAATATACTTAGTAGTGTGTCTAAAAAGTTAAAACATAGGTGACCATTACATTATCACTCTCTTAATAAAGTTCTAAAATTTGGATATTCAGTTTTTGCATAAGATTTGTTCAAACCCATAATTTAATAAATTAGTTTTAAAAAAAAATGTATATTCGTATGCTAGTGTAATGAAATATTTAAATTTCCATGTAGATATTTTTTTAATAATTATTCTTTATTAGTTCATGTAAGTAAAACTGTGATTCAAAGAAGTTATATTTTATGTTATTCGATTAATTTACATAAAACTAAAATATAAACTGAAAAAACACTCTAAAAAAATATACTATTTAAATATTGAATCTGTACTAATCAAAATAACTTTTTTCATTGAAAGTAATTTATATATATATAATATAAAGTAATTTATATAAACAAAATATTGTGGTTAAAGTGTTTTTTTTTTAAAATTTAAGTCAACCTAAAGCCTAAAACCCATACATTTATTACCTTTTATTAAAATAATTAAGCTTACTTCATTTTAAATACATATGACATAGGTATAAAATGTCAAACATATAACATGGCTATTGATTTTTAAAAAATATTAAAAATTTTGAATAGATTGCAAACTATATAAATAGCTAAAATAAGTATTAGTCCATCAAAACTTAATTAAAACATTTTAAATAAATCGATAAGAGACACATTGACACTTTGAAATTTTTTACCTCTAATCTTCCTTTGTCTGTAGACATTTCACAAAATGGTAAAGAAAATGGTAAAATAGAAACAGTTGGCCTGGGTAATAAAGAAGGATATCTGGCTCCTTTACACAAAATGCATCTGTAAATAAATGTTTTATGATTTTATTATAAAAATAAGACAGGAAAGTAAAATTTAAAATATTCGGATGTATAAAATGACACTGTGACAAGTTCAGATACTGACAATGGTAGCTCATGTCGTTATTTCACTGCTATTGCACATAGGAAATAATATATTCTTTCTCACAAATTGGCATGGATACCTTTTTAATCTAACAAGGTATAGATTATATTATAACACTGTACTTTGGCATGTTTTCACAGGATCAGAAGAGAGGGAGGTTACTATGTGATAATAGTATTAAATGGGAGGGGGGGGGGGATCTATGGTTCTAGAATTGTTAGTTTATACAGGAGAGTTTATGTGTCATCTTGTGACTTCTTAAATGTGACTACAAATATCTTGTTGTAGGTCATATGCTGTCTGACTAGTTCGATACAAACACTGGTGCAGTTTGTTTTGATTTTATTTTAGCAAAACTTCAAATTGTATTTAAAAAAATCCTTTAATGCCATAAATAAGGATAATGAAAAATGAAGGAACCAGGAAATATTCATATTAATTAAACAAAATGAACGTCTTAAAAATTATATGAATATACATAGAATTATGTATAAAATATTAGAGTAACCATATATCACATAGGTGAGAAAGGTTTACCTGATTTCCTGTTTAATTTCTGAGAGACCAATAATGAAATAATTGTCTGATTTTCCCTTTGACTAGAAAAAAAAACAATTCATTATAATGTGAAATCCATACATAAAATAAATTCAATTTATTAATTATGATATAAAATCAAACATAAAGAACAACACACATATTAAAAATTCAATTGCAGAATACATTTATAAACGAATAAAAATTTGATAACTTACATTTGAAGCTGTATTAGCAATAGGAATCCATTTGACACCACAAGATGTGCTTAAAAGCGAAACAACGCCAGAGGTATCCACTATACAAGGCTTTCCTTCATCAGTATAGCTATAAGAATTCAATTTTGAATGTTTCAACAATGTAAATGAAAACTTTAAAAGATTTATTCAGTTTAAATTAAGTCACATAGAGATTTACTAAAACTATAAAACATCTTACATTAGTTTGAAATAATATCGAGCAATCCATATACCAAAACAATCTCGATAAAATATAAATATTTTATAAACTATACTGAGGTTTTACACTGCTTTTCTTTTTGCTAATACATATCAAGTTGCTTTCTTCCAAGCCCTTGAATTCAATAATTTTTTTTAGTACTTTTTATTCTTTTATATTGTTTTTAATACATGGAAAAGTCAAGTAAAGAAAAATATTGATTACTTAAGTTTTTTTTAAAAAAATGACTAGAATAAAAAACATTGGTTTTAAGGGAATGGTGCAAGTTTTGCAAGTTCTTCCTGTTTAAGGGCCTATTGCATGCCAAATTTCATCAAAATCAGGTTAAAATTGAAAATTTAGATTGTTTCAATAAAGAAAGGTACTTGCTTTTTATTAATATAGAAATTGTACAATTATTTTTTATGAACTTTAAAATAAAATAATGTTTACCCAAGCCAACTTAAAAATGCCTTTGGACTTAAAGGAACAAAATATTCCTTCATAGAACAATGTCCTCCAAGCTTCACTTTTATCAGCATTATATTCAAACACTGATTATCTTCGACTCCTAAAAAATAAGAAACAAATTCAATGACTGACTGACTCACTCACGTATCAACGCCCAGCCAAAACTACTGAAGGTACAGCTACCAAATTTTAGGAAAATACTCTTTTTATAACGTAGGCGTCATTTAAGAAGCGATTTTTTGAAATTGTGTGATGAAACAGGTGTAGGAAGGCTAAACATGAGCATATTTCTGCCTTGGGAATAGCATTGTTATAAACTTTTAATTTATACTTTTTTGTTTTCGAATTTGAAAGAAATTTCAGCACGAGCGAAAATCTAGCATAATTATGTAAGCATGTGAATTCAATTTCTAAGATTGTTATTTGAATATCATTATTTCATTTTATTTGACTTAAATCTTTATTTCATTTTATTTGACTTTAAATCTTTATTTTGGGTCAGATTTCTTCAACTCGATTTCAATGGGAACTTTTCTTATGATGTCACGCTCTCCATAATACGATTTCATTGGTTGTTTTGTTTTCTTTCTGTACTATGTGATACAAGCCCGTTATATTTCCGAGTCGGAAACAGCTATTATATAATTAACGCTCTTGACGGTTTGGCTATTTATTTACGTTACGTTGCCAAGCAACAAAAATTATCAAATGTGGTAAACATTTCACTTCATATTTCCTGCAAATCGATAGGTATGGAAACCCTGCCTACGTTAAATTTCGAAGTTCGTCAAAGTCAACAATGAACAGAAAGGCCATTATATCATAGCTAAACCTAGAACTGAATTTAATTTATGTTTACAATTGGTAAGAAACGAAGATATGGCGGAATATTTTCAAAGTTAATAAAGAATTTGTATTTTATAAACTTTTGCAGCTATACACGATGATGCATATCTGTTTCGTTTTCTTTCGTTTGTCATTACTGTACAGACTTGATGTATGACAATGTCTAAGAATTAATCTTGAAACATGTTTGAGAATTTGGTGGTATTTTCTACAAAGAGGGTGATAACTATTTTTGATCTACTGAATACTTCTTTAAGATGCAATTATCTCTCCATATAGCATGCTTGTGTGAGAAGCAGCAAATAAACTGTTCAACTGTTTTTTGATCCTTAAATAAATCCCGGGTCAGATTTTTCTTTGTTTGTGAAATTTTTTCAGGGGCCTATACTTACTTACTTACTTAGCCCTCTGTCACTCCATCACTGGAGCATAGGGCCTCCGTCAATTTCCTCCATCTCACTCTGTTGGTGGCCAGATGTTTCGCCTCCCGCCATGTTGTCCCCACGTCCTTCAGTTCTTTCTCGATCGTCCGTCTCCAAGTGTTTCTTGGTCTTCCCCTCTTTCGGTGCCCCTGGGGATTCCAGTCAAACGCCTGTCTTATCTTGAATTTTTCATTTTTTCGCAATACGTGACCAATCCACTGCCACTTTCGTTTCTTAATTTCAAATTCAATTGGTATCTGATTTGCTCTCCTTAGAACTTGTTCGTTATTAATTTTATGGTACCACTTAATGCCAAGAATCCTTCTAAGGCACTTGTTAATGAAAACCTGAAGCTTTCTCACGTTAGTTTTATTGCAGTGCCATGTTTCAGATCCATAGAGAAGGACAGACTTCACATTAGTGTTAAAAACTCTGATCTTAGTTGCAATAGAGATGGCCCTGTTTTTAAAAAACTTGATTAACATTGCAAAGCTACCTCGTGCCTTATTTAGTCTGATAGTGATATCCTCGTCCGTTCCACCTTTATTGTTGATGGTGCTACCAAGATATGTAAAGCTGGTCACTTCTTCTAGTTTTTGATTCTCAAGGAGGATGTCATTTGCTTGTTTAGGGCTGATTTTTAAAATTTTTGTTTTCTTTTGATTGATATTAAGCCCTATTTTCTTTGCTTCAGTATTCAGTCTACCTGTATTTTCCTGCATATCTTTAAGGGTATTAGTTAGCAGGCATAGGTCGTCAGCAAAATCAAGGTCACAAAGAAACTCAGTAAGTGTCCATCTAATACTCCTCTTGTTTTCTGTCACTTTCTGCATAATCCAGTCCACAGTAATCAGAAAAATTGTTGGAGAAAGGATACATCCCTGTCTGACTCCCGAGTTTACCTCAAAGGATTCTGATTGTATTCCATTATGAACTACTCTGATATAGTAGTTCTTGTATATGTTTTTAATGATTTTCACAAAACACTCTGGTATTCCGTAATATTTTAGCAACTTCCAAAGTGTATCTCTATGTATACTGTCAAATGCCTTTTCGAAATCTATAAAATTCAAATAAACAGTCGATTGCCATTCAATGGATTGCTCGATTATAATCCTTAGGGTTGCAATGTGGTCGACACAAGCCCGATTCGCACGGAAACCGGCTTGTTCTGGTCGAAGCCTTTCATCAATTGCTTTTTTCATTCGTTCAAGTAGTATTCTTGTGAATATTTTACTCGAAACGTTCAATAGCGTTATTCCTCTCCAGTTATCACATGATGATAAGTCACCCTTTTTTGGCAACTTTATAAGCAAACCCTCGTTCCAGTCATCTGGTATCACACCCTCCTCAAAGATTTTATTAAACAGGTCAGTTAGCTTCTCGAGTGCAGTTTTGGAGCTTTCCTTGAAAAGTTCTCCGGGTAGGTTATCGCTGCCAGCAGCTTTCCCGCACTTGAGCAATTTTATTGCTCTCTGCACTTCAAAGAGTTTAATTTGGCATGTATCAATGTTTAATTGAACAGGTGCATCATCTGGGATCTCCTCCAAAACAATAGGGTTAGGTCTGTTTAAGGTTTCTTTAAAGTGTTCTGCCCATCTCTTTACTTGTTCGTCACTTGCTGTCAGTTTCTGTCCTTGCTTATTTTTGATAGGTACCTCTTTCGTTCGTCTACGCCCACTGATTTTGTGTGTAATATCATACAGCTGTTTTATATCATTGTTAAAAACTGCTTCTTCCGCTGCAGAGGCAAGGTCATTGTAGTATTTTCTTTTGTCTTTGCGAGCACTCTTCTTCAGGGGCCTATGAGAAAGACTTTAAGTCTAGAAAGAGCCTGGATACAATGGGGCATTTTCTTATTTTTTATTAAAATAATGCTGATATCAGAATGGGGTTAGATTATAATATCCTGATGATGAGCTGACCAGTGGAGATTATATCAATTTTATAAAATAAAATTTAAATATAAAACAAATCACCATTACTTAGGGTGCACCCGTGCAATGCCGGGTTTAATTATAAAGCTAGTGTAATATAAAAACAAATTTTAAAACTGCAATGTTTTATCTTACCTAGTCCTTTATGATATACCACTATAACTTGATTGCCTCTGGCTGTGCAACTCACAGCAGGTCCTGGCAATAGAAAAACTTCACACTGCACCCCACTGACAGTGTATAAGCGAACATATTTTTTATCAGTAACACACACTGCAAAACCTTCACCCAAGGCAATTGTCTAAAAAGAAATTTAAAAAATATAGCATAAAAGTATACATAGTAAATAATTTTATTTTTATTAAAGTTTTCAGGCAGAATTCTTTCAAAATAAGCTTTAAGTGAATTTTTTTTACCATTAAACGATTATTGAAATTGTTGATCACTATATATTTTACCATGTTGTTTTCATGCATAAAAAAATTGCTTTCAAAATAGTGTCATTATTGGTAAACAACAATATATTAAGAGTAGTTCATAAACTCAAAATGCCTTTTCATGTTATTTAACAAATATACTAATAAAGTTTCACTAATATGAAAGTAGTATAAGCTTTGGAATCAGCTTAAAATTATATTTGGTTACCAATTATTTTTTTCACATAATTTTATTGCCACTTTTAAATGAAGGAAAAACATTACTTTTAAAAGAATTCAAACTCTTTTATTACAATTTAGGAAATAAATACCAGAAAAATTTAAAGTCTTATTTTGCTTTAAAGAAATCATCATTGGATATTATAAGAAATCAAAGTCCTAAGCCACATTAAAAAAAAAAGGATTAATTAAATTTTATACACAGATGTTACCTAAAACCTTTTTTTACTTTTAACTAATATCCTTTTTCCCATTTTGCACAGCAGTATCCATATTTAAAATAAAAATTATATTTTGAGTAGTTTTCTATTTTAATAACTCATTGGGAACAAATACAACAAAAATGCCCAAAACCTCAATTTCTTCTCCTTCTGGCATTTCGATTGTCCATTCCTTATTTGAGTCCCATGTCCCAAAATGCAAACATTCCAATTTGCTAAAACAAAAGTTTGATGGTTAAGTATTAAAAACTTATAAAGCTTCTATCACAATATAAGATTGCCTTTTATACAAAGTACCAGTTTCTCAGGAGTAGTTAATATTTTTGTTGCTTTAACCTTATGATTGATATAGATCTTTGAAATAACTCATTTTTATACAGTAACTGAATAACAATAAATAGGCAAATGTACACAACCTTTAATACAAAATATTGACAAGATTCAGCACTAGGCAAACATTTGTAGTGGGCATAAATCCTTTATGCATGCTTTAAAAAAACATTAACCCTCTGAAAGATAAGGTTTTTTTTTGCCAAAGTGTAAACTTTTATTTTCACCGAATAAAATTTAAATTTTGGATTCATTAATTAAATATTTTGAATATTTCATTTATTTATGCTGTAAAGGGTTTTAAAAATCCCCTCAATAGTTAAAATTTTTTAAGTATTTATAAATTGTCAAAAATTACGAGTAATGCTGGAGAAACTGAAGTGACAATCCCTGAACAGATTTATATGTCTGTATCCCTCAGGTGGTAAAAGAACACCAACAAACAGGTTTTCTTTTAAAATTCCATTAAAGAAAAAGAACTTTTAAAAGAGTAAATAAAAAAGATTTCACACCTTGGACTATCATCGACAATAGGAGAAGCTAAAAGAAGGGCTTCGGAAGAGAGAGCTGCTAAAGTGTGATTTCTGGGGTTGCTCAAATGAAGGGGATGGTAGACATTCGCATCATGAAATTCAACATCAATAGAATTTTCTTCGTCTGTATTGTAACACCTCACTATCCCAATGTTGTTCCAAACCTAAGGTAGTTAACTAGTGCTTTAGTAAAGTAATATTAAAATAGAAGATATGTCTCTATATTAATTTCTAGATGTAGCAAAATAAATGGAAACCAATTATAAATTGCCATACTCGCCGCCAACCAAATAAGAAACGGTAGGGATGGAGGCTTTTCAGAAAAAAAACAATGTTTCAAAAAGAGGTTTTTCGGTTTTACTGAACTTTAAGATCGGCTTTATTAAAAAACGTTTTTTTTTTTTTGGGGTGAAAACCGAGGGGGAAAAAACACGGTTTCGGTTTTTCCATCCCTAAAGTGTTTCAAATAAAGGTGACGGGAAGTATAACTAAAAATTAATATATATTTTATAAGAATTATTTTCACAATATGAAATGGGTAAAAAATTATGGTAAAACTCTGTTTTTTACAACTGCGTAGCTATCAAATTTCAAGGATAATTTTTTTAATGGTAACACCTTAAGTAAATAATTTAAAGCATAAAAGTTTTATTTTTAAAATAAGTAATATATTCACCATGAATCTACATTCTAAGTTAACAGGTGTAGAGCTTGGTTGAAATGATGTTTGAACAGGTGGTTTTGGAGCTTGAACAATTTGGACTTTTGACTCAGGCTCCTTTTTAATTGAGCCATCATCACCATCCTCCATATTATTTTCACCAAATATTGTCGGTTCAAGTGAAGCTTTGATGGCACCAATATCAAAAGCTAGGAGTTTTAAAATTCAAACTTAGTTACTGTTTAATTTTTTTTATAAGCATTAGGTTATAATTCAGTTTTTAAATTGCAAGATAATTAAATTAGGTGGAATAAATTTAGTTTTTTATTAAAATCTATACGTAATTTTTTTTTAAAATAAGATTTGAAACTTTACTTCATATTATTTACTTCTAAGAATGTATTAACAATAAATCATCTTACCGTTATCATCATTATCTTCTTCAACTTCATCATCAAAGAAATCAAATTTTTCATTAGCTACAGGATTTTCATTTGGTGTAGAATTGACCTAATAAGAAATACAAACAATTTAAACTGTAAAATACAGCTCTTGCTATCGTGAAAATGAAATGAGTCTGAAAACTTAACTTAAAAAATAGCTTACCGCATTAGAACCAGAATGCAATGGGCTGGAATAGATACCTAACTGACCCTAAAGTTTAAAAAGAAGTTTATTATGTAAAAATAAAGACAAAATTACAAAGATTCAGCTAATAAACTAAAATAAAAATGGCAAAGAAAAATCATAAATTTAAAACAATGTAAAAACATACTTCGATATCACAAAATGCCAATTCATTCCCTGTAGGATTCCACTGCAAACCACAAATAGCAAGCCCTTTTTCATGAAGCTTTCTAGATAAATCGTGAAAAATATATTAAACATGCATACAAAATAAAAACTATTTAGTATTAGAATACACACACTACTTTTTGAAAAAATATTTTTAAAATCAGTGACTACTATTAATTGGCATCAAATTAGATATTAGGTACTTGGTATAAAAAGGTAATCATTGGAAAAATGCTGTTAATCAATGCTTAGCAAAGGAAAATCTTCCACATTTTAAAATGAAATTAGTACTTAAAAATAATAAAACAAGTGAGAATTCCCTACATTAAGGACATTTTCTAGCTTACAGCCCATTCTACACATTTGCCTAAAGTTTTCATAATGTTTTTTTTTATTTATTATTATTATTATAGTTATACAGTGTTTGAGGCTTAAGATTTAAAAGCTGAAACTCCCACTAAATGTTGAGCAAGAATAAATCCTGCAAACCCCCAAAACACTTAAATGGATCACACATTTAACATCAAACTATAGTTACAGAGATGTAACTATAATTCAAGATGTAATGTAATTCAATTATAAAGTATTGTTTAAAAACACATTTATATAAAAGAACAATATATAATTATCACCTACCTAGAAACACACTTTTCAAGTTCTATATCCCAAACCAGCATTTGTCCATTCAAAGAAGCAGCTGCAATATACTTCCCGAATGGGGAATAGGTGACAATGGAAAGAGTCTACAAGAAATATATTTTGTTAACATCCAAAAAGGATAAATATATTAAATTAAATTACAAATAATAAATGAAAACTACCAATATTTAGAAATACTGAATGGGTTATTCCTAATGCTAATACTCTAAATATACCATGCTAAAAGCTTACTTTTTAAATAGTTTTCTTCTTAAATTTCTATTTTTAATGTATTTGTATATTTTTCCTTATAATACAAATGCTTTTCTTAAATTTGTTTGATTTTCTAAGCAAACAAAAGTGAATATAAAAAATAAATTGAAGGCTAAATGAGAAGTTAAGTAGCAGATGAAATGCTTAATATTTTTGCAAGTAAAACAGATACCTGGGTAATGCAATCATCAGTGAGAGAAAATAAAGACTCCCATAGATCCCTTTGATAGAAGAGAACTTTTGTATCAAGAGGAACAGCTAAAGTCTATAAATATATGAAATTTATACAATTAGAGTAAGTTATTTATGTGACACACTTTAGGCAGTAAAACTGACAAACAAATATTACTTATTTGTTAATGCATAGAATAACGTGTGTCTCAAATCTTTACTATATAGTCAGATTGCCTATAAAGCTCATAATTGAAAACTATAAAATCCTGTTATGAGTTACAAAATTTTTAAAATGATCATCCCTAAAAAAACATTAGGTAGAAAATTTAGAAAGTTTAGATTTGGGAATAAATTTGAAAATTCAATGACTCACAATTTATACAGATAAAAAAGGATATGAAAGAATACATGCTTTATGCTGATAATAAAGTACATTAAAGTAAATGTTGGCTTAGCACGCAAAAATGTAAAGCGCTTAAGCGATAGAAAATATTTTGCAATATGTTTGACAGTAGCTTTAATAATAATTAACTTAAAGATGTCCCAATAGTTTCATATAACATATCAAGGTCGAAACACTGACCACATACTAGAATTTTTTTATCTACCTTTCCCTGCAGTTTGGTTTGAGAGAACTACAATCTGTGTTTTACGGCATGTTCATGAGTATTTTACTGGTAGGGAAGAAGGAAATTATAAAAATACAAAAGTGTCAGAATGTGTAATAGGTGCACCTCTCTCCTTGATTTATACATAAACAAGATCGAATAGGAATATTATTTTTTTATTTGATAAACTTATTAAATTATGACGCATTGTTATAGAGTATGATAGCATGATCTATTACCAATGAATAAATAGCAGTCTTTCAAAGTTTTTTTTTTTTTAACTTAATCAATATTTCTCCTTTATAATCAAATATGATTGCATACTTTAAAAGTTAAACCTAGTAAAAAATACAAGGGTTACAATGTTTGGTTTATACATTGGAAAGTAATCATAACTTTTAGCGGTTTTTATTAAAACAGATTTTATGCACTTGTCCTTTTGTGTGCTAAGCCAACGATATGTACTTTATACAGGTAAAAATCAATTATACAAACAATAAATAAATATTACAATAAAGCTATTATTTCAATGTAAAGATAAATCAAAATAATATACCTGTCCATCAGAGCTCCAATCAAGCCGACATAATGTGGATGAAGTACTAAAAGAAATATTCTCATTTAAAGGCATACAATTGAACTTATTGAATACTTAACTACCGTGAAAATACAGCCTAAATATCATATAACTATTAATCAAAGTTGAATATGAATGAAATTAATACTTTTTAAATCTACTTTTAAAAACTCAATTTGTATAGTACACTGTAGATAAAAATATATAGAAATTATTTTTAATACAATAAAGTTTTCGTAAAAATAGTCCTCCTTAAAAAAAGATTAATGCACAATTGCAACAAACAAGGGCAATAAAAAGTTAAAACTGAAAATACCTCAAATCATTACTCTTTTTAAATAAATTCAAAGTTTTCAAACATTCTTGACTAGATAATTCCCAAATACGAACTGTTCCATCACATCCAGATGATGCCTAAAACATTGAAATACATTTGAATAAATAAAATACTGTCATGATTGTACACTTTTATGTACGAAAAGACCAAAGATCACCCTTGATAAATTCAATTAATATACAAGATAAAAGTCAATTTTTTTATTTGGTACTTAGTAAAAACTAATAAATTAGTTTTCATTTGAGATAACAAGTTTATCTTTAGTTACATAATGGATTTATTGGACCAAAACGTACTGCTTAAAAGTAAGCTCTACAAATAGCACTTAGTTCTGCAACACAAAAACTAAAAGCCAGCACTTTTACCATTCAGCCCTTGTCTTTCAAAGAAAAAATCACTGTCAACTTCAATAAAAATAGATTTTCTTGGATTTAAGTTAGTAAAGAAATGTCTGCACAGAAATCATGGATTTCAGTTTAAAATAACATTTAATGATTATATTGAGGCAACCTTAAAAATTCATCTTAGTGATCATCAAACTCTTTAAAATAAAGAATTCTTTATACATGTAGATATAACTTAATTGCACACATTATACCCAAAACAAATGTAAACCAATAATGCTATAATCTAAAGCAAAATTAAATAAATACAGTAGGAAAATAATCATACCAAATATTTTCCTTTGGGATCAAATGCAATGCTTAACACTGGCCCCGTGTGACCATTGAATGCTGTCAAAGATTTACTGGACTTATCATATACTTTGATAACAAAATCCCTAGAAAATAAAACTCATAGATAATAATATATACTATTTAAAAATACTGAATATATCAAACATCTGAATTGAACAGTTATTTGAAGAAAACCTAATAACATTACAATAACCAAATTAACATAACTACCAAAAACTTACCATTATTAGACAAATTAATTTAAACAAATACTTTTCAAATAAAAAGAAATAATGATTAAATCAGGACTTACCCTCCTCCACAAGCTACTAAGTTTCCATCCTTATTGCATACAATGTGATATACTTCTGTGTTAAACTGTGCTATTATTTGATCAAATTCTACACTGGGAAATGTATATGCTGATACAGCAAATTTGTCGGATGCTACATATAATATATCCTTCTGAAAATGAAATAAACAATATGATCCTTATAGGCCATAGGAAAGCTCTTAGTATACAACTGAAATCGATTTTAACTTGATAACTTTGATTAGTGCAATCTTGTCATAGATAGCCCCATATATGTTAAACATTAGAAAATATGTATTGGGGTGACTTTGACTTCTAATCTGCTACAGTCCCACTACACAAAAAAGCAAGTAAGCTTAAAAGTTAAAAAATAAATTTTAATCAATAAAAGCTAATAAAGTATCACTGATGTGAATATTTATCTATTGACAACTCAAAAGTAAATCAGTATAAAAAGGAATAATAGTAGCTTAGAAAATTAATAATAAATACAACCTTTAGTGAAGTTTTCAGAATTCAGTTTAACTACTTGTTTTCTTATACAACTCTTAAATTCTTGGATAATGTCTGGAATAAGCGCCCCTAGGGACAGCAAAATCCAGCAAAACCACTACCCAACAACAACAACAACTCTTAAATAAACACAAAAATTCAGCACATAAAAACATTGTTATTTGCTAAAAATTTGAATAAAAAATCATGATTTCAATCGAAATCAAATTTATAGTACCTTAAGTGCAACAGCAGATACACTGATCCCCATATGATGAGATTGGGGATCGTCATCTTCAAATCCATTCCAGACTCTTATCTCTCCGTCAGTACCACCCGTGACAAGGTACCTAGAAATTCGCAAAGTATTTTCATAAACTATTTATAATTTTATTAGCTCTTAAACATTTACTAGAAATATTACTTACTTCCCAGAATCATCAAAACAAATATCTGTGTGACCATCAGAATGAGCATATCGCATATCATCCATGATTTTAGTTTTTTATTATGCGACAAAACAAAAATAAATTTTTGAAGACTTTAATGACTTAGTTTGTGCGTTTACTGAAAGGCTAAAATGATCCAAAAATATTTAAAATAAAGGATTATTGAGACAAATAATACAAACACGAAACTAATGATATGTTGTCATCAAACGAAAATTACGCGCGAAGTATTTGAAAGGTTGCAGTTACTAGAATAGCTTCAACTCAACTGTAAAAGCACACACGGAGAGACTAATTTCATTTTTCTCCACTTTGATAGCTCTCGCTTGCCAGCTTTATGGGCCATAACTAACTTTCTCATCTATTAAAATATTATTTAGAAGTAAACAATTAATAATAAGATCAAAACACATAATTTCATTCCATTGACCCGAAAATTATATAATGAAAGGCAAGGGTGTTCTCTTATTTTATAATACTCATGTCTGTCACTGCCATGAAGAAATTTGTGAATTTTCCAATGTTTGGGTTTTTCCCAAGTAAAGGGTCCAACGACGTTATCTTCCTTAATATTGCAAGTTACTTAATTCGTTTATTCCGTTATTTTTTATCATTTATTTATGTATGAATTATTGAAGCTTAATCCATATAACTAAGTTCAATTTTGTGCCTTAACCTGAAATTTGAACTCTACTATTTCAAAGTTCCTGGTAGACATGAATGAATAGCATCTGTCATTACTGACTATTTCATCTATATCAAGTACGTCTAAACATAATTATCTATAATTTGTTATATAGATTTTGCATGATTCTATATTACGTTTCTCTTTTTGAATAATTACTCAACTTAATCTACATTTCAAATAATGCAACCATTATACAGGTTCATGCTATTCATTTTACTTATTTTTTTTAATCAATTCTAACGATATCTCAAAAAAAAACTATTTTATTTATATTTTCCTTGATATTCAGGAACATCATAAAAATGTGGTGAATTTTTAGCTGAAATTGTAAAATCTTAAAGTTGTCCTTGATCTATTGATGTCATGGCCTGTCTAATTTTAGTATTCTTATTTCAGTGTTGACCAGTTTGACAGTGAACTTAATACGACCCTTCCCTAAAAGTCAATAATAACCAATTATCAGCAGATTATTCTTGTATTTGTTTCATAGGCCTTCTTTGTTTCTGTAGCCATTTTAGATTTTATTTTAGAAGTGGTCATAATAGTTTCTTTTTCATTTATTAAGTGTAAATTTTGTTTTCCATATTTAAGTGAACAATTGCAATAATCTATTATTGAATCATTATTTTTTTAGATTTTATAAAACACAAAGTGTTCATATTCTATACATCATGGACTCTCCACAAAGGAAAATGAAAGCACAGAAGCTGTCTGCCGAAAACAAAACCAAGCACGATCAAAAGTCCTCCGAAACGGACAGCTCCATATCACTAACTTACGACTCTGCTACAGACTGCGAGTACAAATCAGGGGAAATAAGCATGCACACTTCCACCAGTGAATGCATATCAAGCCTCTCAGTGTCAGAGTGTTCTTCGAATCAGGAGAAACTCGAACAAAGTGTGACATTCGACAGTGGTCATGTTTCGGACTGTTTTTCACCTATGATGAGTTCTGAAGATATCACGTTTGAGAAGGCAAAGATGCCAGAACTACTTGCCGAGCCGCTGCCCATAAAGGACAAATTCTCTTTGAAAGATATATTCCAGCAAGATAAGGATGGAGATACGTAAGTTGCCAAATCTTTGAACATTTACTTTTTTTTATTTATATTTTTACTTCTCTACCAGGGCAGATTAATCACTATTTGTATTTGAACATGTATTTTTATTTATAAATATAATTTGGATAATAATAATAGATCTTAAGGGCAGTAATGTAGTCATTTCAAGGTAATAGTCTCAACCTTGTGTTTTAAGAGCCTATATATTCTAGATAATTATCTGGTGGGTATTATACTTCTTATTCTTATCCATTTTCTTGCACAGAAGATTTGTTCCATAATTTTTTTTTTATAGGAAGTTAAGTAAAGTACTGCACTTTACAAAGAAAAAAATCTTGAACATGACAAAATATTTTTTAAAAAATCCTTTTAACTGCATAATTTAGAAATTCTATTATTTGCCACTATTTTAAAAGTGATTGATTAGTTTGAGATACAGTTAAAATCTATGTCGATTTTTCTCTATAGGAATGATAAAACTAAAAAAATATTGTAGAAACATATCATGTTTTTTATTACATCAAAATTATGTCAGTTTTGTTTTGTGGTTCCTACACAGATTTATTTTTAAATTCTCTATTTGATTGTTACTTAGTTGTGTATAATGTAAATTATTAAAAATCTTGTTCTGAATTACATTTCTGGCCTTTTATGCTAACTTTTTTAAATTTGTAGGATTCTTCATCTTGCAATGGTAGAAGCACGTTCAGATATAATTTTTCCACTCATTCAACTATCACCTCATCCAGATTTTTTAGACATAACAAATCATTTGTTTCAGGTAAATATTGCCTTTATATCATTACCTATACATACAATAAAAAAAAAACATTCAAGTGATAAAGAATCACTTGATATAAAAGTTAGCTTTAGTATTCTCGTAAAAGGATGTACAAAAATTATTACTAATTATATTATTAAAATGTGACTTAATAAATAATGTATGTTACGAGTACTTGCACAATTAAAGAAAAGTGTTTTTAGAACAGCTGCTTAATTGATTAAATCAATAAGGTGAAAACGTGTAAATTCTTTATAGATTTGCACCCTTGTTAAATTTTATTTCTGAAATGAAGTTTATATATAGTATGCAATTACCTTTAATTGGCATTTAAACTTCTTTAATTATTTCAATTAACCAAATTACCACTTTACCATCATAAAGCTGGAGGGTTGCAGCCCTTTTCAAAATTTTACTCAAAAATTATTTTTTAAATAATTGTTTTTGAATTAAAAGTTTGTGGGGCTTTGTCTTACCCCTAACTTTCCTGTTTTTACCCATAAGTAAAAATAAGGCATTCCTATACTATACAGCCTCTGGCAGGTAAACTACAGTATCTTCCTGTGACTTGAATCATAATTATAAGTACTCAATATCTACAACTTAAAAGAAAATATTCTAAAATATTCATTTTTTTAATAGCAAATTGTTCTAATTCATGGTTGTTAGTTAGGTAATGCAGTTTGCCTTCCACATCAGTGCAGTCCTGTTCATATTTCATTCTTATTTTCAGACCTTACTCCACCTTGCCACCTTAACCGGCAAATCGAACATAGTGCGAAGACTTGTAGTGGCCGGTGCCACCCTCGATATTCAAGACCACAATGGCAACACCCCTCTTCACTTGGCTTCTCGCCTTGGCGATTTAGATTGTGTGCAAGCCATGCTGGCTCCAATCGAGAAGTATGAAATTGAGGGAGCCGGGTGCCTTTATCATCTTAAAAGCATAGAAGAGCATGACTTGTCGTTTCTAATTAATATGAAGAATTATGATGGTAAGATGTGTGTGCAGTGGTAGTTTGTTAACAAAATTGAAGTTGATTAGGAAACTTATCAGAATGTTTAAATTTAAATCTTGTCTCTTTCTCTCTCGTTTAAAATCTTTTAATGCCTTGTTGTGTTTATTGATTTCCTTCTATAAATTGGTATTTTTTTGTATTGATTTTAAAATAAACTTAAAACTCTGTGATCCTTTACTTGCATCATAAAATAATGTTGTGTGTGAAATATTTTCTCCATGGCAGCTTAAAATTAATTTTGTTGTCATTTCAGGTCAAACATGTGTTCATCTTGCGGCGGAAGGAGGGTTCTTAAAAGTTATGGAATGTTTGTATAACAACAATGCTGATATGAATGATCAAGTAAGAAAATTAAATTCCATGTTTTAACTAAACAAATAAAATTCCACAAATTTGTTGGAAGTAAAATATTTCTTTAAATGTGAGAGGATTTTTTTCTCCAATCTATTACATTGTATTATGTTTAAAAGTAAAATTTAAATTTTGCACCAAGTTTTATTTTTGGTAGAACAAATAGTTATGTATTTAGTAGAAAATACCACAGCCATTTAGATTTTTTTGTTCAATTTAAGTTACTTAAATGGTAGTTAATTGAGCTTTTTCTATAGTACAGTATTAACATTTTATAAAATACTCAAAACAAGATAGTGTATGTCTAAACCCACTAAACTGATTTTTTTTAGGATGGAAAAACTGGCCGAACTGCTCTCCATTACGCTGTTGAAAATGCAAATCTAAAGCTAGTCGATTTGTTACTCACCAAGTGTTATGCTAACCCCTGTGTTCGTAGCTACTCTGGGAAGACGGCTGCTTGCATAGCTCACATACTGCAAAGAAGATACCCTGCCAAAGTCAGGGAAGATATACTAAGTGTTTTAAAAGCCAGCACAAAAGATCTGGAATCTTCTTCAGAATACGATTCTGACTGTTCAAGTGATGAGGTAAATAGGATAGTTGCAGAAAATTATTTTTTGAATGCAGTTTAAAATATCCAGAGTACATAAAGATAATTTTTTTATTTTATTCACCCAGGGATTTAAGTTTAATTATTATTATATAATGTGCCCTCTGTTTTATTCCTGATGTGTTACTGTTTTATATTAGCTGAATGATGTAGCATTTATTCAAACCTTTATGGGACAGCCAAATACGCATCATTTTTGTGTTGAACAGTTTTATGTGAACATGTTATAATAATCCAAAAAATTTATATACACAATATTTTTAAATTATATCAATGTGCACATTGGTAATTATATGTATGACTAATGAATTTATATTAAATACACCCTGTTTATCCATTTATTATAAAGTGAAAAATAGAATCATGTCGGTTACAATGCTTATACACAGGGATAATCAAGGATAAAGCTTGTTTATACCATTTATAAGAACCTAATTTGAATTCAAAAGAATAACCTACATTGGGAATTGCAGGGCTGCCAGTGGCGACTTAAAAGGCTACTAAAGCGACTATTTTAGCGTCTAGGCGACTATGGCAACTATTTAAGACCAAAAAGGGCCTAAAACGACTATTTTAAGCAAAACCTTCAACTATTTTCAGTGTTGGGCGACTATTTTTAGTTATATAATTTTTCCATAGATGGCGCCACCAGGATACTGCCTATACGCAAAACGTGAAGTGCAGATGATGCCTATAGTTTTTGTTTGGTTCTCACATAGATCTAGTCAAAATTTCTCATCAAGTTTTGCTTTCGTTTTGCACAAAACAAAAGCAAAACCATGTGTTTTTGAAATAGTACTAATGATTTTTTTTTTTCAGCAGCATATGTAAACTTTATTGAAACTAAAACTTTGATTTTGTATGCTTTGTTGTGAAGATTTTTTTAAAACTGCATTTGGGGATAGGATTGACAACTGTCTGTTTGTTATTAATTTGCTTTATTTTGAAGTTTTTATTAAGTAATCTGGCGGTATCTAAAAGAATCGTATCTAAATACATTTTTAAATATTTAAAAAAAGTTATATTTTACTTGTGAATTTCGATGATTCTGGATCGTGTTAAATAAGAATACTTACATTTAATAGTTTTAATTCAGCCATCCTTGTATTTTAAAGCTGCGAGATATTTCAGTGAAACATATTTACATGGATTAGTATTGATCCTTATGTTTCTTGAATAACTAATAACTATTTAAAATAAACTTGTTTTTATTTTATATTATATTTTTTAATAAATTTATTTTCAAGTAAATTTTATCGGCAGTATCAATCCTTTCATTTGAAAGTTGGCGTTGCAATTTGTAAATTTAAGTTGCGGTCTTAATTTTTTTTTGCACAATTTAGCATTTTAACTTCTTCCTACTCGCTTCTGTGAAATGACAGGCTTTTTATAGATGAATGTTGGTTTTACTTAGATTTTTTAGCTTTATACTATATACTAATCAAAAATTAAAAATAGATAAATTTATATGCCATACATATATATTTTTGAAGGATAAAAAAGGCACTTTTATGGCTGTTTCTTATCCAATCGTTAATGGAATGTTTTTGTTTTTTGAAAATTTTTATGCAATTGCTAATTAAATTCCAATACAAATAAGTAGATTTAAAATGTTTTCTCCTAATTTATGTTCTCTAACAGTTATATATAAATTGGTTCAATAATTTAACATGAAATTTTCTGTTGCAATACATCCAAAAAACTATTGGCAGTTTTATCAATCCTTTTAACCGAGTATTGGTGCTACAATTCTAGATCTGCACTGATATAAGTCTTAAGTTTTAGTTTTTAAATTTTTGCATCTAAGCATATCAAACTAATTTATCACTTTTTTTTTTTAATTTTATTTAATTTCGGATAACATTCAATGCAAATATTTAAAAAAAAATACATTTGTGTTATCTAACAATTAAAAGTTGTTTATTTAGTTAGGTAAAAGAGGATACTATTTTGGCTACTATTTTTTAACATCTGAGGCTACTAAAGCAACTATTTTCAAAGCTTTCTGGCACTGGCAGCCCTGGAATTGCAATACTTTTTAGTGCAATTTCCTCTGCAATGACTTTCAATCACTTTTTTGATAAACAAATGCTTTAAATTTAAAAGATTTTATAGCTACTCTTAATAAAAGACTTAGAACATGTTTCCAAATTACATTTTCTACAAAGTTAGAAGTGTTCATTATTGAGCAATTTCTTAATTATCTTGCAGATGGATATTGGAAGCCTACTTCAAAATTCAAGAAGAGGATGTTGATTAGTTGTCTTATTTAATTGAAACTGTTATTAGTTTTTAAGCTCTACAAATTGTTATGCATAAGTTGTGTTACAAAACTTGCTTAAAATATTGTATGCTTGAAAATGTCAAGAGTACAAAATCTTGCCTAAAATGAATTACAGATTAATTATTGATGTTAAAAGAATAACATTTGTATAGATATATATTTGCTGTTGACATTGAAAAATTCCTATGCATATTTTTGTATTAACGATTTTCATGTTCTTATAATTTATTCTCTTTTATGGCTCTTATTATTTTTATGTTAATGTGTTTATGAATAGGTATTCCTTTTGTAGTCATTACTTAACATATATTATTTTAACCTAATAAAGATTTGATATTATGTAAGAAGTTTTATTTATACAAGCAATAAATATAATTTTTATACTCTAGATATATTGCTTTTACTAAAAAGTACAATTGAAGCTCAGTTGAACCTTCTTAACTTGAACTTGAAAGTGTGTCGAAATAGTTCAGGAAAATTTGTACTTACAATTAGTAAATGTTTTAAATATTTAACAAAGAAAATAATTTTTTAAATTATGCTCTGATGCAGTTTATTAAGATTAATTTGAAGGGGAAAATTTGAGTGAATAATGTATAAAATTTCAAATAATGAAAAAATAATAACAATGAGGTCAGCACTAATTTTTTAAAAAAGTGCCTGAAAAATATGAACTACATACTTATTTCTGCATTTGTTCAAAGCTTACCAAGTAGGGAAATGCTTTCAGTTTATGAAAAAGCGAAGTGAAAAATGCCACAAAGTGTGGTTTTATTAACTTATTGGATTTGTATATTTTGTACTAAATTTTGCTTCAATGAAAAAAAACCGTTAATAGTTAATAATGCACTTTTTATTGAGTATTCTTTGGCATTTTCCCAATTTGGCATAGTGGGCTGGGGAGCCCAGTCGTTTAAGCATTCGCTTAGCATGCGGAAAGTCCCAGGTTCGGGTCCGGGCATCGCCAAAATAGCTGCCAAAAATGCCCGACGGATAATACGTGTAAGGGAGTGCACGTTAAATATCCTTCAAAGTCCTAACGCTGCGTACGGTGTCTCCCTTAACGGTTGCGTTGGGTGCCTATTCAGGTGTTGGCTCGTCACCTGACTGTGGCTCTAAAATGCGTCGCCAGTAGCCCTAGTGCGACGATATTTCAAACCAAACCCGATTTGGCATATCTGTGTTTTAGGTAACTTCCAAAAAAGTAAGTATTGTCTGATTTTTGCTAATCCTCCGATTACCTCTTCTCCGTACCCCTTCACTTACCGTGGTACTAAAGTACTAGGCCCATCGCTAACATACTTCGAATCGCTCTAGTGCGGCAAACTAAACCTCATTATCATAACGATGTATTCCACAATTAACTTTTATTATTTCTCTCAACTGCCTCCTTCATCTTGATAGAAATCAGAACAACCTTCATCTGGGGGCTTGATAGCCCAGTTGAAATAGCCTTGGAAACGTTATCTCCTCAAAAAGGATCGCAAGCGTTAGGCGTTGGTTCGATCCCGGTGTCGGTTACTGCTTTCCTATAGACGGAAATATGCAGTCGAAATCCAATTAAAATACCCCAGTATACTGGGATAGAGATGATCGCAAATATATGGAGTCCAAAGTCCCGAGGCGTTAGCGTACGATGTCCCTTGAAATTACGTTGGATGCCTGGTTGGTGTCGAGCTCGTAATTTGACTGTAAGTGCGCCTCGAGGCCCTCGAGCGAAACAATAAACCAGCTCTGCAAACCCAACCACCCAACCAACCTTTACCGAGGCTGTAAGGAGCCTAGTGGTCACGATCTTGAACTCCAGATCGGAAGGTTGAGAGTTCGAGACCCGGTGCCACTGAAGACTTACCGAGTATATGCGGAGTATGTGCTCTGCTCGTAAAATCTGTTGGGTCCGAAAGTCCTGTGGTCGGTCATTGCGCAGTTCACCATAGGTTCCTGGAGAAAATTTCCCTCCCCTTCAGGGACATGTCTAAATTGTGGAGGTGGCGACAGATGGCAACATCTGTCATATGGGTTTGTGTGTGTCTTGTGTTGTCCTACTTGACGATGGTTTATAAGCGGGTCCTTGCGACCAAGCATACAAGCCTCGAAATATATGTCAACCAATCCAACCTTTACCTAATGAAAAAGGAATTAGAAAATAGAAGGTTTACCTTCTTCTTCAACTTGAAGTTTGGAAGGTCTAACCTTCATCTGGCACCCATATTTGTGGTCTTGTGGTACAGAGTGTCGCAAATAAAAGTGTCACGGTCTTAGAGATAGGAATAAAGTAGAATTGTTGGCCAAGTCCATGGTCCTGCCAAGTCAAAACAGGTTTGCTAAGTGAATAGCTATTGGTAGCTACAATATTAAGGCCAAACAAACGCTTGGCGAACTATTTGCCGACAACTATGCAATGGTTTGACAAGCTAATTGGAATGCAAACTGAATATTTGTACGGCTAAAAGATTCCTTTAGTGATTGCTTCGTTCGTTTATTTATCTTAGAGAATCGAACCTTTTTGTTTTTGTTAATACAAAATATTCTAAATTGATTACAAGACACAAAATCTGGTTTCAGACCATGGAATGCTTTGGACTTCTTCAGAAAAGATCCTGTCTGACGAGATTCTTAACTAATCGCTGCAGCACTCTTTTTTACCCCTTTTACACAAATAAATTCTTTAACAAACAACTGGACACATTTTTTCCACAAATTCGTTTTAATAAAACTTTCTACAATGAACACCCTTTGCTGTACTTTGTGAGTAACATTCCATCTTTGCATTGATCCAGCGGCGCGTTTACCAATAGGCGTTAGAGGCGGCCGCCTGTGGCCCCAAGATTGTGAGGGCCCCCAAATTTCAAAATTTCTTAATACTACGTATAATAAAATTTTCCTAATAATCCTAATTCTTTCAAATATTTATGTACTGTTTCTCGATTTGTTGGCCCCCGATTTGTTTGTAAACCAAAAAAAAAACCATTTCTTTTTTTCAGCCCTGATTGCGTCACTAGCATTTCATGCTAAAAAAAGGGGGAGAATCCCAATTTACAAACTGGTTCATCCTTCATCATGCTTTATTATTTGTACAAGTACTATTAAGATTTTTTAAATTCTAATTTCTGTTTGGTTTGGGAGGGGGGGGGGAGGCAAATTCTGAAGCCGCCTAGGCCCCCAACATCCATAAACGCGTCACTGCATTGATCAGCTCACTCACACAGCCGCAAGAAGATCTGAGCTCACCAGTCCATAAGTATAAGTAGCTCTAATGTGATGCTAAATATCTGACCATTGCAAGCTTGAATATTCTTTTATTTCGACTCGAAGGCTTTCAGACGGCTTCGATAGTTTTTCTCGCCAAACATTTCAATGCATTTCTATCTCTACGACGGGTCCACTTTTATTTGAGCCACCCTGTAGAGTTTTCTTCATAGCTTCATTTTACATATTTTTCTCGATACTTTACCTTTCTTGATTTATAATTGAGAAGGAACTTTTCAAAAATACCGATATCGAAGTTACTGACACGTATCATTCGTTTAGCTCTCTATAGAAAGAGTTATCCGAATCTCAGGTATTTTTTTTTAAATTTTATTGATTTGAAATTGATTGAAAAAACACCCCAATATCAAATAGTTATTTATGCAACAAGTGTGAAAAGTATCACTTTTTAAAACTAGTGGATTTTATTTCACGAGCGAGGTACGAGCGAGTGAAATAAAGACACGTGTTTTTTGTTTTAAAAAGTTTACTTTTCGCACGTGTTGCATACACTATTTTTTATAATTGCGTGAAAAAAATCAAATCTCATTGGTTCAAAAATAATTCACGTGCTAATTAGACTAAAATGAATTTTGAGCTTCCAGGAGAGATGTCAAAGAAAACAACCAATGAACTCGCAGTTCGGAGCGCGTGACGCTATAAAAAACCAATAAGCGTGTTTCAACATTTTGTCAAAGAAAGCAACCAATGAACTCGCAGTTCGAAGGGCGTGACCTAAGAAATATTCCCATCGCGAGAAAAAAAATTCTCTGATTTAAAAATAATTCACGCGCATAATATTTTTAAATACAGCAGATCGATAAATCTTTGGATTTTTTTAGTATTATCAAATCGAAATTTTACTTGAAAATGTTGGCATCTTATAAAAAGAGTGCGACAAAGTCTTTTTTTTTCACTGCTTTTGGGTGAAAAAAAAGTACTTTTTTTCACTGTTTCAAAAAGTCTAGCTTTGGGCACGCGTCTGATATTGAAATTATAATGTGAAGTCGGGTTTTTTTCCCGCAATTATAAAAAACTATTTTAAATTGATTGACTTATTTAGTACCAATGGCTGTTATTGCGCAAAATCAACTTCATAAAACTTCAAGACTTTAAAAAAAATCACCGCCGATTTAATAACGAATCGACACACGATCTACGCCACTCAGCAGAATATAAAATTATTCCTACCTGTTTCAGCTTGATATCAAAGCTTTATAGCTAATTAGAAATTTAAATTTAAAAAAATTCAGTACGATGTAAAAGTATTTTTTGCTATTTAGAACTACATGCAATCGTTTAAAAGCAAGAAAAAATGCTGTGATTTCCTTAGACGAGGTAATTACAGCATTTTCAATTTCAAATGAACCAGTAGGCTCTTGAATCTTGATGTATGATTGATTTATCTTTAATGATTTCCAAATATTAAAAATTGCCAAAATATGTTTATATCACTTTCATATGTATACCCGGATTCCTTTCTGCAAATCTATTTGGAAATACATGCGTAAGCTTGAGCCTAATTGAAATTTGTCGTCAAAGCCCATTTATAATCCCTTTTAACGTCCTTATTAGGCGTTGGGACATGACTTCTAGGATTTATGGGAAACTGGATGTATGAGGCTATTTGTAGTGTGTGATTGTAGAGGCGCCGGCCACGCCTATTTGCAAGAAAAATTCTGATTTATTTTGTAATTAAAAACTCTATTACTTTATGTTTGGTTTCTCATAACCAAAATAAGATTTCAGCGATCAAAATAATTAATTCAAAAGTTAAGTTTGATTATATTCGTAAACAAATAAGTATTTATGTTTTATATAAATAAAAAAAACTAAATATATTATAATGCACTGCACTGCACAGGTACGAGTACTTAAAAAAGTTCAAACTGACAAATAACCACCCATTTTTAATGGATGTTTGTTATATTTGAGTTAAATAATTATTGCTCTCTCAATCATTAGGAAGCTAGTCTTCGGAGCTGCTGGGGTCGGGTTCGAATCCCGGTCAGGCATTGATGTTTGTGACCGTCAATAAATGTTGCTATTTGTCTATGTGTCATTCCTTTCTTTGTGACTGTTAATATTCTTTCTGTGTCAGTCCCACTTGACGAAAGCTTATAAGCGGTTCTCTGAACAAGCACACAAGCTGGAATATATATGTACCCTACCATATCAAAGGGGCAGGCGGGCAGGGCCTGCTCTAGGAAAACCAGGACTATAGGCACTAACCTATTTTGGGGGCCCCTTTAAGGAAAATGTTTTGTATGATTTCCAAAATGATGGTGCAATATTGACCTGTGTATCAAATTTTGTTGCGGTTTTATTGGCTGCCTTATAAATAACGATAAAAAAAATCCCGATAGGCCAATTTCTCATTCACAACCAAGAAAAAAAACAGTGAAGTATCAGAATTTTTTTTTAGTTTTTTGATATTTTGGGGATTTACGGCATTTACTACAATAGAAACTGAAATTTAGAGGCCCCTAAAATTTGGGGGCCCTAGGCCCGGGCCTAATAGGCCTTATAAAAGAGCAGGCCCTGCAAAGGGGGAAACATTACATTTTCTTTGGGCGGCCGGGAAGCCCAGTCGGTGGAGGCGGCCTTGCAAGGTCCCTCGTCCGGGCATCACCAAAATTGCTGCCAACCTATGAACTTCCAGTGCAGCCAAAAAATGTCCGACGAATAATAACCTGTTGGCTTGTTACCTTACCGTAGTTCTAAATTATTAGGCCTGTCGCCAATAGCCCTCATGTAGATCTAGAGCGACGATAATTCGAACTAAACTGGGCTTGAATCTGGAAAATGGTTATCATACGATGTTAAATCCTGATGGTTAGTTGAATTAACTTCGCACTAGAACTACAGCTGCCCCCCCAGGGTCTGATTTAATATAGAGCCTACAATGAGACGCATTAAGATAATGGCAATAAAATAATCACTATTTTTCTTTTTTATATAATATTAATTATTATTATCTGCTTTAATTTGGAAATATGTAAGCAATAATACACACCATTTTAATGCAGTTATTTTATGATATTGAGGAAAGTAGAAAGTGGCTCATTACCATATAATTGCCACTGACCGACTTTTTAAGTGGATACGTTATGACAACGTTAATAACGCATTACTGAATTCAGGGTCAAAAGTATCCGATTAGTAAACAAAAAGTAGAAAGCTCATTGGATGCAAGATAATGTTTCTTATAATGTGGTTTTGGCTTACAATGTTCACGAAATAAATATGCATTATGTAACTTAGAAATAACATGACGTGGCCGCCTATATACTCTATCATTTCTTGGCAACTAAATTGCCCAAATGTATTTTCACGAATTGTGTTATGCTTACAATGAAAAACCAGTTTTTAGAACGTTTTTTTTTGTTTTAATCAATTGAATGGCGCGCTTTGATAAGCTAAAATGCTAATTTCATTTAAAAGATGTTATTCAAACATAACACGTAATATTTTTTAATACAGGCCCGTTATATAAGCCCGTTTCGTTATGAAATACTCACAATAAATTTAATTTTCGAAAGTACATTAGAATTCAATAAACACCGAATTGTATACATATTTTTAAAAAAAACTGGGCTTTTTGCTATCAAATTAAGTGGCCACCGAGCGATTTGTTATTCCAACCTCTCAACTGCACTAACAGATCGGTTTAATGTCCCAACTTAGTATCTGTCGGCCTGTCACTGTCATCCAAACACAAACACAGCACTTTGACACACTGGGCTCTTTGTGTCCGCACTTTTCCCGCCTATTCTTGACCCCACCCTTAAATCGGATTTTAACCGCGAGATAAATAAAGTACAGCTGAATCTAAAAATACACTGAAATGATTCTCTTGAGAGGAAGAATGCCTTGGGAGGAGAAAAAAAGAGAATCGTCATTAAATGAAAGAGAATCCATTTCTGTTATCCAGCAAAAAGGGTTCTCTTCAAAGAGTTTCATTCAGTCCGAAAACTTTTACGGCGGATGTTTTTAGCCACAAGCCGATATGGAAAGAGACGCAGGAAATTTTTCTTCATTACTATACACATTTTTTTTTGTTTGACGTATTTTTTTAGTAATTTTTTTTCTTCAAAATAATGTATTGAGTTCCTGGATGCAACATAGACACCGTGGTAGTGACTACCGGAATGTTTTGATGCTAGTCAGAAACGAACTAAGTGGTTAAAATAAAAAATATGTATCTAAAATAACAGTTTTCCAAGTTCTACAGGCGTATCGAATCGTCAAATTTACGCCCCCTTTATGGATTAATTTTGAATCTAACTTTGGAAACGCGAACTTAAATCTCCCGCCTGTACTAGTGTTTTTAGTCGTATTTCCGCAGCCATTTAAATTTTTCATCAATACGATTGAACAAGTAAAAATTTGCTTACGTGATATGTAGAATTTTATAACATATTTGCTTTAAAAAAAACCTCTGTATTATGTACATATCTGACTTATCGTTTTACCTTCCTCATTCATTACTGAACATCCAATTTTAGACCTCCCAGGCGTTACAGATTTAATATCAACAAAAACACTTTTTTGAAAAACTATCTTTTTTTAAATAACTAATGCCTAATGCTCAACCACCAGAATGCACCAAAAAATAAAGAAAATACCTCATTATCAGTGGGTAACGACGCATAAAAAAATTATAAATCTGTTCTTAGAATCTGTCAGACGTGCAGTCAATCACGTCCACACATACGGAAAGTGTCTAGTTCCATTAGTCTATCTTTCTCATAGGTTATAACTATATATATATGAACCCCACCCATAACCTTCAGGCGCACGAGATGGTTTTCTCTGAAATTAGAAGATATCCTTTTTTGAAGAATTGCCTACTTTGATATATAGTGGAGGGAGGGCGATAGGGCGATTTTTAACGAGGAATAAATTTTGTGAAGATGACCAATTCTGTAACTCACAGCCGTAGAGGGGTATGTCCTAAAATTAAGATTTTTTCCCTCTTATTATTATAAGCGCCTAGCTAAAAAAATACATTTTTGAAAAGTAGAAAGTAAAAATTTAAAGATAAATAGGATTTATTTTCATTTAGACAATTTCTTGTCTCCTTCTAATTTTATTGGACATACTTTATTGTGCCAAATATGAGTTTTCGAATACACTATAGAAAATATTACTGTATAAAATCTTTAAATTCTTCAGGTCTTTGAGAATGTTGAAAATAGGAAGTTGCTCCAAGTGTTGACTTTGCGGTTCCCCTCTTGATACTCTAAATACCAGTAGGAAGTTTCTCTGTGCAATAAATTACTTATCTTAAGTAAAGTTTGCCAAATAAGTTAATTTAATGTTTTTTGCCGGCCCATGTAATCTAGAAATGTTCCGCCAAGGTTTAAAAAAAAAAAGTTTAATATTCTGATAAAAAAAAGAACTTGATTTATAAATAGCTTTTTCGTCGCAGTCTGTAAACACACAATAGTTTTTAAATAATGCTCTTTTTTACCAACAAAACAACAACTTTAAATATTCCCGGGTTTCCTCCGTCTTTATATAAAACAAGCAACCCTTGTGGTGCTTATAAAAAGCTGTCCTTGATTCCAAACACAAAAGCGTCGAACTGGTTATGAAATTCAAGAACAATCACCGTGAGAAACAGCCATCAATTCACTTTCCAGACACAAGTGCCGTTGTTCCATTGCATGGGACTTGTCGTTCATCGAACATAAGTACTGAAATGGACACGGCCCAGTGTTGATCGTTAAAATCGCTTAATTGAACACGTGCAATTGATCAAGGGGTTTATTGACAGTTATGAAGTCTGTTTTGAGAGCAAAAAAAAAAAAAAAAAAAAGCAGAAAAATACCGAACACCCCGTTAATAAAACTCCCTTTTTTCCCTCCGTGGATGTCCCTTGTCAAAAGGGTGCAATTTGAACTAATTTAAGTAAATTGAATCCTCTCTAAAAAATTATAAATGGCAAGAAAATGCATAATAGTGGTAGCCCCAATGGAGCGAAAAAAGAAGAACCAGCATTAAGTATGACTCAAAAAATAAGACAAATTAATTTTAAAAAAAATACTTATAGTTATTTTGTGTAAAAAGATACATGATATTGCTGTGGACATATTTATAATAACCATTCAAAAGGGATAATGATATAATGGATTAAAATACTGTGAGATAATTTTAAGGGGTCTAGAAGTCAATATATAAAAATACTTATAAGACAATTCAAATATATAAATATCAATACATGTTGTGTTAATCAAAAACTTAGTGTATGAAAGCCCATGACAGGAGGAGGATTAATTCAAATTTTTCCAAAATTTAAAACAAGCAAAAGTATTGCACTTAAGTGGATTTTGAAGTAATGTGAAAGAAACAAAAGATTTTAAGCTCACTACTTTCCAGTTCATCGGAAGGGGCTATTATAAAATATGTCCACAGCAAAGCAATCACATGTTTCCTTTTACACAAAAATAAATATCAGTATTTTTTAAAATTAATTTGTCTTATTTTTTTAGTCATACTTAATGCTGGTTCTTCTTTTTTCGCTCCATTAGGCCACTATTATGCATTTTCTGGCCAATGCAAATCTTTTTGCAATTTTGAAAAAGGAAACATATTTTATAGCTTAAAAAAAAAAAAAAAACTATGTCTAAGTACAATAAACATCGTCGCTTCTATGGTTATTCCCTCGTTCTCCCCCGAATCTATCTCCGATCTTATATCTTACAGTTTACAACAATTTTCTCTAAAACTTGCTCTCGATGACGTCTTTTAAGGACGTGTTGGCATCATACATTGCTCCTCTTGGCTTCAATCTTGTGTTGTCATTTGGTATGACGCTTCACTGCAGTAACGTGAAGGTTCCGGGTTCGAGTTGGCTGCCACGGAACCATTTCAGAATTTCAAAAAGTATTTTTTTTTTTGGGGGGGGGGGGGTAGGGGGGTGTCTATGACATATTATACTTATCAAGTGCAAGATAATTTCACTTGGGGAGAAGGGACTAGATTAGTTGTTTTAAAATCTTAAACGGTGTTTAATTTATATGCTTGTGACACTTTCCATAAGGTGGTTTCTTTTCCCTGTCTTCGATCTTTAATTATCAGTTTCTATTGTGATGACCATTTGTATACACATGTAAAGCTAATCTAACTTAACATTTATTTTTACTTATCACTATTCAAAACACAAGCACATACATTCTTGACTTAGGAATCTCGTGTAGAATTAAAAAAGATTAGTTTTATGACCACACTTTAAAATTGTAAATGATTCGTATGAATTCTAAACAGTACAACTTAATTTCGTTTTAATATTAATCTATAAACCACTAACTGGTTTTGTGCAACAATAAATATGATCTGGGCTCTTCTGGGCTTAAATCGTTTCAGTAATTTTGGGATATATTTGCAAGAGAAACGAAATGTTCAATAATTTCAAAGTCTTATTCCGTCACAAAACTATTATAGATTGAGAAAATAAATTTAATGGAATTTTTGAACAAGTGCAACTCGAATTTTAATTTTAGCAAGAAAAAGCATAAATTAAAAAAAAAAAAATAGCAAGCTATGGGATTTTTGAGAAATCCCTGTTGCCTTCATTGTCGTCCAGCGACTTGATTTCTAAATTACTAGGCGACACATTTCTTACACTTTGCGACATTTGTGTCGCCGAGTTCTTACGTTAAAAAATGCTCTGCCCTGAAGCGCCGCCGAAACACTGTGAACAAAAGGTGAATTCTCATAACATCTGAGCAGGTGACTGAAAGCCAATTAGGCTGTAAAAGAATTAAATAATATAAAGGAGACCGAATATAACTTGGATCTGTAATTTTTTATTTTATGGTTGCTGAATTGAATAAAATAAGGCTAAAGAAATAGTTTGAAGCTAAAAAGTGTCCACCACACCTGCAGGTTTTGAACCTGAAAGAGGGATGCGCGGCGAGATATTTTTATTGTTAGTATTTTTACTCTTTTATAGAATAGCCATAAATGGAAGGGCTATTTACACAAAAGGATTTGTTAAAAGTTTACTGTGTGTGTGAGGTCGTTAATAACTATGGATTCGGCAATAGGAATTGAATATTTTTGGGTGCGTCCGCTTCAATGCATTTATTTGTGTTTCTCGATTAATCCTCGTTCGGTAAAGTTCCGGGATTTACAATTTTTAAATTAGGTATTATTTTATCTAAAGTTGACTTGTATGTTGTACAATGTATACATAAAACAAAAACTTTTTAGAACAGACCTACACAAGGTTTTTGTTTTGTTTACCTTTAAATTATATACAATATACAATATGTTTATATTGTATAAATATACGAAAACTAACTTGGTTAGTATACATTTTTTTAAGAAATATTTTTAATTAATTACTCTCCGTGGTACATTAATTACGCTCCGAGACCAGGCATGGGATGCAGCAGATGGTCAGGCTAAAAGTGACCTCAATATTTAGTTCCCAAGTTAGCTTGGTTTCGTTTTATCGAAGAAATGGATTGCTAAGTTAACCTTGACCAGTGTCGTGGTAGTGGGAAGCGATACCTAAGTGAACTGTCAACACTATTTTAAGCAAATATTCTTGGAGTCTTAAAAACAGTTGCTCGCTCTTGAGTTATACACTCCATTTAAAATCATTTACACTAAGTACCCCATAAGTTTCTTCTGTGTGTCAAGCGATCATTCCTTTACAATATTTCACTGACAAAAACGTGGCTGTTCTCCCATTTAAACTACACAACACTAACACTGAAAGTGGATATAAATACAACTCTATTTATTTTCTAGAAATAACTTAGGTTGGTTCAGCATAAAGGGACGCTGTGGTTGTAGTCATACTACATGACTATATTTAAAAAAAAAATAGTTTAAATCATTCTTGATTTCTTTATCTTCCCTCTTTTAATTACATTCATTTATGTGCATTTCGAGATAGCGAGATATCGTTACCGCAAAACAAGGCTCTCTGTAAGCAAATGCAATATCCTTATTAATAATGGCCACGGGCGCTGGACTTTTTAAGAATGCGATTTGATTTTTTAAATTTACATTGAATTTAATTCATTGTAACATATTTATGTGTGTACATTTTTCATTTGAAAAATAAACTTCTTTGAAAACTTAAAAAAAAACAAGAAGTTCTAAAAGAACTAAAATAGCCTACTTTCCTGTTACTTACATACTTACTAAAATTTTTATCTTGAAAAAACTAGTACAGTCGTTACAGTAAGTGACATCAACAACCGTTTCTACATTAAATTTATATACATTAGAATAAATTTTACTAAACACAGCATCCAGCTATAATTTCATTTTCGTAAAGACAATTATTTTCATTAATTTTCTATCGCAAACGAAATAAACTTTACTTATCGTCTGCATGATTTAATTGCAGTTATAAATAAATATTTAATTATTCGTTGAACAAAAACCATAAAACTACTCCAAAATACACTTAAAATAGGAAATGTAAATTAACAAGTTAGTTTGTAACAGAATCTGTCACTTAACCCGCTTCCACACCACAGTTGTGTTTAACAGGTAAACAGGCGCCAAACACAGCATTAATTCAAACATTTACCCGTTTAATTCGACTAGTTTCATTTCTTTTATTTCGAAAATTAAATAATTAATACTTAAATCGTTTGCAAAAATTTATATTTCAAACAATAAATATGTAATATTCCACGCTTTTAAATAGAATGAAAACATTTTATTTCAACATAAAAAGAATCTAGAGAAATATATTTGACGTCATTTCAAATTGATCGCTGTCTCTAAAATAAATTTATTTTTATTTATTGTCTAAAAGAATTAAAGTTTCTCAAGCAGTTGTTGCTATGGCAATGGTGATATAATTCTAATTAAAATGGCTTCCTATGCTTTTTAAATGAGCATTAAATTTTGAAGTTTTTTAAATAATTGAAGTACTTAGAATTCGAATTCTTTTCTGAAATTTTCAATGTATTCTCATTTGGATACGCTGAATTTTTTGACGTATATCACTTCTCCGTAGCATTTGTAGTTAAATTCAGAGATTTAAATGACTCGAAATTGAATTTCAATGCTAATTCAATGGGAAATTCGTCGACAAATAGTAGATTTATGTCCGTCCTATCGTACAGACTGACGGACAAAAAGTATGAAAGTTGGGTCTCTGAGGTCATAGCTTTCTAACAAAAAAAGAATTTTTAAGATCGGATGGATAGAACCGATTTTGGAAGGGGGGTACGGACAGACGGACGGACGGACGGACAGACGGACAGACAGACGGACGGACGGACGGACGGACATCGACCGCATGTCAATACCTACTTTTTTATTTTTTTTGTAATTCTTCGAATTGAAAAAAAAAAGAAAAGTAGGCTAAAAAAGCCTACGTTATACATAGTCATCGCAAGAACCTGTGAGAAAACGAATTTGGCGGCCCTTTATATCACTGTTGCCCTCTGCAAAAACCTTTGTTGTTTTACAGAGAATGTGTTCATTATGTGTTGATTAATTATATTTGAGTGTGAACTAGAATTAAAAGGCTTTTTTTTTCACATTGATTTTGTAACACTTATTTTACAGAAGTTCGAAGCAAAATGTAACACACAATCGTTTACTTTATAGGCTGTACTTTATCTCGTATAAAAGAAACTTATGTTGTAGTAAATCGTTGCGATGTAAACAGTTTTCGTAAAGAAAAGTTCGCGGCGTTTTCAACTGAAAGAACTGATGTGTTTACACCGGAGTGTTCAAATGTTTATTTACATTAGCAGTCCAGCTCCAGCTACAACTACAAAGACCGCTTTGCAGGACAGTTTGACCTTTCTGAGTGCATAACCTTGAAACCTTCCCTCACCCCCAAGATAACATCCTTTTACGCCCCCCTGCGAGTTTTGTGGGGGAGTTTATAGCTTCTGTTTACGATCGTATTTCCTAGGAAAACACGGGAAAAGAATAACATCAGAAAAAAAAGTAACAGGACCCCTGAGGGGCTGATATTTAAGTTGCGCTGATGTAACGTGAGCAGATGGCTTTTACTGTCATGGGCCAGGGCATTCCACAGGATTCGAAGAACTTGTCAAAAGAGTGAAAGAGTACACTCATATTTATATTAAAAGAAGTTCCAATTCCAAACCGAAATAAAATAAATATAGTCAAATGCTTAATTTATAAAGATAAAACGCAGAATAAACTTAACCTTTTCGACATGGATCCGGTGTTTGGATTCGAAATTCTGCTTCAAATATTTATAAAAGACCTTTTTTACACTTATACAGTGGTTTTAAAATGATAGTGTTTTGGCTGATTGCTAATTGCCCCAATAACAAAGCAAACGGAATCGGATTACAATTTATCAACTGACAACTAAATATTATTTTTAACCAGTCCATACACTCCATACTTTATGACACCCCCAATTCCATATTCTACATTTGCCCAGAACCCCCACCCAAACTCACTAATTTGATCCCCGATCGCACGTCTTGAGTCGAGCCTGCCTTCATTAAAAAAAAAAAAAGACGTTTTTTTTCCCCTTCCAGTTTGGTTATTACTGATGTTTTTTATCCTCCTTTTTTTCCGCGGCGCTAGACAGTGGTCGGATTGTGCTTGGTGGGTCGCACGACGAGGGAGGGTGCGGTCGGATCGACCCCACCCAATCGTTTGCTTTGGTCGACCCTGTCACATGTGGAGTTCAGCTGAAGAAGGCATCTCTGCGGAAAAAGAGTCCTAGATCTTGCTTGCTTGTCGTCTGCGCGCTTGAGGTCCGTCCATTGAATCTGCAAGGATACTTTATAACCGACCAGGTATTGATATTAATTTTTCTTACAACCATCTGAAATTAATATTCTTAACCATTGTTTTTAGGATTTAAATATCATATAAGAATTCGTTTGAAACCATTTATTTTCATAATTTAAAATTATAGCATTGTAAATTAAAATAAATCTTAATGGAACAAAGACAAAAACCACGTGCTTTCGCTCAACATGCAGTTTGATTTATCAGAATTGCCGAATGTCCATCCTGATATTTTTCGACCCAACCGAATTCATCAAGCTAAAACTTTTAGTTTCTTCTACTCATACTGTTATTTTTTAATATCGCACCCCCCCCCCCCCTTCATAGCCAGAATCCAACTTTACAAATGTAACAATACTATATAGAAGAAAGAGTTAATTTCTTATATTTATTCTATCAAGAGTATCATACGAACAAACAAATAAAAAATACGCAACAGAATAGCATAAAGTACTTGTTAAACGCCACCTCCAGATCCCCTTTACAACAATTAAATGCTTTGCGAAACGCTCAACTTTGGAAACTTGATGCATGAAATTAAAAGCATTATCAATTATTTATTCTTAGATTGTAGTTAGGTGATATGTAGAATAGAGCTGAAGATGTGAAAAGTTTTGGATCACCCACGTCTTAAAAATCTATAAAATCGTACTTTTAATAACATCTTAACCAAAATCTGAATTTCTGTTAAAGAATTAGCAATTATCTAGAAAAGTTTAGGAGATACGAGTATTTGAAGAAAGCAATATTCCGCTGCGATTAATATTGTTCATAAAATCTTTATTTTTGGGTTAAAATGAGCAAATTGAAACATCTGAAAACTGTGTGAAATATATTTCAGAAACATTTTATTGCAAAATATTAATTTAAAATTTAGTTAGGATTTATGAATACTAATAGTAATTGCTATTTTTCTATGCATGATAACACTTTTTTTCATTTTTCGTGTGTGCATAATAATTTGATTTTAATCTTGGTTAACTCATACGAATTTCCGTTCTTAGCTAATACTTTACATAAGGTTCTTAGTTACGAAACTTTTTAGTTCTAAAAAATGAGCAACCAATACAGCCGCATTTTCTACAAATTTATAGATATGAGACAGGCTTTCTTATGTATGAGTTGACATAATTAGATTTAAATAAAATCAACAATTATTTTTAAAAAAATCTTGTAAGAATGTTCTAAAAAAAGGCACAATTACTATTAATACAGATTTTTTTTACAATCAATATTTGCTCTAAACTTTTTATGACGTATATTTCACACAGTTTGTTAAATGGTCATAAAGTTTGTTCATTTGAATCCAAAATAAAAATTTTATAAACAGTATATAACCAGAAGAATAGATTGTTGCTTTCTTTAAATGGTTATGTAACTTAAAATATTCTAGATAAATATTAGTTCTTTTGCAAAAATTTAGCTTTTACTTTAGTTAATACTTTCATTTAAAGGACAAAGGACTATAATCATAAGGGGATAGGATGGTGAACATAAGCTCTTTAAACTCTTCTTCTCGATTTCATAAAAAATATCCATTTTTTTTTTGTTTCTACATTTCTTTGAACCTGAATGCAAAAATAAAAATATATATTTGTACATTGTACATTTAAAATTATGAAGTGTATTGATTTAAAAAAAAATAAATAAATTAGAACTCTTTTCGTCTCCCACGCAGTGAGTAAGATGACGAGGCGACAAAAATAGTCTTTAAAAGAAAAACTAATGCATTTGAAACACCCAAAGATTTTTTAAAAAATATTTCCTTATATATCTTTCCTTAATCCTCGACGTGTTATCGTTCTGGTAGAAGCGTATTCAAAGGCTCAGATGACCACCGGATCGTATTTATAAATGGATTTAATATGTGATATTTATAACATAGATAACCTCCTAGCGAAAATGAGCCTTCTGCTTAAGTTTATCTAAATAAACAAAATATTAGACCAATGAAAACCATAGACTTGAACAATTTAAGGAGAACAAATTACGTTGCCCGAAAGCATATTTCGAATCCTTACATTCAACTGACACCATGACAGTGACGTCAGACTTGCTGGGCGGGAACGAAATAAATGTAACCAATCATTGGCCGTCTTGGTGCAATGAGCGTTCTGTAAGCAATTATTGTTTTGTAGGGTTCATCATTATTTCGAGATTTTAATTATTCACACAAAAAAATACTAAAATTAGCTGAAAAAATATTGAATGGTGTTTATATGTGCAAATTGAAGTGATGATTATTATAGCTAGATAATTTTAGATGTTTTGAGCGCAAATGACAGATTTTAGATCTCGAATTTTGTGCTCGTGCTGCCATCTATATTCCAGTACAGCAACTCAATCCTACCTAATATAGCAAACATTAAAAAAAAAACATTCTTGAATTTTACTAAAATAGTTTTAAAAAATATTCCTTTTTCCGGAAACATCGGAATTAAATAAGAACTCCCCTCCTCTTTTAATAAATGTTTTTACTTAATTTTTTAATCGAATGTGCAATTAATATACAGGTTTCAAGGCTTCCGAATAATATCATGTACCTAAACATAGTTAAGCTTCATTTTTACCCTGCTAAAACATGTTCTCAAATAATACACCGGATTCGAAATCTATCCCTATATTCGGAATGTATTCCTATATATTTCACAAAGCCTGTGATAATGTAATTACACTCCCTTAACTGGGGATTCAATAAATATTTTTTTAAATAGAAGTTATTTACTGACAATATATTATTGATATTAATAATATAAAACACTTGTTTCTCATTCTCCTATTTAATGATTTAAAAATTACTGAATATATGTTTCTATGAATTAGCTATATGTGTCTATTAGATATAATAAATGTTCTGTTCTATTGAATGATAGTTAATAGTAGTCATATTGCTAAAAAAAATCAATACGAACCCTTACAAATTTGTCAGTCTTCTTTGACAATCGCTAATTTAACCTTTAAGTAAATTTTCGCAGTGTAATCACAATTTTTTGATTGCCCTTTATTCTCTTCAGGAGACACTTTCATAAAGACTTTTCATTTCCCCGCCCAGTAGCCTGACGTCACTGTCATAGTGTCGGTTGAATGTAAGGATTCGAAATATGCTGCCCGAAAAGCAGTTTTAAAACCATAAATTCAACGTTTTTATTCCGAAGTGAAAGCTCTAATGGAGTGCACAAATTTGTCTTAAACTGTTATTTAAAGACTAGAAAACCGGAAAATTGAAGGAAAACTTCGTGCAACCTTTATGCAACTGATACGAAGTATTAAATTCATCGCGAAAGATCAAGAAATAAGAATAAAAAGGTGCGGGATTCCTCTTAGAAAAGTCGGAATTCGTCGCCTTACTCGGTGTCGGTTAAGCTGTGTTTTATTAAGAACCAATTTATCACTACCAAATTTAACCTGAACCAATTTTTTTAAATACATTATGAGCTGCATTTTAAAATCTTTCTAAGAAATTCTTTAAAAAAAAAAAATCTTGCCACACAAGAAAAGGGATAGAAAACACTATTTTCTCTCAACTGCTCGCCAAAAATCATCAATTGCAGTGAGGCTTGTTATTATTATAGTAACTGGGGTCTAAAAATGCAATGATTTTTTTTCTTGTATTTGCTATAAATGAGGAGAAATTCCATTTTCGTCATCTTGCCAAGTTCGTCATCCTCCCCTATAAATTTTTAAGATCAGGGTGGTCCAAAACGATTTTATATTTAGCTCCATTAAGTGTGACATCTAACAATACATTGGAAACAATATTTATGAGCTAAAACGTGTACCGTTACCCAAGTGTTTCAAATTCCAAAACATTACATATATTTGCAGTAGATTTTGAGAAATTTAAAAATTCTTAAATGTTTTTCAGGGATACGAATACATTTGACAGCCACTGTCGTAATCTGAAACTGAAATTTCAAAAATGTATTTTTTAAGACAGGAAATCATGCCTAGGAAAACAGTGGGGTTTTCGCTAGAAATATTTGTTTTCTTCTTAAAAAAAGGATAGTTTATTAATTACTAGCCTTATAAACCCGGCGTTGCTCGGTTGTACCCTTAATAATAATTATTTGTTTTATGCCTAAATTTTTATTTTATAAAAATCGAACCTCTCTCCACTGTGGCCAGCACACCATCAGGATATTATAATTCAATCCCATTCTGATATCATCATTATTTTTTTTTTTTAAAAAGTGGATGCCCGGTTGTAACCAGGCTCTTCCTGGACTTATAAAGGTTTTCTCATAGCCTAATGAAAAACTTGCCAATTTCATAAACAAAGAAAAATCTGATTCTGGATATATTTAAGGATAAAAAAAAGTCGAACAGTTCATTTGCATCTGCTTACACACACATGCTATTTGGAGAGAGAATTGCATTTATAAGTATTCAGCAGATCGAGAATAGTTATCACCACTGCTGCCAAGAGATATTGTAGCAAATACCACCCAATTCCCCAAAACATGCTTCAATATTATTTTTGGACATCCCCATACATCATGTCTGCACAGTCATCACAAACGAAACAGATCTTCATCATCTTGTATATGGCTGCAAAAGTTTTTTTTATGAAGTACAAACTCCTTATTAACTTTGAAAATATTTCAAAATATCTTCATTTCTTTTACCAATTTTGAATTCATTTCTGAACTAAGATATAGTGGCCGTTCTGTACATACTTAAATAACGTTTATAAATATCATAATATGTATAAACATCCATTACATTAATAAATAATCAGCCCCCCCCCCCAAAAAAAAAAAAAAAAAAAAAAAATTCAATTTGCATAAATTCATTTCATTCATTTATGCATAATATTTATATTTTTTTTTCGGTGAGAAAGTATTTTGAAGCTTTAAATAACGCTTATTAAGCATTTGATGTTTCCGCATTACGAACTTTCTCGTTGATAAATAACTCGCATAGGGTTATTTTTTTCCGGATTTTCGGATGGATATTAATTGTAATTCATGGTGGAGTCATTCATGAATCCACGAAATTGTAAATTGCATAAATTTTTTTCACAAAAATTTCGGCAGCATTTATGCATAATATTTTAATTCTTTTTGGGTGTGAAAGTATTTTGAAGCTTTAAATAACGCTTATTAAGCATTTGATTTGATGTTTCCGCATTACGAACTTTATCTTTGATAAATAACTAGCATAGGGCTATTTTTTTTCTCCGGATTTTCGGATAGATATTAATTGTAATTCATGTGGCATGCCATCCAATTTACTCATCAATTAACCATAGTAAATCATCAACTTCCTTCCTTTTTCTCGAAAGAAAAGGCAAAGAGACAATCTCAAGATTAGAACGTGACAAATTTGTATCCTTATATTGAATGTAGGATGGAACATAAATTCGCTCAACTTTTTTAGAAAATTGAGCTAAAATTTAAGGAAGGAGACTGTAAGCTAATGTATTACAAATGTAAAAATGTATAGTTCGTGCTTTATTCGGTATATAAAGTGCATGTTTTTATGCACTGCATTGGAAGATATTTTTTAGTTCCCACAAGTTTGGTTCTCATTTTAAAGAGCCACAAAGCATGAAAGGTGGAGTGAACCTAGCTCATACGTGATTTGAACTCCCGTACCTGTGGTGTGGCTACGCGAAAGCACAGTCACTAAGTTATTTTTATTACTATTCCCTCCTCTCAAAAAAGGGGGAAGTGAATATAATAAAAATATTTATCATCCACCTAACATTTACCTAAAATTACAGTTTTGCGTTGTGCAGGTTATAATATCAATAACTTGTACCTACTTTCCGTTTTTTTTTAAGTCAAAAAAATGTAAGTGGAAAATTAGGTATCGACATGGCGGAGATTTCTGCTTATCCGTCAGTATCCTATCAAATATGTACCATTCAATCATCACTTTTTTTTTAAATACGTATTTTTTAAAGGAACAATATCAAATACCTAGGTATCTCTCACCATAGGATTTCCAATTTTTCCCCCGTTTTTAATATATAGTTTTTTCAGAATTCCTTGTTAAATTTTTTTTTGCCCCCAGCGCACAAATTTTTGGAGAAAAAACTTATTTTCTTTAAAACAAATATTTAGTAATTTTATTTGAAGTTTCAAATTTTAATCCCACAATATCTTTTCATGTAAGTTGCTTATACATTTTAACGATAGAAGATGGAAAAAGAGGTAATTTCGAAGTAAATATATTTTACTTCTTATATATCCAACAGTTTAACATTATAATTGCATTTAAAATACAATAAGAAAAAAAGTCAAGTTCAAGTTAGTCAAAATAAATTAAACAGATTATTCGACCTCAACAAAAGCTAGAATTTTTAAAACTAGCCTTCGAAGAATGTTTTCTATCTTACCATACTTCATGGAAAACGTAATATTATTCATTACAGATGAGCTTTGTAGGTTAAAATTGCTACCTTCATTTTTTTTTTATTTTAACGTTGTTTACCTGTTTATAATTTCGAAAAATATTGTCAAAAAGTGGAACAATTGTACATAAAATAAATAGGACGTACTAGTAAAATTCGGTAACATATATTGCAAAGGAAAGCATTGTTATAGTGAAATGCTATTAAAAAAAGTCTAGGGGAAAAATAATTCTTCATTAATTTACGCTTAGAACGAGTTACATTAAATAAGCAAGTGGGAACATTATTGTAAGAAACCAGTTTTAGATGTCTTTTCCCTATGTTATCTTCAGTTGAATTATTGCTTTCAAAACGAGTGTCGTTTCCAAAACCTTGCGAGAAATTCTTATTTTTTTCCCAAAGAACTTGCTCGACATTTCGAATGAGTAGGACTATTTGAAAAGACGTCATTTTGAGTTTGTGCAACAGAAAATATTTACATTCCTAATTTTTTAAAAACTCTTTGATTGTAAATCAAATTATTCTAAAGTTAGGAAAGTGTTTAAGCCATATTCACATACGATAGTTATAATAAATCTATTTTCCTTTAAGTTCTTTGAGTACTGAATAATAACTTTTGCGGTAAGTAAAAATAACATTTTATGTCTTATTATGAATAGTGTATTGTTTGTAAGTGATCAAACCGCATCTTTTAGGAAAAGCTATATTATTGTACCAGTAAACAAACCTCAGCCTAATAATTATTTAATCGATGAAGCAATAAGTACAATACTGACGTTTTGCCACCATAGAGAAAGAGATAGAAAAACCGTGCGCTATAGCCCACTATCTAAAGGGGAAACGGAGGGTCAAAATCTGTTTCCTTTTGAACACCTCAACATGGCGACCAGTTGCGTAGAAAAGGTTACAGTCCACTCAGCCGAATGAGACTCAGCCGAATGCCCTAAACCGCAAGATCTCGCCAAATTTCATGGCAACATATTCACCATTATGGCGATAATGTTTTCAACATAGATTTTTCTTTTCCTGTCCTGCACTTCAGGATGGCTAACAATTTGGCTCGTTTAGCGCCCTAAAATAGTAAAAGTATTCCAGAAAACAAACCCTCATACACCGCCCCTCCAAACAAAGTTGAAAGCTTATCACAAAGGGCTGTCACAATGATGGATGGATGGATGAGAGACTGGTGTCTGCTATTGAAAACTGTATGGGAAGTTCGCAAAGCGATTTGGTTTGGCGATTCGAAATTCGCCATGTGTGTGTGTGAACAAAATTAATTTATATTTTTGTTAAGTTTAATGGGGGGATGTCGAATTAAAGGTGCACGAGTGCTAATTTGTTATGCTTTGCTAAGTCCATCGCCTAATTATCAACTATTTGTTTTAACATTTACAGAGCATCTATAATTTAAAACATTATTTTAGTTTTACTTTTTACATGACTAATTTAGATATAGGTTTATGAAAACTTTTTTTTTCTCGTGACAATAACGGTAAGGGTGATGTATAAATCAGGCATGGGGTCTCATGATGATATACTAAATTTTTGGAAATTAGCCGTCTCAAAAACAAAACAAATTTGGTTAGTTTTGTTTATTTTACTTAAGAAATTCACTTATCGTTGGCAAAAATTAACTAAAATTTGAAAGAATAAATATGTAATATTCTTCCCATTTAAATAGAATGAAAAGATTTCATATCAACATACAAAGAATCTTGGAATGAAATATATTAGACGTAATTTCAAACTGATCGATTTAGAAAAAACACACACATTTATTTTAATTTATAATATTGTGTAAAAGAATTAAAGAATTAATTCCTATGCTTTTTAAATGATCATTATTTTTTTCATTTTTTAAAAAATAATTGAAGCATTTCGAATTATTTTTAGATATTCTTAATGTATTCTAATTTCGATGCGCTAATTTTTTTGACGTATCACACTTGGCCGTAGCATTTGTAGTTTGGGCTATGAAAGTTGGTGATGGACGGACGGGACGATTATAATACCTTCCAATTTTTACGTTATAAACGTGGCGAGAAAGCTAAAGATACCTTTTCAGGTTTGTTTAAATAACGTCGCACTAGAGCAACACGAAGGCTTTTGGCAATGGGCGTTATAATTTAGAAACACAGTCAAGTGACGAAACGACACCTGACTAGGTACACTCTTAAAACAAAAGAGTGAAATCCACTCCTGTAGGAGATGTGCATTTTCGACACTGGAAAGGAGTGAATATTAACTCAGACTAAGTTAAAATCACTCGTTTGGAGTGATCCTGTCAGAGGTTTAGCAAACAAAGGATCCACTCCTATAGGGGAAGTGCATTTTCGACACTGGAGGAGTGAGTCTATTGAAAGCTATCATCGTATTATGAAATGTAGCATATTGATAGTTAATTACAATCAGTGAAACAAATATAGATATTTGAAAGTGGTTGTTTGGTAATTTTAAACTTGTTTTTCTAAAAAAAATGTACGTTTGGCATCGGTTAAAAAAAACAGTAAAATTTTCTACAGCTGTTTAAAGACATCATAGTGTTGTCGAATTAGGCCAATATCAGACTTTTTGACAGTCAATGGAGCATGTTTCACGTCTTGAGTGGCAACAGTTCCAAAGGAATAAAAATATGGTCTTGATTGGAGCATTGTGTTCACGTGGCATCTTACTAATGTAATGAACGGCCACCTAGTTTTACCTAGATATATCAAACCATATCTACTTTTGAAATGTCAAGGTTAAGACAATTGGTTGATTTGACAGGGAATGACACACATTAATTAAAGAGTACATACCATCTATTAAAAATTAATAGAAGTCTCTCCTCGGCGCAATGGAGTGGGCTAAGTGGGCCAAGTCGTGCCACCTGGTAATGTGGTCAGCCTCACGTGAAACCTCCAGTGTTTAGTTCCCAAACATGTTGGTACCCATGTTATCAACCCATTTAAAGGATGAAAGGATAGGTCAATCTCGCCCAATCTGGGATTCGATCCCCGAACTTGTGGCGGGGCAATGTAAAGCACTACCACTAAGTCACTGGGCCTAATAAATAATTTAAATAACTAACAAGGGAAAAAATAGAAACTCTATGAAACTGAGACTGTCATTAAAAATACATGTGCACAAAAAATACATTTTTGAAGTCTAGTGATGAAAATAAAGATAGAATCAAGCAAAAAAAAAAAAAAAAATACTGTAAATATTTTGGAAGTAAATCAATTTTTGTAACATTTGAATCTAGAATTTATCGAATTCAAATTATCAGATATATTTTTGTCATTTATACAAGCTATGTCATTTCTATATGTGGTCTTAAATTGTTCATTGTCGATTTTTTTAATTTAGACCTAAAATTAACATATAATTTGACAGTGTTAATCATTTACAACAAATAAAGAATTTTGAGCACTGAAAAGGCTAAAATTATCCCCAAACCATAGTTTTATTAAGGTATAAACAACCAAAATTTATGATAATGATAAAATTATTCGCACGGAGCAAACAATTATCAGTGAAAACAGATGAGAAGTCGTAATGTTTTAAAATAATAATTAACTAATAAACTAAGTAGAAGTAAAGAAACGTAATTAAAATTATGAAGGAAATGTACAATCAATCGTGCCTAAATTATTTATTTCTCTACTTACTTTCAGTTAATACAAATGTAAGATACTAATAATAAATTAAATATTAATATTGATTCTTAATGTTAATATAGCTCTGTATATATAGAAATTATTCTTCAATTTTTTCATAAGCTAGGTAACGGCATTGAAAACAAGCATATAAATATGGTTGACATATAGTTAAAAATTTCAATTCATTTGGAATGGTTTGGTATAATAGAAATGGTGTTTTTGTGCACAATAGGTTAGGTTTGAATTATCGTCGCACTAGAGCTACACGAGGGCTATTGGCGACGGGCGTCGTATTTTAGAACCACAGTCAAGTGGCGAGCCAACACCTGAATAGGCACCCAACGCAACCATTAAGGGCGACATCGTACGCAGCGTTAGGACTTTGAAGGATATTTAACGTGCACTCCATTACACGGGATATTATTCGTCGGACATTTTTGGCTGCAAGGGCCGTTTATAGGTCGGCAGCTATTTTGGCGATGCCCGGACCCGAATCTGGGACCTTCCGCATGCTAAGAGAGTGCTTAACCGCCTGGGCTCCCCAGCCCCCTTTTGTGCACAATAAATTCTTAAAACATGTAATTCAGAAAGGGGCAATTATAAAAGCCGAGTATTGGTCAAATATCATTAAAATACCAGGACGTTTTTGTAAATATTTCAAAAATTTGTTTGAATTTAGATGTATGATTTGTATATATGATATACCTTATATTAAGCAGACATGTGTGGAGTGTGCTTCAATGTACACATGTATATTTTTGCGATTAAAAATGTTTTTACTCCTAGCATCTCCAGTCCCCCACCCCTTAAAAGCATCTTCTTTTGATATCATCGGCTTGTTAATTAGAATGCATTAGAAGGTCGAGTAAATTTAGTATTCTTAGTGAAATTTTTGTAGAGAGCCAGGGTGGCGCGGTCAGTTAAGGTGTATTGCCATTGCCAATGATAATACGTTCCGGTTTCTGTCCCCGCCTTAGAAATCCTATAAACTAATCGTGCTTCACAAAAAAAATCCCATTAAATTGCGCCGTGTATATTGGACTGGTGCACGTTAAATCGATCGTAGTCCTACGTATATAAAAACTTCTAAAACTATATATATTTTTAATATGTTGATGTTTAACGATTTACAAACGTAGAGATAATGGGATTCATATCGTCCTAAAGCTACACAGGGGATATGGGCGACAAACTCCATAAGTTTTAAACACGGAACAGATGAGGAATTCACCTGAACAAAGTTTGAAATCCACGCAATCTTATAGCGACGTCGTGCATGGTGTCAGAGCTTTGAAAGTCAACAGATTTAACGTGCATCAGCCACACATATACGGCGTTTATTGACGAGATGGTGTGTGTGTGTCTGAAACGGAACATTAATAAGATGTTTTAGGCGGAAACAGAACATGCGAAGGTATCTACGGTGAAATGTTGCCTTAACACAGCGCTTCGCGCTGGCGTTGCGCTTTCAAATAAATCAAATATTGACATATGAATTTAATAGTATTTAAATTATGATATCAAAATCTGTTACAGACATAATTGTTTAAACATTAAAAATAACCATCATCGAACTTTTATGCTACCCAAATTGAACACATAATATGAAAGTTTGTCTTTTACAGCAAATAACGAATTTTGAGGACTTAAAAAGCCTGAGCAAAGCAAAAGTTACACTCTTAAAACAAAAGAGTGAAATCCACTCCTGTAAGAGAAGTGCATTTTCGACACTGGAAAGGAGTGAATATTAACTCAGACTGAGTTAAAATCACTCGTTTGGAGTGATCCTGTCGGAGGTTTAACAAATAAAGTATCCATTCCTATAGGGGAGGTGCATTTTCGACACTGGAGGAGTGAAAATTAACTCAGACCGATTGGTTAAAATAGCTCGTTTGTTTTAAGAGTGTATGTTATAACAAAAAATCAATTATCAGGGTAAACAGCTGACAAGTTATAAGATATTTTAAAGTAATAACTATGTCTTTCGTCACGTGTATAAAAACTTCTAAAACTTGTATATTTAATCTGTTGATGTTTAGTGATATGCTGATAATTAACGGTACGGAAGTAAAGAAACACAACTTAAATTTGAAACAATATGTATATATATTATCGTGATAAAATTATTAACTATTTTTCTACTTGCATTCGTTTTTTTTTGCTTAAAATAAAATACTAATTACTAAATAAAATATTTATATTGATCCTTCAACCTAACTCTATTTGAACATTATTTTGTAAATTTATTTCACCGAGATAGGTGCAGGCATTGAGAACAAGTTCTATCCATCGAACAAAATCCTTGTCTGTTGTCTGATTATATTTGTCGCCTGAAACAGGAGTGACCCGCCAGAGTTCTTAGAACGAGGGGTCTTTTTTATGACTCCTGGTCTGCACGGAGATCGCATTGTATTCGCAATTACATCATGAGCAGGGAGCGTTCACCAATTGTCCAAATTTAACCTCATATTTGGCTTCGCATGCACCATTCGGTTGAATTCTTATCGCCAACGCTTTGGCAGGAGTAAAGCAACCACAAAATCTTATCAGCAGAGGGGGATCTCTTCGCCAAGCACAACCCCACTTTTTCACCAAATTGGCTACCTTTTGCGGTTTCGGCTGAGTCCCATTCGGCTGAGTGGGGTGCCACGGTAGAAAATGACAGTACTAAAATTACACTTTTTTAGAAGCTGTTATCTGGTAGCTGGTGGCTCTGAAATTTTTTGTAGACGTAGATTGTACTTTTATGATTCATCAATCTGGATAATTTTTTGGGTAGTTCTATTTCTATTCAGTGAAATAATTTTAATGTCAGACTCAATTTTGAATGACATTTTATGATTGGTGAGGCTTAACGATGAATATAAATCAATTATTCCAAATTATCAATAAACAACTCTGCAAATTTTCGGTTACTATATTATATTTTTTTTGACACTCACAAAAGGAAATTCGAAATATTTGCAGTTATTAACTAGAATCAACTCAACAATAATGATTTTTTAAAAAAAAGCGCAATTATAACACTGATTTTTTCTCCACCAATAGCCGCCATGTTGAGGTGATGCTTCGGCACAAAATTCCCCTTTGTTTCACCATTACATTTCTCCTCTAGATAGTGTGCCATAGCGCACGATTTTTCTATCTCTACGTTTACCACAGGCTAGAAGCATTGCGTAATAATTGAATAAATAATTTTACAACAAAATATTTGAAACAATGTCAAAAACTGTGATTATAGAGCCCTGCAAGTCAGCTACAATTATTATATAAAAAAAATCTTTTTTTATAAAGTAAAAAAAATCACTTTTTATATCATACTCATTTATAAATTGCTGCGAAAATGACACTTTACGTGCTTACGTCACAGACAGTGCCGAAAGTGGGACTTTCGGCAATAGTGCTGTAAAGTAAATAAGAGTATCTGATTGGTAGAAAACAAAATGATGTCATGAATATCTCCATGGAAACTAAATGGTCATGAAACTCACTTATTTCTATTGGTTCATTACTTTTGCGTATTCTAATATCTCCATGGAAACTACAAGTACTACAAAAAATTATTAAAGGAAATTAAGTAAGACAAAATAAGAACACAAATTTCACGCTTTTGCACGTTATTATAAAAAATATTGTAAGCAAGAACGTGCCAAATAATACTATATTAAGCTCTTGTCATTATTTCACTCGACCTACGGTCTCATGAAATAAAATCCATTCGCTTAATAAAGTGTCGTTTTCGGCACTAGTTGCTTAAATAACTATTCTTCTTCTTCGCTGACACTACAGCCTGTTACAGGCCAAGGCCGTCTCTCCAAGTCTCCTCCATCTGTAAATAACTATTACTTTTGCAAAAATATTAAATACAACCGGAGATCATTAAGTCTCATTCCCCTAACGAAATCCGGTTTAATTGGTGGAAAAGTGTTTATTTGCTTATATGTACTTTGCAAATTAACTGCAAAATATATATTCTCTAATAAAATGAAGAATATTCCTCGCCAATACTCTCCCACTCTTCCTGCGGCCATTCAGTAGTATCATGCCATGTTTTCATTCCTGCCATACCGGAGGTGGAGGTAGCTTCACTACCATATACTCCTAAATTGTCAAACGTAGTAGTAATGAAAAATACATATTCGTCTTTCAATAGAACTGTTGCCCGTATTTTCCCCTGTAAGTGCACTAATTAGTAGATTTTAAAATAGTCATAAAATAGATAAAAGTTACATTTTGTCTGACTACTTCAGCACTAACAGTGCAATAGGGCGTCGTCCTAAAACAACCATGCACACATGTTTTAGATGAGACGAACTACTTGCTAGTTCTGCTTACTTGGTACAATGCGAAAAATACACACACAATTAAATTCCAAATAAAAAAGCTATGATTAGATAAGCCATTATTAAATGCTTGTAATATAAATTGACAATATTGTACTAATAATTCTTTTGCAAAAGCATAGAACAAAAAAAAATAAATATTACATTTTTATTAAAACAATTACATTTAAAAGCATTACTAGTTCTAAGTCAAAGTCTAAAGCAAATTAAAAGAAATCGGGTATAGATTACTTGTCAGAATAGTTGTGTCAGAAAAGCCCCTTGGACCTTTGAACGATTAATTTATATTCTTCTCAAAATATGTGAAAAAAAACATACATCAATTAATTGTGAATGAGATACGAGATCAACACAAGCCTTCACTTTTTTTTCTGGGGGTTAGGTTTAGGTGTATACTGTACACTCTTAAAACAAAAGAGTGAAATCCACTCCAGTTGGAGAAGTGCATTTTCGACACCATAAAGGCATGCATATTTACTCAGAGTTAAAATCACTCTTTTGGAGTGATCCTGTCGTAGGTTTAACACACAAAGGATCCACTCCAAAAGGAGAAGTGCATTTTCCAGTCTGGAGGAGTGAAATCCACTCAGACTGAGTTAAATTAGGAGTGTTTGTTTTAAGATTGTATATAGTTAGTTATAACAACTTTCACATCTTTTTTGCAGGTAAATTATGCTGCTATCTACGTTCTCCTTTTGTTTGCTCCTATTGACCGTGTCTGCTGACTCTATAAACACCTATCATAAAGGGACATCTACAAAAAAGCCAGATGCACTTTTCGGAAACAGCCAACATCAGTCCAAACCCAAAAAACAGCCATCGCACATCAGTGAATTTACAGACCCGGACACTGGCCTGAATCCATTCCTGGACATTGAAGAGGGCCTAACCTCTGCAGGGCGAAATGTCATGAAGGACGATGAGAGGCGAGAGGACCCACCATTCTTCGATTTCGAACTTGTCGAGGGAGATTCGAGTGATCGGAGAGGGTGGAGCAGCGGTGGATCTGACATCTCATCCAAGTTACCTGTGGAAGAAACTTTCCAAAGGTGGCCACCTTTTGATGATAAAATCAAGGAAGAACCCTCAACCACGACCGACCACATCGCATCTGAAGAACCTGAAACCACTGAAAGTTCGTTTGCTCCAGAGCACATTAACTCTTTTATTGAACAGCAAATTAATGAAGATATCAGAACTTCGAGGCCGTTCAAGCATTCTATCCTCTACTGTTCAATTACAGTGATTTCTGTAGGATTTGTGGTTGTGCTAATAGGTGTTTGCTGGTGGAGGAGGAAGGTCAAAAGGACAACTCAACAGCATTCAGCAGTGGAAAATGGTGATCTCGAAAGATAGTCTTAAGAAATTAAACAGTTTATATTTTAAACTAGATTACTATTGATGTACTGAGCTATGTTATGTAAATTTGGCCCAGTTCACCTAAACTGGATTACTATCGATGTACTGAGCTCTATTATGTTAATTTGGTCCAGTTCACCTAAACTGGATTACTATCAATGTACTGAGCTCGGTTAGGTTAATTTGGTCTAGTTCACCAAAAATCATTGCAACAACAAATTTATAAAGAATAATAGAATTTTGAAATAGAATTTAGAAATAGAACAACTTTGTGGTAGTTCCTTTGCACTTGAACTTCAACTTGCTGTATTATTTTGGCACTAAATATGAAACAAATACTTAACTTTTTTGTTTGCATTCTGGTTTCAAAATCAGAATTGTTTGGAAGAAATTCTATTCGCCTAACTGCTCATGTTATTTACCAAGCACAATTACCATTTTTTCAATACATTTCTTAACAGCATACAAATTAAGGCATATAATAAAGTGGATACAAATTAAGTCTCTGAAAACTCATTCTCCAAAGTAAAGACTAAGATATATGGACAATCCAGAAATTTGTGTTGTTCTCATGGAAGGAGGTACAGTTCTTTGGAAGGAACAACAGTTGTTGTGTAGTTCATTTGTAATAACTTATGATTCTATGAAGACAAAGGTACAAATTTCTAAATTTGAATACTTACAGAAAATGTGTGATCGATCTTCAAACAGTTTTGTTATTGAAAAATACAATATATTCGCTATGGAGTGCTATTGCATAGCTTCGATGGTCAATTTGAGGGAAGGACATCAATATTTAACTATGTGCCTTTTTGTTAAATCTGAAAAAACTATATCACTGAAAATTATCTATAAAGTGGTTTTAATTGTTATTCGTTATAAAAGAATCAATCAAAGATTGGATCAGAAGTTCAGGATGGAATAGCCAATGAACACTATATTTTTGGTTTTTATAGTTTATATTGAAATTTAGACTATTTGTAATAACTCTATAAAATTTTTAAAAGCTGCAAATTCTTTGGCAGAAATATATTGCAACTAACATACATGAATTATATCCGAGAAAAGATCAATTTCATGTTTAGCACCAAAAATAGCAAATATTGAATCTTGCTGAATTATAAAATCTATACTTTAGTGAAAAATTAAGTAAGCTGCTAGCACTATTTACAATTCAATTGTATTAAAATTAAACAATTTAATATTTTTTCCCACATCAACCAGCTAATTTTTCCTGTTAAATGTTATTTTCAACAATTTTAAACTTTTATAAAAGAAAGAATAAAACTTATGCTAGTAATTTTAGTCTTACAAAATGTGTAATTATGACATGTACAAAAAAGTATTGTATATATATTTCATAAATAAATGGAAATTAAACAAAATCAAATTCTTGGTTGATTTGGTTAAAGTGTAAAATAAATACTTCTCTTTGTAAATATAAATATTTAATCAAAGTTATGCTTTTTATAGTTTAACCTTGTTGAAATGTTTCCTATTTTGTTTGAACAAATAATAACACATAATAAAACTACTCAATTTTAAAATGAAACAAAAAAATCTTCTATAAAATTTTATTTTTAACAAGTTTAAACTTATAACAGTAAAAACTCAAAATATGAAACATCTTGCTGTTTTAGACAACTAGTATAATGTTGAATGAAAAATTTATTAATGACTTGCAACACTAATGAATATACATAATTATATTCATAAATATTTAATAGCTATTTAATGTTATAATGGTAGATTGCCAGTTTTCTTTGCTGCGGCTATGGCATTTTCATTTGAAATTATTTGGAATTCTTGAAATCTCTGTGACACTCTTTGGTTCATCTTCATGAACTTCTCCATACAGTTAAGAGAACATTTGTCCTAAGAAAGCAAATTAACTTATTAGGATGAAGCCTCTTTAAAAATTAGATTTCGGAATCACTATCAAACTAAAAATTTTTTAATAGTGCAAATTAAAAGATACAAATAATTATCTCAATCCCTTATAATCAATCTAAACTATTGCACTATTAGCAATGATCACAACATCCCTAAGATATCCGCCTACGTTAAAATACAATTTTTTTTAATGACGAATATTTATTTTTTAGCTTTATAGCCAAATTATTCTAGTTTCCAAAACTGTAAGAAGTTTAATTTTATGTCATGTGGAAACGAAGTTATGATTATTTTAATAATTAACAAAAGTAGTTGAATTCAACCAGAAGTCTTATTTCGAAACCGAAACTAACTTTTCAATTGCTTATATTTAACTAGTACATACCTAATTTTTTTAAAATAGTTTTTTAAATTTGATTTATAATTTATAAGGTGTTATTGCAAAGCAACATTCTTTAAGTTTATTTGGTATCAACTTTTGCTTGAGTAATCTGGTAATATAAATGATTTATTGGTTACTTTTTAAAACTTGTTTGTTTGCATAGTAGAAATTTCAATACAAATTTCTAAGAAATGTAAATTTTGCTTTGCAAACCTTCACACAAAACATGATTAAACAAAGAGTTTTACAGATATCTTCAAATTTTTTTTCCCAGCATATTCATCAAACTGTTTTACAGGCAATGAGCTAGAATCATATGGTTCTACATTTAATTTCATGTTTACAGCTGTTTTTTTTTTCAGAGTAACAATTATGAAAAAATTCAGTTTTTAACGAAAACCCTGAGTATTGTGTTTTGACGAGCAATAACTTTCCCCCTTTTCAATATATCTCCTAGATTTTAATTCATTGCCTTTAACAGGGTTAGCACCGTAACATAGTAAAAGGAAATTTGGTTATCTTAAGTAGTGTTTATGAAATCGGGTTTTGCATAATGGTGTTTTACTCTCTAATTCAACAATAAAATAGTTCAAAACTTATTAAAAAGGAATATGTATTCAAGATTTTTTAACTTTTTATTCATATTCCATGCATATAACTGTAAAAAATATTTCAAATGCTTAAGAAATAACGCTTTTTTTTAAAAAAAATTCTCGAACGTAGGTGGATACCTTAATGCATACTACAGAAATGTTCAACAAAATACCAATATAAGTACAACCTAGGGAGGTGTAACACAACACGACTTTCAATTGCCACTCAATGCATTTATAAGAGGAAAATATATATCTATAGTGTAATTTCAATAACTTAATAACCTAAAAAGTTATCTGTAGCTTTTAGTTCGAGTTATAGAACAGTTTCTGACAGATGGGCCAATGTTAATACCACTTTTTTTGAATCAGCAGTCTCCAAATGCATAGAAAACACAAAATCTCCATTTTCAGATTTTCAACCCTATAGCCAGGGCCCAACTTACATGTGTAGGGGCCCAGGGCACAAGCAAATATGGGGCCCCCAAAACATACCTTGATAAAATATTTGCATGTATTTTCCTATCTTAAAGTGTTTACTAAAAAATAGCCGAAGTAGTTACCTTGAAAAGCACGCTTAATATCCCCCAAAAATAACTATTTTTTTGTGAATCGATTAATTCAGAAGTTTAAACACAATTTCATATTCAACTTTTGTCCATGAATTTAATTGTTTCCATACTTCATATTAAAAAGTTTGGAGCAGTTGTATCAAGCATAAAGGTTCATTAAGAAAAATTGGGAGCCGTCTCAAAGTGGGGGCCCTGGGCACGTGCCCTGTTTGCCCTGCCGGAAATCAGGCCCTGCCTATAGCAATACTTTCATTACCTTACATTTCACGTTAGGTAAATAAAAGTAAAAAGGGCCCCAAGAGTATTTAACTTAGGATTACTAGACAATATTGGAAGTTTGAAAAATTTACAAACTTAGTTGCAAGTAAGAAACAGTTTCTATTATGAAAAAAGGCCAACAGCCAACTTCTGCCATTTGTATACAGTTGATAACATAAATAATGGACAAGAAAAAGTTGGCTAGGTAACTTTTTTGTTTTATAAATAAATGTGAAGGCATTTATTATTATTTTTTTGCATACATCAATTTGAGAACTGACAGCAAACTCAAAATTTATGTATATTTCAGTTTATAATATTACCCCCCCCCCCCATGCTAAGTATTACAATTCATAGAAAATAATAAATTTCAAGAAAGATTCAGGAACTCGGGAAAAACATGTCTGCCTGCAAAGCTATTTCAGAAAAAATGAATACTAACATACAAAACTAAAGAACTTCTTTGTCTGATAAGTAATACCTTTAATATAAATAGATGATAAAAAAAATGCACCTTACACATTTTTAATGCTAATATATAAAAAAAGTCATCAATTTTAGAGGAAATTCATGAACAGTTTTTGAAAAAAAAATTCAGTTTGCCTGTTGTAAGAAAAGAGAAAAAGGAACAACATAGATTAAAACTTACTTCTTTATCCCTGACATGTCGTACAGTGAAATCATGAACACAGTCTTTGAAACACCTTTCAGATAGCTTGTTGTAAGAAATGAGAAAATCCCTAAACTGTAAAGGATTTAGACAAAATTACATAATAAGATTTGAGCATTTTAAGTTTCTTTTCCCAAGCAAAGTCTATAAAGAAATATTACCAATTAGGTACTTGTTTGTATAAATTTAGAATAAAAATAATTTATTTTTGAAGTGTAGGATATAGTATGTAGATTTGAAAATCCCTTTATTTAAAATTTTCAATTTAATCTTGTAACATATTATCCAAATCTTGTAAAATATTATCCAAAAAATAAAGAATCCACAAGGCATAAAAAGACAATTAACAGTTAATTGCCTTTTATAACAAAGTCAATTTAAATTATAGAAACATATAATAACATTAAAATGCAGTTTCCTAGATACTGCAACTGCAAATTTTCATTGAATGATGCAATAATATATAATCATGCAAAAACATCCTCAGTTTTTCCTACATGGTTCAAAAATGTGGGACTTCACTGCAAGGATTTTAAAAAAAAGTTAGTAAATGGAATACATTGATTAGAAACAACTAGAGAAATTAAACAATGGGACAGTTGCTTCTTAAAATCTGACTGATAAACTATAAAAACTTAATTCCAAGTTTCAAAACAAGCATAAAGGAGAGATTGGTTTTTAAGCTCATTATTATTGTACAGGCAAAAGAAGCAGTAGTTAAGTTTTTAAATAAAATATGATTTAAATCTTATAGGTTTTTTCAAAATTCCGAAATTAATAAAAAATATTAGCTAACTTTAAAAAAAAATACCAGCATGTTTACTTCCTTCATATGTTACTTTTTATTTATTCCAGAGCAAATACCAGGATGCAATTTTACAAATAGCTTAATTTAAATAAAGAAAAACATTTTCTAAAGGAATAATTGAAAGAAATTTGGTACCTGTTGTATCTGCTCAGCTTCGGTAACTGCTGCTTCAGCAGAAACAGCCATTTTCTAAATGAAGATGAACATTTGAATTAATATGGAGAAGGATACAGATTCTTAATTGTGTTCGAGTTACATTAGATATATTGCTATCTATAATATTCCCTAGACCAGGGGTTCCCAACCGGTAATACGCGTACCACTGGTGGTACGCGGGAACATTACAGGTGGTACGCATGAGAGATATGAGCAACATGATGCTATTAATAGCTTCTGACTCATTTGCAGTGAGCACGCAAATATATTACTTATTATTTTAAACATTAACGTTAAATAAAAATTTAAATTAATACCATTTTAATCTTTTTATTTCTCCCCTTTATTATAAGCATGTTAAAAATAAGCAAATATCTAACCATTAAATATGAAGTTTTTACAGGAATTTCATTTAAAAAAAACCTTTATTGAACACTTTTAGAAGAGTAAATATTATAAGTTTATTAAAATATTTAGGTCTGGTTGTACACCAAAATTTCTCAAAAAGTCAAGTGGTACGCGGGTGCAAAAAGGTTGGGAACCCCTGCGGGCATATATTCCCATACATTTCTAAGATGTTTTTAAAATTCACGTTTATAAAGATATGAAAACAGTATGGGTTATACATATGATTTATATAAAGTAGATCTTAAAAAGTAACGTGTGTACCTAATGAATTAAATTAACTATAAAATAATATTTTTAAAGTGAAGTAGCGTGTCAAGATCAATAAGAGAATAATAATCCTTCTGATTATACCATAACGAAATTAATACAATCTGTTCATTACTTAAAATTTTACAGGGCTACAGACATGTAACAATCCCCTGAAATGGGTAACAGAGATGTTTTTTTTCTAAATTTTTAACAAATAAAATAATTAATACTTTAGTTAAGCTAAATTAATGCTATTTGTATGATAAAAAAGTATTAAATACCTATAGGAATTCGTTTTGTATAAAAATTACAAAAGCAGAAACACCGAAAAATCAAAACACGACACTTACTTCACTTCAATCATACACTTCATTACCCAAAAGTTTTGGATTTTTTTTGTGATAAAAATTAATTTTTGACCAAAAAATTTCCTGTCATAAATGCATTATTTTTCAATAAAAACAATAATTTATATTTAAATCATTCAAAACAACTTGTGTCTTTGTTGCGTAATAAAACATAAGTATCGATTAATGTGCTTTTAAATCAATATCGTAAATTTACACACAAAGTGAGGTCAGTGTAATGGCGGTTGCAACGTTGTCTAAATTGTTTATAAATATTGTTGTCATTATGCAATTTTATAATTAAAACATAATTGAATAACTTAATGAAATTATTTTTTATCTTAAATTAAAATAATTGCTTTTACATCGGGGATTTTACTCATTTGCTGATGCAACTTTCCTTGAGGCGAAGTAAAGCTTCATTTCTAGGCCGTTGCTACACGGCCGCCAGGAAGTCAAATAGCAACCAATCATATCGGTTCCGCCTGCCGTATACGACAGTCGGAACCTCGTCCGACTGTCGTAGCTTTAGAAACTGGTGTCCAGATGGAAACCAGATTTGGCATTATATCGCCACTTGTATTAATGTATTAATTTCTACAATGTTTACGAAATTGGAAATTTCCAAGCGGTTGCAGTGTTGTACTGTTATTTTCTGAATACATAAATATGTTTTTTAAATTTTTATACGAATTATAAATAAGTTTTTATGCAAATTTAAACATTTGTTGATAAATAATTAGTTTTTTTATGCAAAATTATAATTAGTTTTTTATGCAAATTAAAAAAAATCATGAATAATTAGTTTTTTTAATACGTTTTTGGTGTTTCTTGAAAACTGATGTTCCCTTCAACAAATAACATTTGATTTAATTAATTTATTTAATAAATTTAGTAGAATCATTTTGCTTGCTATAGGTTAGGATCAAGGTATCGCTGTACAAACCAAAGAACTTCATATAAAAAAAAACTTAACATATTTTCTATGCTTTTTTTTTTTATGTAACGGATTCGCTTAGTCTCACTACTTAAATTAAATTATATATTCCTTACATCTGGGTGTAGTAAAATTATCTGGTGGTACAGGTACTAAAGTATAAAAAGTCTGTTACAAACTAGGTTACCTTTTGTGTGGTAAATCTCGAACGTGAAAAACCCCTCCTTAGCATTAATTAATATACACTGATCAACGCAATTAGCGAGCACGTTTTACTTCCAACTTTTACTTCACCCAACTTTTTAATTTTCATTCTAAAAATCTAGAATTTGTGAAATTAGGTTCATAATACATCCGGAAAGAAATAGTAAAAAACAGGTGAAAAAACTTCTAAATTAGAACAGCAATCTTTTCAAAACTTTATTTGTTAAAAAAGAAGTTGAAATCTATTTTTAAACATCTAAAAAATGCAAGAACACCCTAAATTGACCCTAAAAAAAATTAGGGTCAATTTATTTTCTAAAACTGTCTTAGAGTTAATTTTACCTTTGGTTAATTTTATTTATTGCAGTGTATTTCAAACCCAATACCTTTGCCGAAAAAGAAAAATTCACAAACATGATCATCCCCCCTGTATAATTCTTTGCCCCCTCTAAGTAAATTATGTAATGCATTCCTTATCATTTATTGCTTCATCATGTTGCGACGTTCTAACGTAAACTATCTGTTGCAAAGTGAACTTTTTTGTTTTTGAATAAATGAGGTTCACAAAATGCATCTTCACCATGTATATGAAGATTTTGTTTTTATAAATCCGATTTAAAAATTATACAGGTTGATTTGACAAACTTTTTGCTATATAATTTTTTTAAAAATATTAATATGACACTAAAATACTAAATAGTTTTTATACCTTTATTACTATAAAGATAATAATTACGATTATTTCTCAATTATTCGTTGTTTATTATGAGAGTTATATATAGGAAACATAATGTTTTGGTTTAGAAATTTGGTCACATTAGCTTTAGGCACAAGATTTTAAAGAAAATTATAAACATTAACAATTTATATTCTGATAAGTTAAAATCTTAGAATATAAGGGAAAGCAACTGCTTTATTGAAAGATCTCTTTTGTTATAATTCATTCATTAGCAATACTGAACTAATATTTAAGGTTTCATATCCAGCACAGCATAAGCTGACATACTCCAACAATCAATAAAAACTTAAAATATCATTTTCGTATTTCATTCATGCATTTTGTTGACAAAAAATTATTGAATTGCCATAATTTTTCAAAATCTCCTTAATTCATCAATTGAAGATAAGCAGAAATACAGCTAGTGATGATAAGAGTTTTAAAAAAGGACAATGTTCTACTTGGGAAAACACTAATTTTATTCTTTATTCCAAGCTCATATTGTGTTTTGTAATAATTTCTTTATACCTTTCTGCGATAATTCAGGAATGAAACATATGAAGTATTAAGAAAACAGGGTATGATAGCAGCTTCTTAATCCACTGATTACAAAGATGACTATCTACTATCAATTAGCACGAAAAAATGTTTTATTTTTTTAACCCCCTCAACCAGTACTTATAGGCACCACTGAACCTGGCTAATTAAAAAGTACAAAAATTACAATGGAAATCAATTTCTTTCAAATTATCGAGAAATTTTGTTTCAATTTATTACCATTTGACAGTTAAGTTAAATCATTTGTAAGATATTATTAAAATCAAGTTAAGATTAAAAAAAAATCCATTAATAAATTTGAATGCATAAAATACATTCTTCCTAATGGTAATGAACTGACAAATATAAAATTTTATATTAGCTTGACTTTATTTTTCATCAAAGTTTACAATAAAACATTTTTTATTTTGTTCACACAGATAAGAAACAACATTTTAAAAATTTCACTTTATTATGCAAACAAATATTTATTGTATATATTACACATAATATGAACAAAACAGCTGCAATTTTATAGAAACTAGCTAAGCAGAATTATACATTTAAAAACTTTCAACTGAATAATTCCTAGACTTAACAATATTGAACTCAATATTAATGAAGTAGCAGTTGTGATTTAATACAAATAATAATGATGTAAATACATTGTTTAAATAATATTCTACTGTCAAAACTTTTAAAACCGAGGAAAAATTCCTGTTAATTTAAAGAGAACAAGTACAAGTAATAATACTGCCATCAAATATCTCGAAAATGTAGACGCATTGCATTAATGTACAAAAGTTTAAAATTTGTTAAGGCAATAATTGCATACTATCTTGCATATTCTTGGGAATTTGATTACCGACTTTTTTACTTGTCACTTAAAAAATAATATAAGCTTAAAATGAAGAATATTTCAAATTTATTCTCTTAAAAACCATGAATACTAATAAATGGATTATATTTTTAGTTCTACAATCTGAACTATTTAAATTAACAACCGCATCCTGGTGGATAAGAGAGTGCGATAAAAAAAAATTGGGACACAACTATTAAATCTATAAATGACATCTTTTCTACTCACAACTTATAATTTGCAATGCAAAAAACAGCAACTTTAGTGTCAAGGAAATTTGCTCGAATCTACCTCTCAAATTTATACACAGATATTTTATTATCTTGATTTTTCCACTATCAATAATGCATGCTTAGTGTGTTACTTACTCACCCCAATGGATTCCGAAAAACCAAACTGCAATGAGATGCCACTATCTTTTAATTTGGGACAAATCAAAGAGGATGGTCATTAGGATATATCCATTATTTATCATAGAAAACCCACATGAACATATAATATAATGCTCTAGACTGGGAATTTTTAATAGTAGCCAGTGGCTACCAGAATGACAAAAAATGATAGCCACATTTGGATTTATAGTAGCCAGTTTCAAATTTAAGTATATAAGGCAAAAATAAACTGCGATTTTCCACAAAACACAATTTTATTAAAGACATTTTTGGTAAAAAAGATTGACAGTAAAAAAAGGATCATACCAAATATGTAAGTATTATGTGATTGGCCATTGTTAAAAGAAGAAAATTAATTTATGTACTTACTATATACTATTAGTTTCGGAGAATTCAAATCGCCACAATAGATCATGAAATTTTCTCATATCAGAATTGTTTAAAGGAATAGTTGAGATCTTAATCAGCTGTAAATCAATCACTTGTAAATTGCAGCGATCGTAAAGCAAGATTTGAAAATCAAATTTGCATTTAAGATTTTCGTCGCCCAGCTCCATTTACATCACACGGAGGGCGACTCAGTGACATCCACACAAAACACCGGCCAATGATGAAGGGAAAATTTCACTGACAAGTAACAACTGTCATCAAGTCTTTCTTTCCGACAGAATCGAATCTGAGCGTTTTATTATTATTATTTTAGAAATGCAGCTTCAGTATTAATTATTTGTTGAACAAAAATTAAAAAATATGATAGCCACTTTTGGCGACTGGGGTTCGATTTTTAGGTAGCCACTTTTGGTGTAATAGTCTCCAGTTGGCGACTGGCGACCGTTAATCTAGAGCTTTAATATAATTGTATTTTGTAACTCTTTTACTTACACTTTCAATTTGACGTAATAATCCAGCTTAGTGGTAACCTGTGGAAATTATGCTATTATTCTTTAAACCATCAAAATGCATGTTTTACTCACCATGTGCATACTATCAGAAGATTTATTCGCAGTTTTCAGAACACTTAAAAATTAGAAATCTAAAAGAAGAATATACTGACCTTGTGCTCTTCATGGTAGGCTGATTGCACATGCATCGATGACGACATGACGAATCTACCTCTCAAATTTTTTCACAGATATTTTATTATCTTGATTTTTCCATGATCAATAATACATGCTTAGTGTGTTACTTACTCACCACAATGGATTCCGAAAAACCAAACTGCAATGAGATGCCACTATCTTTTAATTTGGGACAAATCAAAGAGGATGGTCATTAGGATATATCCATTATTAATCATAGAAAACCCACATGAACATATAATAGCTGTATTTTGTAACTTTTTACTTACACTTTCAATTTGACGTAATAATCCAGCTTAGTGGTAACCTGTGGAAATTATGCTATTATTCTTTAAACCATCAAAATGCATGTTTTACTCACCATGTGCATACTATCAGAAGATTTATTCGCAGTTTTCAGAACACTTAATAATTAGAAATCTAAAAGAAGAATATACTGACCTTGTGCTCTTCATGGTAGGCTGATTGCACATGCATCGATGACGACACTTCCAATTTAGTTACATTCTTTCGTCTGTTAAGACAGTGCGGCTTTTTTTACTTACGTCATTGTTAGGGTCATTTTATATCAATAAATACAAGAACTAACATCCCAAAATTCATCATACAAAGAATGGGGGAAAAAATCATTAAGAATTGAAAAGTTTTTGCAAATCCTTCATGCAGTTCTCTAACTCTAGGCATGGGTTTTTCTTCAAGAAAGTTATTTTTATCAAATAAAAACATTTTATTTTGAGTTGAGAGATTTAAGCATTTAATTTAGAAAATTTTCGCATCAGACAATACAGAATCACAAAGAAAAAAATTTAAATGACTGTATTTACTTATATTTTCATTACTACTGCCCATATTTGATATAAAACCGATTTGAGCAGCATCCTACAAAAAGAGAATGTTATTTAACTTGCACTTTAGTCAATTATTAAACTTGCAACGCACGCTATGGAATAATTTAAAACAATTTCAATTTACAAGCATTTTACAATATACAGTAAGCGAAATCTATATTACATCGGGATATTTTGAAATTGTTATTTACATATTTTCACACAATACTTCAGACCAGCGTTAGTTGTAGCTGAGGAATTTTAGACATTTCTTTTGACTAGAAAAACACATGTTCAAAATTAATGGTGAACAGCATTAATTTCTACGGCAATTAATTTGATCGTAAAACATAGTTAAGCAAAAGAAGTTACACAAATTTCATTCATTACCACGTGCATACAGGTAGAAGATTCAATTTTTCAAACTAATAAAAGTAAGTACATACCTTAGACTCCTTAAAATATAAACACATAATAATTATTAATATTTTTATTAGTTGTGGCACTAAATCGGCATAATACGTTCGAAAAACTCAACAAAAAAAATATAACGTAACGAGCTTCAAGGCGGCCGACATGGGTTGTTGCGAAAAATAAATCGCCATCGCCAACTACTTTGAAGTCGCCAACTTCGGTGCCGAGTATTGAAGGCTGATGCGCATGCGTCGAAGAGGATAACTTCCACTTCCTGGCGGGTGATAAGTCAGTGCGTCATTTCTATTGAAGGCTTTTTAAACCTATGTGACGTTCGTATCTTGCTAGGTAGGTAAATATCAAAAAGATCTGACTCTTTATATTTATCAGTTGTGTCAATAAAATATTAACCACATGAAATATAATGAAATTTGATAAAAATTAAGATTTTTAAGCACAGCCATTCACTTGTACAAAACAATGACAGCGAATGGAAAATGTTTGTTTACAACTTTATAAAGTAATTTCAAGAAATACATTTGTGAAAATAGAACCGTCATTCAAAGAAAAATATAAGTTTTCAACTGATCCTCAGCCAAGTATAATCAGCTTTTTCATGATTACTTTATTATTAGTTTCGTATTTATTGCTACATATAACAGGTGATCGCTTGTTTTTGTCATACTAGCTAGAATGTTGAGTTCATTTAATTTTGGAATTGGAAAGCTTCTCAACTTTGGAGTTGGAATTGACCACAGTAAATTGTCACAATAAGTTTAGAAACTTAAGCTTCATACGTTCAATTTTCAGGGTTTTGGGTATTTAACCTATATATCATGTATCTTTTAGGTGTTTTGTTATCAAAACGTTCAATTGTTACTGTGACTATTATTTTTTTAAAGTTTTTTTTTTATTATCTTAAGTACTTGTTATAATCAAATTTTAATTCATAAATAGTAACTTTATTGTTAAAATATACTATAGTTTACTGGTGTGAATTCCCTCTTTCAATGACAGGTTTGTTTATTTAGTAGATTTTATAAATATTGGAGATATGACAAATAATAATTAAATTAAAATAAGGTATTAGTAAATTATGAAACAGCTTTGTTATAATGGCGCGTCTTCATTTTGCGACTTGTGTTATGTTGCCAAGAAACGAAAATACCCAGATGAGGTAAACTTCATATTTCATGCAACTCGATAGACAAAGGCGTACCCGGATCTGCTGTAAGAAAAGGCACATCAAATTAAGGGCCTCCTATTTTCTGGATTTTTAAGTGACTTTTTTTAAAGGGAAGGGGGGATTTCATAGATCAACTCCCCCACCCTTTTTGTTTTACATTGTTTAAGAATTGGATAATATGAATTTGTAGTTTTTCATATAAATCATATTTGTTTTCAATGTACAATTGTTTAAAAAAGGTTTTTTAAGCACTTAATTTTTTAACACGTTCATTTGCAATCACTGCGACCTGATTATGCTTCTCCTTAGAAGAAGACTCGTATTACTTATACTATGTACTGTGCCCATTGTAGACTTACAACTTTTGTGGTGTGGCTAATTTGGGGGCCCCTGCTAGGTATCCAAAAATTCAAGCATCCAATTTTTATGCATGCAATATTACATATATTAATGTTCAAAGATAGAACAGTAAAATTTTTGGGTCTGAAAACACGAAAAGCATTTTTGCTTGAGCAAATTTTACAGCAATTACCCAACTCAAAGTTTATTTTAACGTCTTGAATCTCGTTATTTTTATAGTATTAGTTCAAGACAGATGAGTCAACCAAACTTCGATGCCTCGTAATATTTTCAAATTTGCGGCATTATCGCAGTGAAGTCTCTTTTTCGCACTCTTACTCTTTTCACACTGTAACTGTTTTTTTGTGAAAAAGAACTGTTTTTATTGGAAAGTACAAAGTAGTGAATCACATAGTAAAAAGTTTCTTAATGAAGTGTGCTAAAATGATTCTCACCCCTTCTACTACCCATTTAAGATTTTAGTCAACTTGCTGAAAAAAAGTTTTTCCTTAATAAAAGGTCTGAGCCAAAATAATTTTGATTTATTAATGTTTACATTTTATTGTTATTTAAATTCAGTTATATTTTTAATGCAGGTGCAACCATGTCCCGTTTGGGAGCTAAGACATACAGCCGGAAGCCAGACTGTAAAACTAGTGTTCAGTTTGAGCACCTTTTGGCAGACAAAGGTAATAAACCGTCAACTGCAAAAGTATCTGTTGCTGGTGTTCACCGATGGGGGATGACATCGTTCACATCTCTCCGAAAGTCTCGACTCAACGGACAGAAAGAAGTTTCTGAACCTATAGAGCCTGTCAAGCGACCCAAGCTTGATCCTACTCCTGAATACAGAAGTTACACTGAAGACCCTTTTGGTTTCGATGCTGATATCCAAGTCCCTTCTCAGGATAGTGTTGTACCAAAGGTTGTACATACCCCAAATGTTGTCAAAGTTGAAGCCAAACCCGCACCACCCAAGCCTAATAAGTTCTTTAAGAGTGGGTCTCGTGGTTCCAAAAATGCTGCTGCAAAGAATGCTGATTTTGATGCCCTGAGGTTGTCTACAAATTCCAATTGTGGTCCTAAGGTTGATAAGGAGTTAGATAATTCCAGCTCAAATGTGCATTCAAATTTTAAAAATGACGTACCTAATGAGTCTTATTTTCCAAGCAACCCTAGTATTGTTGACTTGAGGTATCCTGGTAATTCCAATTCATGTGCTTCCTCAAAGTATTCTGAGGCATTGGCCGAAACGTATATCAGGCAACAGATTCAGCCGTTTAAGACAGCAGATAATTCGTCTGTTGCATTTGATGCATTATTTAGTGTAGATCTTTCCAATAAGACCTCTAACTATCATGTGTCTCATCCGTTGAATACTGTGATCAAACCCACAGAGTCCTTGAGCAGGAGTGATAATGGAATCAGTACACTGAGCCATGGAATTGACAATGTTTTGAATTCGAGGCAGTATAACACTTCCCGAAATACAAATCCGTTTCCTCATCAAAGTGAATATCAAGACAGTGGTATGTATATGCCATATGTACCAGTGGAAAAACCATCCGTCTATGTACCTGAAAAGGAGAAAACTGCCGTTTCTCAAGTTGAGAGTGAGAAAGTGATTGTTAATGAAAAACCTGCTATGAACAATTTGGATTCGCAAAACAGCTTAGAAACGATAAGTTTTTCATCACAAGCGTGTTCAAGTTCACAGGAAATAGCAAGTTCTCAAGAATTTTCATCTTCCCAGTCTTCTGACAAAGTTGAGGACAGTAGTCAATCTTCCAAATCTTCTTCTCGTCCGAAAAAGATATTTAGTTCATCTTTGAAGGTAAACATTAAGAACTTTTTATTCTTTTGAGTTTATTTGTTGGTTTGTTAGGCAAGTTGGTTTGTTAGGCAAGTCCATGTAGTTTCAAAAATTTCTGCCACATTAATGTTTAATATATACATTACATAAAAAATTTTATGCAATTTTTTTTCTGTAAATTTTTTTTAACAACAATCTTTTGGTAACAATATATATATATATATATGTATGATAGTTCATCAAAAAGGTCATTCATTCGGAATAAAATGGTATAGTAATTTTTAAGCTGCTTAAATTGGAATTTTTCATATTGCATAAATGTTCTCGAATGGAATGACCAATGATCCTGATAGAAATATGTTTAATTAGACTCGTGCAAAAAAAGAAATAATGGATTCTGCTTTAGCCCTCCCGGTTCCCAGCGGAGGAACCTACATGTCATTTAGTTTTATAGAAAAAATGTGTTTAATGGACAGGTCTTTGATTAATACGTTGGTCGATTTTTAGACTGCCTGAAATGTATAAATTTAATTTTTCTTGCTTATTACTTGCTTGATAATATAATTGTTTTAAATTTGTAGTTCAAAGCAGTATATAATCACCGACACTGGCATTCAGCAAAGAAGAGTGAAGAGGTAAGAATAATTTTTATTAACAAATTTCAATTTTAAATAAATTTGAATGTATTGGGTGATGTTACTGTTGTGTTTATGTAATAGTTTTGAACAACCTATTTCTATTCTTCTGTTAAATAAAATAACAGAGTTTATAATAATGGACAAATAGCAAAGAACTTGGACAATTGGTAAATCACTCACAGAAAATCAATATTAAAAAAAATCTATAAACTATAAAGAATATCTCTTACTCTCCCAAGTTATGCCCTAATGTCTGTTATCTCCTTAAGTTGTCCCTGTGATATTCGAAATGAAAATTATCTTAGTATCGAGACTTTAGCAAATTTTTTTAAATTTTTAATTAAAGAATATTATTTTTTCACATATAAAGAAAGACTTCAAGCCTTTGAAAATATACTTTACCTAAATTGGGAAATATTAAATGTACATCCTTGATGTATTTAAATTTTCAAGCACAGTAGCATATTTAACAATAAAGTTTACCCGTATTGAAATATTAATAGAAAAAGCAAAGGAGTTGGGTTGCATTTATTTCAAAATACCAACTATGGTTTTTATTAAACAACTGCTTTCAATGTTTTAGAGCACAGAGGCCGAACCTGGCCCTTCTTTGGCTGATGAATTTGAAGAAGACTCCGCAAAGGAAGTTTTTAGTGAAGACTTGGTTTCAGAAGTGGCAAATACCTCAGCTGGAGATATTAGGTCGTATAAGTGCCCTAAAGCCTCTAAAGAGGTAAGAATTTTTTAAAATAAAATTGTACTAAAACATTTTTTTAGATAAATTAAAGTTATAAAGTTATAGTTCAGTTATACAATGACACTAGTAGTTAATGAGGTATGTTCATAGCCATACCTAGTTTATTGAATATCAATGAAAATTAGCGATTTTTTTCCTTCTTTCAATGGTAACTAGTGCCTTAATTGTAATCAGATTACAATAAGAAATAAGTTTTGTTGACTATTTCCTTTTGTTTAAGTGTAATTTGTGACCTACTTTTATATTTATCCACCAAATGTTTGGAAATTTTACAAGTTTATTTTTCATCTCTTTTTTTAGTATTACACTGTTGTAAAGAACGTAAAACAAGCTTATCAGTGCCATGAGTCTGGAGAAACTCAAGAATTCAATGATGATATTGAATATTTGTTGGAATGTGTTCAGGAATGCAATGCTATTGGCACCAGGTGTCTCAGGTATATTTATACTGATTTTTATAATATTAGACTTTGATTGATTTTTATATATTTTATGTGTATTTCAATTCGCTTTTAGCACTGATGCAATTCCATAAAGATCTACTATTTTTATATTGCGTGATAAAGAAATGCAAAAATCGTAAGAGCTGTTATTTGTTTAATAATGCAGTTATATTACATGCAATTTTGAATCTATTTTGCCCGTATTTTTTAAGGCTTTATTTTTTCCAAGGTATAAGTAATGCTTGTATCATGCACAGAAATAGATGTTTTATAACATTTTATAGTATTTGTGGGTAAAAATTGTAAAATAATCTTATCCAGAAAAAATCCTCTATCTGGAATCACTCCTATACATCCTGTCTATACCAGATTTGAAATGTTCTGTACTTTATATTAATAATTTTGTTTTTTAAAAAAGTTTTTTTATTGTTATCATGTTAAATCATATTTTTAGATTCCCAACAACTCTTAAACATTTAAGTTGTCAGTCTTATGTTATAGAATTTGTGTATATTTTAAAATTTATTATTTCCTGTTTTAGTGTTTTAAATCTTGCTGCAAAATGTATGGGACCTGCGTTTCGTATTCACCTTCGTGCTCACGGAACAATGCCTAAAATTTTTAGTGCCTTAAAAGATGCCCCAACAGATCCGGTAAAGTTTATTTTGTTTATTTTAAGGAAATTGCCTAATTAATATATACTATAAGATTTATTTTAAAATTATGAATGGAGCACTGCTCAAACAGTAGAATTCGATACACTTTTGATTCTTTTAAAGTTGAGAAAATGTTAGTGTTTTCAATTGTCATACCCAACGAAACATATTGTAAATGGTGCTAAAAAATACTGACTCCTGTTATAATTTACTACTGCAGGTTTTCTCGTTATAACTTTAAATTATATTTATTGAATTTGACAAGAAGAAGGTTTCCAGGATTTATTGTTTTTTTTATTTTTCTCAGTCTATAATACTTTTTCTACTGGCTATCTGTTAGCAGTAAGCACGCATATTTGATAACTTTTTTTTGGTTTTGTCACGAGTGAAATTTGAAAAACATTAAAAGAGAATTTCAATGAAATTAATAACATTTGCCTTTGAAAGATAATATTCTTGAAAGAAAAGCCACTTTTTTCATTGAAAATACATACAACTATTTTTAAATGTTTTTGTGCTAGATACTGTCATATTGAATGATCTAGTGTGCAACTATTTACTTGACAATGTGCCTCGTGTGAAGAAACACTTAAAAACTTAGTTAAATACTACTTGAAATATTCATATTTTGGCTCATTCAATTGTCTTTAGTAAAACTTATACAATCTTTCAGAATCTAGCATTGTGTACAGCAACCTTAATGTTTGTACTAAGTCAAGATCGCCTCACAATGGATATTGAAGCCAGCACCTTGTCCCTTATGCTTCAACTTCTAGAAACCGATCCCGAAATGAGAAGTCCAGAAAAAGAAATTGACTTGATTTTAAAAGACCCCGCTTTGTGTGCAATGCAGGACAAGCACAGAGAGAAGGTGTTTTCATTGTGTGAAGAAATGCAACAGAAGGGGCATGCGAAACACTTGAAGTTAGATAATCTAAATGTAAGTTTTTTATTTTATAAATTTAATGTATTGGGATGAGCTATTTTATATATTTATTCTGCACTGTTTAGTTAGCAAGTTTGTTATGTACATTGCATTAGTTGTTTTCAAAATTGAGTGCTAAAATCTGTTTAGAATAATTTAAGGCAAAGGTCAGATTTAAATGTTTTCTATATAGTGTATGGCGCAGTTATACTTTATTGCATTCCACATGGGGAAGGTTTTCCCATTAAGGACTATAATAGCTTCCTCCACCCCCCCCTCTTTCCCTTGAATACATTAGTTAACCCTTTCAGTCTCAACGACAATTTGTCAACATTTTAGATTTTTTTTGTTGATTGTCCCTAGCCATTTATGATATCCAAAAGCACATCATTTGATTCTTCAAACTTTTTCTATTAGAAAATATTTTTTATTAATCCCAATAGATGTCAGCCTTATTATTTTATAATTATGATCACACAGAAGCATGATGATGCTAAATAGCATCACTGGGACTGAAAGGGTTAAGAGTAAATACAACCAAGTAGTTCGATACACCATAACTATTTTCTTCTCACATTGTCTGGATATGATAAACATTTGCTACTTGCTTACTGTTATTTTTCAGATAAACAAAAGCTAAACTGAAGCGATCTTCATTTTTTAAAAACATGTCATTTTTTCAGACGGGTATTTTAGCAATGGAGACTTTGTTAAGTTTAACTTCAAGGAAAGCAGGAGAATGGTTCAAGGAAGAAATGAGAACTCTAGGTGGTTTAGACAGAATTGCTGATACAGGTAATTAGTTTTGCAGACAATTTTATAATTTGAATTATTTATAATCCTCAATATTATAAAGAAAATGCAAAATATTGATTCTAATTTGTAAAGCATTGTTTTATAATGTATGGAACTTTTTTCATTCTTAAGGCTTCTGTTCAGTTTGTTACTGCAATCTAATTTTCAACTGTGATATATTCCTTATTTATTCTTGAATTTGAATTCCAAACAATTCATTTATAATTTTATTTCTTATACTTCTTTAATTTTTTAAATAAGAAAACTATGTCGTTGTAATTACAATTTAACGTGGAATGTGTTAAAAATAATAGTTTAATCTGCAAAATTTAAAAAAAGCCATAAAAAAATTTCATAAACATTTTTTTAAAATATCTCGTAGTAATGTCTTTTAAAAGTATTATTTTTGTTTTAGTTTCCTCATCTGTTGAACTCCTTATTCCGGAAGAAAAAGAAATTGCTACTAGTCCTACGGAAGCACAATTAGATAAACTCAAGAAAATTGACAGGTGTCTTAGGGTCCTGGAAAATGTAAATACATTAATTTTTTATAATTTTTATTCTTAGTTATTTTGTGGAAGAAAGTCTAAACTTCTAATATTTTTCTTTAGGTAACGCATATGAATACCGAAAACCAAGAATATGTGATGGTTTACAAAGATTCTTCCTTAATTTTGACCTTATTAAAGTAAGTAGACATATTTTTAGCAATAAGTTGCACATTTAAAAATAATTTGTTTCCCCCTTTTTCTCAAAGTAAATTTGTGTTTTTTGTTGAAAAATGATTTTTATTTACCACATATCAGCTTCAAACTTGTGCTAATTTATTTTCGAGGACAGTGCTTCCAGAGACTGTCATGTTTTTTATCCTAAAGAAATTTCCAAATCCCTAAAAACCTTGCATCCTCAATTTTCTACCGGTTGATGGAATAGAAATATTATTGGTGGTAGCTGCTTATAAAATGCTGTTTATTTAGCTAATATATATATATATATATATATATATATATATATATATATATATATATATATATATATATATATATATATATATATATATATATATATAATTCTAACCTAGTTTCTGTCATTTAGACTTCCGATATATATTTTTACATACATATATATTTTTACATATAGTTTAATGAAGCTTTGCAAATCTCATTTACTTGAGCAAACACCAGTTGAAGTGGATATGACCACAGATGAACAATCCCAGAAGGATGTGAAAGAAGAATCCCCCATATTGTCTTGTTTACTTGATATTTTAAAAATACTGAGCAACATTACATATAGAACTCGTAAGTATTTAAATTTATGTTTTGCATTTTATGATATGAAATGCAGTTCAGATATTCTGTTTAGGTATTCAGTAAGATTTGCAACTTATACGTTATGTGTTTCTGAGGAGTTGGATTTATTTTCTATGCATTTTAATGTTTTAAATTTAATTACTGTAGGATTTTTTTTATTGTAATGTTCCTTTTTTGATTTTATGTTGTGCATTGTAATTGGATTGTCCTATAATGTGCAGCATCTAAAGCAAATAGATAGTCAAAAATATCAAAATTTGCCAAGGGCAGAGTTTAGTTCAATTATTATTTCTACAATCTAGATTGTCTATTTTGGTTAAATATTTAATGAAAATTCAATGTATAACTTATTTTTTGTCAATAATAGAAAGCATGCATTGTTTTATGTTCTGTCTTATATAATCTTCTGTATTATTGAAGTCAATGTTTTATTTATTTGGCTTTTACATAGAATTGTTTATTTGACTTTAGCTCTAAATGATTCAAAATTTCCTGCCGAAGAAGGACTGATGGACCAACTTCTTATATTAATACTTCAAGTTCCAAGAGCTGTAGTAGTTGAAAAAAGATTTGATCTTTTGGTCTTAGTAAGTTTAATATTTATTAACTTGTTTAAAGTCATAAATGTCTAGTTTGGGGACTACATTTTTTGTTAAACTACACCATTAGCCATACCATACAGTGAAAGCTTTGGAACTCAGTAATAATCTACCAACTAGAGCTTGAGAAAAGATCGAGGCATTATTGGCTTAATTCCATACAAAATTGTAGCGTAAGTCACATGTGTAAAAATTGATCACTATAACTTTTAACGTTAAATGAAAAAAGAAAAGTATAATAGCTGACCTACATTTATTTTAGCTAAACAATGTAACAAGCTTTATTTAAATTATTTTCGATTTTAAATAGCTTTTTTAAATACCGACTTACACTTTAGTTACATGGAAGTATTCTATTATCTATGCATTTTCTTCCAAAATTTTAGCCTAAACATCCAGCTTTCTAAAGATCTCCAACTATTGTAAGAAAATATAATCACTATGTTTTTAAAAAAATATGTCATGTTTTGTATCATAGTAAGATTTTGTATATAGTATGAGATTTATTTAAAAAAAACTTATAATATTATGTTGGAGTTTTTTTATTTCTAAAACAACTGTGTTTTTTATGACAATTAAAGATTTAAAGAGCTGACTTTTTTGTTCGAATTAAGTAAATTGGAATCAAGTTTTATATACTGCTTATTCTATAAGCTACCTGTTCTTAACTTAATTGGTATTAAAGTAAATTATACGAATGCACTTTTGTTCTAGTCCCTGGGTCTTATGATCAACTTGGTTGAATATTGTGCAGAAAATAGCAACAAGTTCATTGAAATGAATGGTTTGGGGTCTTTTGACACAGTGAATGATGGTTATGAGATGCCTGCAGCAGAAGCTTTGATCGAGGTAACCTTTCTAACAACTTCAATTTAACTTTTTACTGTTATTATTTTAGCCATTAAACATGCAAAATTTAGGATTGATACTCTTCCTGTCTTTTTTAAAGGAAGCACCTTTAAATATCGGGTAGTTCCTGAAAGACTTATTTTGTAAATCACAAAGCAACTTAAATCATGTCACTATTATTGACAATTTAATGGAAGTGCTGAAGTTATTTAATTTAATTTCTTATTTGCAATAGTTTATTTATATTATTGACTACTTAATTTATATTCAGTGTATGAATTTTAAGCAATAATAATTATCTTCAACAAATAATGCACATGTGCATAAAGTATTACTTTTAAGCTTTTTTCATCCCTGGTCAGTACTAAAACTCAATATTTCTGTAATGTTTAGCTTGTGCTGGCAAGATTAGATGCTGCCAGAGCTTCTGAAGATCAAGCTGACCAACTTCTCAGCACTCAAGAGGAGAAGCATGCTGTCTCTATGGAAAAGAAAGATCTGGAGACTGCTGCAGATGACCTCGAAGAAACTCTTATGAAAAGTATTTATGCGCATGTCTTTACTCTCTTAACTCCTATGTTAATATTTTGTAATTATCATGGATATCGTCATCTTCTTGTAGATTTTATTCTGGTGATGTGATTTGCGCTCATTTGCTTTGTTAGTCTGGAAACGCTAAACCGGTTTTTTTTACTGTTTGCGTATTTTGTTTTTAAGGAGTTGAAACATTAAAAAAATTTTTTTTTAGTGAATTGAAAGTTCGTGCGTAACATATTTAAATTTGCTTTAAAATATTATAAAGTAGTGTAAATTATGTTTGTTGTTACATGAATTCTATTTAAATTCTAGCTCTACAGAAAGCAGGAAAGCATATGGAGCATAGCATTATTGCAGCATACATAGTTATTTTACTTGGATGTGTTTGTCTTAAAAATTCAGTAAGTTTGAATCTTTCTTTATCTTCCAATTTGCCTTACATATTTTGCTTGTCGTTTTTTAATACTGGTTCGTTTTATTTATAATTCTGCTTAAAGTTATAAAATTTTTAGTTTTTCAATGGTTTTTTATATTCCAGGATTTTATTGATGTTCTGAGAGATTACGTTCCTGATGGAAAATTTGATGTCTTGGTTGAAGTCCTGAAGAAGTTCAAGAGCTTTGTTAGTTTAACTGTAAGTTTCGTTTTCAATATGATTATCAATATTCAGAAATTATAAATGTACAGTTGAGATAGCTATAAATTATTATATTTACATGAAATGGTGCAGTTATGAACAGTCCTATTCTAAAAATACTTTTTGTTGAACAGTTCTGAATTTAAAAAAAAATGACAGTGGTCCCAGATACCAAAATATACCGAACTGATGTATTCTCCCGAGACCTGAGCAAAATTGCTCCCATATATTTATCTAAACACATTTTAAAACAAAAAAAATATTAAAAAGTATGTTTTGCATAAAATATATATGCTTTGAACTTTAAATATTTTATGGGGAAGCATTCATTATTTTAGGGAATTAAAAAACTTAGGGAATGTTCACTGCATTTTCAAAATTTAATAGCAGAATTATTTAAGATATTTTAAGTGAAATACCTATTTATCATCTGTTTATTTGTGTCACAAACAGTTTTGGTAAAAATGTGACCTCAAACTCTGACAAGTCATATTTTAGCTATTACGACTTAAGTGATAATGAATCATTTTATTTAGAGTTTTAGTTACGCAAAAAGTATGAAAACCAGTAATAATTTAAATATTTTAATCAATGATTTATTTCATTTTATGAGAAATAAAACCATTTTTAAACCCTAAAGCAGATTATAATTTTAATGGTAGAAAATATATATAAAAAAACTTTTTTCTGAAAAAGCTACAAATTAGTGTATGAGCCTAAAATTTCTTCAATTTATATAAATTGTTATCTGCTTTTAATAGCCAAGTAGTGATTTTTATATAGTTCCTCTATAATGTGGCATATTACGATGAAAACAACCACATTTCAATTTATCATAGGCTTTGTGGGAATATTAGTGGATATGAGCAAAGAATTTAAAACAGGCTTTCTAAATTTTGCGCACAAAATTTTAAATACTGATTTTTATTCTTTTTATGTAATTTTTTTTATTCCTTATGTTATTTTTTATGTTACAGGGTTCAGTTGGCAACAGAGAATTAGTGTCAATACAAAAAGTGATACAAGTTCTTGAATTCAGCTAACTGCTGAGCACCTGTTTACAGTAAGATGGCTGTAGATCTGGCCAGTCATCATTTGAATGACCAAAATATGAACAATGGATTTTTTACATCCAAGTTTTTAATTTATTCATTAAAACTTTATTAATCCAGAAGCATAGAAGTGGTATGTGATGCCATTCAATGCAAACAAAATAACCGGTTAAGAAACATGTTTCAAATGAAATTTTGACTTAAATATTTTGTGAAATATGTATAACTTTATATTTTGTATTTTCCTTGCTAGACATATGATTGAAATATTGTGTGTATAGCTGACAAGGTTTACAAATAAACCAATTTTTATGTTTTGTGATTTTTGAATTTCATGTTTTTTGCTGTCTTGATTTCTATTTTAGCACATTTCTATGAGCAAATGTAACCTTATAGGCCTATAAGAGAGTAAATTTTCTATGAGATTAAATGGTATACATAGGCCATTACACCCAGTTTCATCATATTTCACTGTATATGACCATGATTGTATAAAGACTAAATTATTAAAAAATATGCTGGGTAATTTTTAAGAGAAGACTGTGCCTAAGCAAAACTTCTTTCGTTGAAGGAGTAATTTTTGTTAAGTGTAAATATCATAGTAATGGAGGAAAATCATTGATTATAAAATAAATTGATGGCATTGTTATATTGATACATTGAGAACCTAAACCCGACTTTGCACATTTTTGTTTTTCATTTTAATACATATTTTCATTGATTTCACACTTTCTTGTCTAACTTCATTTGTACTGTGTTCACAAGAATTAGTGTTTATTAGGTCGATGATATGACTGACCTTGAAACACTTTTTGTTTGGACAGTGTAAAGTTCGACTGCATTTTGAGAAAGGTTAAAATAATAACCATTCTTGATGTGTCGCATGTTTATAAGTGTGATATTTTATAACATGTATTTAAAAGAATAAAAAAAAAAGAGCATGGGGTTTATTGTTGCTGAATCCAAAGATTGCTTTCATTTTGTACAGAATAACATTCATTTGTGCGATCTTGTTGAATTTTATATTGTGTTATGATAAATCCTGGATTTGTGATAATTATTTGCTTTTGTGCTGTCTCATCTTTCTTGCAAATGTTTTAAGAGTTATTATATGTAATTACTTTTTTATATAGTGTTTTGACTCCTGTTAAAACGTTGGAATTTTAAATTTCTGAGTTAAAAGTGTAACTTAATGTAATTTCTCAATTTGTAATGGTAAACAAATAAATGAGTTTGGTTTTGTTAAAATTTTACCATTCTCATTATAGGTCATTATTATTAATGCAAACAATTTAATGTTTCTTTTAATATCACTTTTCAAATATGGAAGCTTTCTAAAAAAACGTTTTAATTTGAAATTCATGTATGAAATATATATCAATTTCTTGACATTTTATTCAGTTTTATAGGTATGTTAAGTATTATTGGGAAAAATAATAATAAAATGATACATATGTTTATACCCATTTGCGTTTGCCTCTTAAAAGTATAACTTATATAAAAAAAAATAGAGGAAAAACAATTTTAACTGTCTTGTGTAATTTACTTCAACATAACTAGACTATATTTTGGTCTTACATTTGGTCTTGGGTATCGTTTTATGTTTCTTGGCAACTTTAATTATACAAAATAAAAACAACTTATCAAAAAAATCTTTCTGTTTTATAGGGAGAAGAACATTGATATATATTATATTTTGACAACAGCACATGTTTTTTGTGTTGATTTAAATTTTTTTAAAACTAGAATTTGATTTTTTACTGGCAATTTTATTACAATGAAAATAAGAGAAAACACCCTTCTTTTAAAGAAAGTTTTCTGAAAAGTCAGATGATTGTCACTTTTTTTTTACAATTGTCGCTGATTTTGAAACACATGTAATGCACATTATATTTTTATTGTGCACTTTAACACATTTTACCATTGCACTATTTTTTTTAATAACCCAACACATTTTTTATTATTGCTGGCACATTATAAATTTTATTAATTTTTTTCAAGTAATGAAAAATTGCTTAATCTAAATTTTATTTTCCATTTACACTCACTAATTTTAAACCTTTTAACTTTATTATGGATAAGATTTTCTTTGTCAAAATAATTTGCTTTAGTTAACTTTGAATCGATATTTGCAATTTAGACATGAAGTCTTGTCCTTCTGTTTATTCTCCCTCAGGAACTCATGAAACTACCATTAGTTACTGATGCACTTTTCCAATGTACCATTTTGTTTTGACACAATGTTAACATTACAATTTGTTAATTGTGAATGATTTCATCACATCTCATTAAGATGCACTGTAATATTTATTCATTAGTTGTGTTTAAAGTGAATATATGTATCACGTTAATACTTTTTTATAAACCTTAAGGAACCAATTAATGTATAATTTTATGAAGAAAATGCTATATTCATGTTTAAATCTGATTCATTTTAATGTGTTGCAAAGTGTATCAACTACTGTCAATTTTTATAAGTGGAATCGTAAATGTCCATTTTGATTTTTTGAATTTAGCTTAAATTAATTTAGATTTTAGTTGTACCTCCTTATTTATCATTTACTATAATAAATATTAGTGTATCAAGTTTTGAAATAAAGATAAAATTTTTATGTTTTTTGTTTTAATTTTAGAGGTGATTATGGGCTTGGAGAATTTCTTATATTTAGGTTTAATAATGAAGTTAAATAAGTGGTTTTATATGGTTTCCAAGCCCTTTTAGGGAGCCATTTATATTTTCAATTTGAGTTAGAATCAAATTTTAGTTAAATCATTGTATATCCATGTATAAAGTGATTTTTAGCACTAGTGTATGAGATAATTTTAAACTTGCTCATGCCAAAATACTTTTAAAGGTGATTTTCATAACTTTCTTTTTGGAAGAATACTGATTTTGAAGATTTTTTTAAAAATAAACAACGGAAATGGTATCCTGATTTTAAGGGATTTATATAATTTTATAGCGATGCATCTAATGATAATACTGTAAGGCCAACAAGTTTACTAAATGATGGGTATTTTTTAAAATTTAATTGCAATTGAATAGAACATACATATAAATTACAAAAATAGGAGAGTGATTCATAAGAAAATAATTGCAAACATTTCTAAATGCAGGTGACTAGAATTCAATATAATCATGCTTTACACTTCACATGTTCAGTCTATGAATAATTCCTTTTTGCTGTTTCTTGTACTCCAATAGCTCCTATATCAAAGCAAATGCGACATTACTTATTTAGCCATTTAGTTTATGGTTGTAACTCAGATAGACAGTAAAAAGTAATGTTACCTTTTTCTTTTGAGCTCTCATATTATCTATATCTAACTCTTTAAAATTCGGATCTTCAGCTGGATCATCTGGTATTATACTTTTACTTTCCTGAAAGGCCACAATAGAAGTATGCATTTAAGGAACTAAAAATAGGTTTACTTTTGCAATTTTTGTACCGCTTCTGAACAAATTTTTAAATATAGGTCTAAGATTTTAAAATTATAAAATCCAAGGTAAACTTACAGTAGTTTTTCAAGAATCTAATTGATAAAAAGTTTAAATTGCATTTCAAACTGTAGGTTGGTATTACGAAAAAATATTGGATCATTGGAAAAGTTCAGAGATTTAAACCGTAACATTATTAAAATCCTAAATTCCCCATTTAAATTTTTAAACCAAAACACTGGTCAAACTCTAGGAGTTAACACAAAAGTTAACTATTTTTGCTAAATCTTATCGACATATATTTGTTTGTTCCTGCAACAGGTTGAGCTTTTAAAAAAATAAATTTACACATGATGTAATCAGTTTCCTTAGTGTAATTTATCTTCAAATTACACACAAAGTGCACTCTGTGATTTTTACCTTAGAAAATAAATAATAATTTCAATAGCTATAATTTAATTGTTATGGCAATATATTGATTTGTGATTTATTGCACATCTATTGCTTAATAAAGGTTAAAAAAGGTTAAAAAAAGAAAAATTACCATGTTATATACTTACTACTTGGGGAAAATGGGATGTGAAGATATTTTTTACTGTTTCAACAGACCTGAAAAAGGATTAAATTTATTGTCAATAGTAAAAAAAAAATAGGAATGCCTTAATTGTCATAAGTTTTAAATGTATTTAAACACATAATTTATAGTTTTACTTGAGTACCACTAATGTATGCAAATGTCTGAATTTAGTACTTGTATGGTTGGGATTACTATTACAATGATCTTACTTTGGAATTGATTTATTCTCCATATTTAAAGTTGAAAAAGAACCTGTAAATATCATAATAATTTTAAATGCAAAAATAACAACTTACACTTAGGTTAAAAAGTAGAATTTGTACATGGAAAAAATCAAATGTCTTTTAAAATATATTTCGATTAAGTTAGAATTATGATTATATTTAGTTGAAAGATAGGTATCAAGTTCATTTAATATTTAAAAAAATCATTCAACAGAACCTTAAGACACATTGTATTAAATTTGACAGCAAGCAATGAAAGAAAATTAGGGAATATTATGAGAGTAATTAAATTCAATGAAATGAAATAACGTTAAAAAAGTTCAAAGGACTGTATCCAAAAGAAAAACCTATATCAACAATTAATAAATTATATCCTAAATATATTTGATCTTGTAGGAAAATCATCAACAGAAAATTTTAACCAACCAATTGATTCAAATGAATCTGCCCCAGCACAAATATAAATAGGTTTGTTGTGATCAGAAACTGTTGTTTTGCTGGAAAAAAAGAATGTATTGATTTAACATTTAAACAAATCAATAGTGCAATTATTTTCAAATTTGTATCTATTTTTCTTTTGTTTTATAGAAAAATATGAGCTCTATTGTGCTTAAATGAAGAAAACAATCAATAATGAAATTTAGGGATGGAAGGTATAATTGTATATTATAATGTGTTAAACTATTTAAAAAAAATAGTGTTATGCATCAGATAATTTATTAGATGCTAAGAATTTAACTTTCTTTTTATTTAAAATTGCCAGAACAAAAGTCGGGATAAGTTAGAATTAGAGTTAAGCCACTGTTGCTGGGATATATACATAGCATGATAGTAAAGTTAACATTAACAAACATATAACATTGATAATAATATAGATAACATTCTTGAATAGAAGTAATACAAATGGCATATTACCTGCTTGAGGTACCAAAGGCCATAGCACTGATGGAAACTCTGGATTTTGATATTAAAGTTTCTGATTTGGATGAAACAAACTGAAGAGATGCTGCATAAAAATGTGCTACAAATCTCAAACATTTGCCAATAAGTTTTTTCTTTTGAAAATCTTCAGTCTAGAAAAAAATAGATTGCAAATTTGACAAATTGCACAATTACTAAACGTAGTTTACTTTTTATTACTCATGTAGTCAGCATGTTCACTTTAATATGCAGTGATATATTTTCTAAAGTTTAAAAGAACATTGGATTTTATCTGTGTTTTTATACAATATATTTTATCTCCAATTTTACTGTATTAATTTACTACATAGCTCAACTTTTTCTCATATAAAACCAAAAGCATCTTTTTACTTTTGAAAGTTTAATTAAACAGAAGCTTGGTAAAGTTAAAATAATACATCAATAGCATATCATAATTCTTCAATTTATGTAATATAAATGCATAATATCATCAGTTAGGAATTAGATTGTCTTTAAAAAAAAGTGTTCTCGTACTTGTAGGAGATCATATTTTGATCCTATAATCAGTAAAGGAACAGGAAATGGCTCAATAGATTCAGAATCCTAAAATAACAATAACTTTTTGTTAATTTACAAACTAAATTGTACAGTATAATTTTTTATCAATTCGATAATCATTTTAAAGGTATGTATTTTATTTCTTTCTAACCTCATGTCCAGTAGGGATTCTACTTCTTGCATTATCAAGAAGTGTTTTTTTCAAAGTTGGATCTTTGGATGTCTCAACAATGTAGTCAATGCGTCTTTTTATTTCGTCCAATAATGTTTGCATGGTGTACCACAATTCTTCGACTTTAGAAAGATCCAGTACCAAAACTACAGACAAGTTCCTGAAATTATTTTATTTAATTAAATGAAATTATTTTAATTTATTATACATATTTTTATTCTAATATATTAAAGCATAAAATTATTTTGAGCATATTAGCATTGATGTTTTTATTACTCTTGTTTTTAGAAAGATGTAGATATGTTTTCATGATAATTCAGCATAACTAACAATATTAGTAAAATTTTATTGGTACTCTTTTAAAACTGTCATAAAGGAATTACTATACCTCTCATCAGATAAAAATAAACTAGAACGCAATGGTTTAGAGTAAAATTTGCTTTAATGCTTTTTTAAAATTCGTTTCTATTTTAAACAAATATAAAGCTTGATATGCATAAATACAACAGACATAAAATTGAATTTTTTGAAATATTACCTCAAATTTTCCAAAGTTATGGGAATTTCAAGAAGATCCATGAATAAAGTACCTCCACCCAATTCCCAAATGTGACAAATTTCTTTACCCTAAAAAATAGAAACCCTAAATAACTAAACATTCAATTATAAAAGAAATACATGAATAACATTGAAAACTTACATATTTATTTGATTAGAATGCAATTAAAATATTTCTGCTTACTGATTCAATTGCTTTGTTTCTTCGTCCAAATAAATATTCCAAAGCTAAGGTACTTTTGGGTGTTTCTGTTCGATCTAAAAACTTGTAACATATAGTAGATTTTCCCTAAAAATAAAATAACAGTTATGGATTTGATTGATACTACTCTTTAAAATTTAATAACAATTTATTTGTAGATTTATTTTTATTTAAAAAATAGAGTACTGGAACTTGAAACACAATTCAAAGTATAGTTTTTAATTTCTCTGATTACGGTTTGGAAAATTTTCTTAAAAAAAGTCAGCTAGTATTTTATATAAAGTATTTACACAGTGCCCTACAAACATTATTTTGTTGTTTTCAAAACATTAAAAAGGCCTTTCATTACCATAACTCTAAGTTAGTGATTTTATTTCTTATAAATAGTGATTGCTTTCTGATAGTAAATTACCTATAAAGTCACAACTGTTTTGTTATAATACTAGTAGATTTATTTTGAGAAATAATAAATGATTTTAACACCTGTTTATTTTTATTGATATATCTAGAGTATACTGTACTTTATTTCTAGGGATAACGAATAAAAATTAATTAAAACTTACAGCTTTTTTGCTTCCGACAAGCAATAGTGTTGAGTCTTGCTTTCCTTTGGAATCTAAAAATATTTGTGTGTGAAATATTGATAAAAAATTTAGAAATGCAGAATATCTTGGCATTTTTCAACTGATGCCACATTTATTGCCCAATCAAGTTACTCATAATCATTTCCTTTGCACAAAAAATTGAAAAAATAAAATATTCACCTGGATTATGAAGATACATGAAACAAACAATGTTGTTTCTTGGTGCAAATAATTTTATGAGGTAAAAATTGACATGTTTCGAAGGTGTTTGCAGTTAAATGTGTGTAAAACTCTGATCTTTGAACAGGACCTCTATGCCCTTCCAAACATGTCAATTTTTGCACAAATATAACAATTTAAACCAAGAATAAACATTATTATCCTTTCATTTATCACACATGAAGTAGTGGATATTCTCTGAACAGTTTATAAGGTTACTAATATCATCACTCAAAAACATATTTATATTCTTATAACATTTAGAGAACTCTCATTGAGGGGATATTTGATATTGTGAGGGTTTTAAGGAATAATAATTTTAAAGCATATTTGTAGTGTTAAATAGCAAAACTAACTTGACTTAAAAAGTTAACAATCGTCCACCCAAAATTTGCTTAACATGAGGGAACTGCAAAGAATATCTAACCAATTCATTGCTGAATAGTAAGCAAGGGATCAATAGCAGCAGCACATATTATGCAATAAATTTAAAATTTTAAGATAAACTTTACCACTTTGGCTCTCTCTGTGTTGCTCAACAGCAATCTCCCACAAATTTTTCCTATTAAAAAGCAAAATTCCAAGTAAATAAGTATCGATTGAGTAGCGAACAGCATAAATAATCTAAATTAATTTCTAGCAAAATTTTGCAGCAAAAGGTATTGGTAACTAAGTAACTTCATATGTAGTTGATGCGATGCGTAAGCAGTCGCATAAAAAATATTAATACATACTTAAATATTAGTTAACTTACGTCATGTTTTCAGGAAGCAAGATTGAAACTTGAAATATTGGCGTAGCTTGATTTCAATAAAATTTTATTAATAATGTGTCTTGGTTTAGTTTATTTAAAATTTTAGGTTGTTTTTGGTTTTAGTATTGATTTTATAGAATGTTTTTAGTTAACTTTTTGTTTCTAGATCCTTCTTTTTTGTTTAACACAACCAAAATAATTTAGCAACTTTGCCTTGAAATGATCTCTACTTGAACAGGCACCCCATTCAAGTACGTTTGTTTTTAACACTACTCTAAAAAGCATCAAGTGTTCATTTAATTCCGTTTTTCAGGAAAAATTTGAATAGAAAATCATGTATGGAAATCTATTTACCTCAAAAAGAACCTTTTAATCATTAAATAGTTATAAATATGATTTTCATTGAAGAAAGTAAAATTTCCACAAGTTATTTTTTTTTCATGAAAATTCAAAAGCTCTTTTATGTGACTTTAAAAAAAGTATTTGGTGCACTCAATAGATTCCTTAAAATGCGATTTCTTATATTTCATTGAGAAGTCTCTTTTTTCGCGTTCATCATTAGTTTCTGTGGTCGTGATTCAAAGAAATAAATCGATAAATTTTCTTGGGAAGAAAACTACGGAAGAAGTCTATTGCGCATGCCTTAACACAACGCCATCTTGGAAGCTGACTGCGGTAGGGAGGAGTAATTTAATGTTGCAGACGAAGTTAATGTAAACATTGTTGTTTGATGTTTGCAATTCAGAAAGTATATAAAACACTCAGGTGTTTAGTAACTAAACCTGTCATCGATATATTTTCCATACCTCATTCTAACACGAGCTAATCACTGTTGGTTCATTGGGCATGCCCTAGTCATTGACGTTTTGTAATGAGACGTACGACGGAATTACTGTTTTTACCTAGAAACTAATCAACTTTTAACGTTTAAAGTAACTAGTCACACGATTGTTGACTAGTTCATTTAATAAAGGTAAGCAGTATTGGCATACAACAATGTTGATGTAAATATGCCACTGATGACCTGTGTTTATGTGTCATTTTTTAAAGGGCTTGTCCTCTGATAGTTCAAATCTGCTCATTATTTACATTAGTATGTTTTGATATTTGCAAACAATCTGAATAGCAATCAACTGATCAAATGTTTTGATATGATCTTCATTAATGATAGCGTTCATTATGTGGAAAGCAGGGTTTGTATACTTTTGTTGGAAATGTCGGATTTGAATCCTATTACGAGGAACTCGACGCAGTACATATATCTGCTGTTAAATTTAAAACTTTTATTGTTTAGAGTTTTCTTAATCATCTATAAACTTTATTTGATGAGAAAATATTTCATGTTTGATAATTTTAACTTTTGTAGAAATTGTTTTTTGTGTTTGAACTATAGTAGGTATTAGTGCCTCAAAAGTAAAATGGTTTTGACACTTTTTGCAATTGATAGTGTTATTCTATTGTTTTAGAAGTAACTTGGCTTGTTTATTTTATAATATTTAAAAGTTAAGAGTAGGGATATTTTTTCAATATTGCTATATATTTACAATTTAACAACTTGTAAATACTGTAGGTACCCATAAAGAAAAATGTATTACAGCTGCATTTCATTGAATGTTATCATATTGAAATCAGAAAAATCAACTTCATTATAGTATCCAGAAAAAGGACTTGTATGATTAGAAGTAAAATGGAAAGGGACTTATATTAAAATCAAGAGTTGGTCCAACAAGTTTAAAATTAAATTCACTTAGAAAATTATATAAATGGAATGGATTTGCCACAACAACTCTTACAAACTTTTTTTATGATCCCCTGCAGAAAGTAGAAATTGTTTTTTTTTTAAGAAATAAAGTCATTGATAAGTAAAATATGTGTATAGTAGTCACCTAAAAAGGTTTTAAAGAAATTCCAAAAAACTATTACACTGTATTCCTTTCTATCCTTATTGACCTTTTTTTTGATGACTGAATATCTAATAATTTCTTAATAAATGATATGATAAACTCAAGTAAGAAATACTGGGTGAATCTAGGTATTTTTTAATTAATAAAGTATAACATTTTTAATGTAGTTGGTTGGTCGACATATATTTGGGGTTGTGTGCTTGGTCAGAGACTGTTTCTTCAAGTAAGACAGACACACACATAAGTGGATCCATCTAATTTTTAGAGACAGGGGCCAAGTAAAGGATCCCCAGAATTGACTTGTCACCCCCAGAGCTAACTGTATTGATAATTTAAAGGATTTAAATCAATACACATAATTATAACCAGCCTTAGAAAATAATGCAACAATCTATTAAATTTTTAGCAACTTAAGCTGTTGGTATCACAGAAATAGTTGTAAATCACTGTATTTTTTATCATGATCCTTATCTTGATTATTAGACAATCATTATATGGATTTGTATTGTTTAAGTTGCTTTAAAATTTGTAAGTTATACAATGTCTAATTTCTGTTTGTGAAAGTATTTATATAATTTAAAACAATAAGTTGCCCTGTGACAAGACCTAAAATGGCAGGAAAAAACAGTGTACAGACGTTTCCATTTACTATTTATTTCCCTCATGCCTGCATAGTTTCTAAATGTTTGTTTATTTTCAGATGTAGCAAGCAGACTAAAACTTCTTCATGTACGAAAGAATTTTTATACCCTTTGCTTATCAACTATATTATTTAAAGTGCCAATCCCCGAAGTAGGATTGGATTTCCGGCCTAAGATCATGCCGTCTCTACCTAGGTGAATTCATAGTACTATGAATATTTTAAAAATTAGCATTTTCTATTTAAATAGATTTCATTTTATTGCGAGTATTTTATGATTTAGTTGTCGATTGTACAAAAAATCAAGATAGACTTTTCTTGTTTTCATATTAAATAAATATCACTTTCTAGTAATAAGTGGTTAACAGTTTTAAAATATCAAAGAATCAAAAAAAAACAGCAATAAGAGCTTTCAGAGCACAAAATAAAATCAGTTATTGGTATTTAGTATGCAGTGATAATGATTCCAATAATTCTTTTTCAGGATACTTTTATTGTAAGGGAAATGATTTTAAGAAAGTACTGTAATTTATAATAAAAAGTAAAAAGCTTGTTTTAATTGGTCAAGTTCAGAAAAAATGTAGATTACTAATCAACAGGTATTTTAGATTTATAGTATTGATTTTTGTGCTAATATTAAATTTCATAATTTCTTTTAATAGGCCCGGTAGCTTGAAGGATCCAGATATTGCAGAACTATTTGATAAAGAAGATCCTGAAAAAATATTTATCGACCTACGTGAGATTGGCCATGGAAGTTTTGGTGCTGTATACTATGTAAGTTGTTAAGAAAGAATTATTTAAAATATCTGTACCCTTAAAAAAAAATTGTGTCCAATGGACTCATTAGCAAGATTGCACTGGTTCTTTACATGAATGTTATATTCAAAAATAATTCAAAAACTAGTGTCCTAAGTAGGTTTGTGCTGACATAATAACATACCTGCCAACTGTGGCTCTAGTCAGTCGTTAGTTGAACAATTCACTAAACCTGATGTCTCTTTAGATTTAACTTGGTATTAACATTTTTGCAGATTCCATGTGGCAATTTTATCTAGATTTATCTTGGCTACATTTTTTTAATATAGAGAGATAAGTTCATAAGATTTTATTTTTAGGCAAGAAATAATGTCACAAAGGAGGTGGTCGCAATTAAAAAGATGTCTTTTACTGGAAAGCAGTCTGCTGAGGTAAATAATTCTAACCATATTACTGTATTTTTAAAAATTTCTCTATGTCCTATCTTTTGAAATTATTACTGTTATATTAGATAAAGTTTTACATATTCTTTTTATCTTGGGCACATGTGCGCTCAACATTTTAAATATATAATTTCTTACACTTATTGCTGACCATTGGGCAGTTTGGCAGTTTTTTTTTGTATACATTGTAGTAATGTGTAGTTTTATTTAGGGTTGTCTTCTTAAAAAAATATTCCTTCACACAAAATCTTTTTTCAGAGTTTTAAAATTTTTATTTTGTAGTTATTCTTAAACTGTATCAAAATTATCAGCTTAAAATACTTCGATTTTTATTTTGAATGAATTTGTTGAATGTTTTCTGAGAATGAATTTGTTGTATTTGTACTAATAACTTAAATTTGGTATTATTTTCTTGCAAGATAACTTTTAACCAAAATAATCGACTCTGAATACATGAACTATTTTTTTAATAATTTCTATGGATGTCTTTTTCTGATTCCACTGTGTTTTCCTTATTGTTATCATCTTTACTGCCTGTTACCATAAAAGTTATAGTCTTAAACAAGATGATTTATTGTTCAAGGTTGAATATACAAAATCTTAATAAAGCATATTATAGAACTTTCAATCCAGTAATTCTATCTTTGTTATATTATATTTAGAATTCGACTAATATATATACATACATAATTCCACTTTAGAAATGGCAAGATATCATTAAAGAAGTGAAATTTCTAAGACAACTCAAGCATAAAAATACAATAGATTACAAGGGATGCTATTTAAAAGAACATACAGCATGGGTAAGAATGTTTTCCTAATTTGGTTTTTTAAGCAACCAAGATTTTAGGTTTATAGATTTTTACTGGACCAATTATTTGCATTTAATTCTTACTTTTTCCTTCTTCTAGCTAATAATGGAATATTGCTTAGGATCTGCCTCTGACATTATTGAAGGTAAAAAATATTTTCATCCTTTATGATGTTTGAAGAAAAATTAGTATTTTTAAGTGAAAAAATATTATTCCAAATATTTTATGTAGCCCGTTTTTAAACTTTTCTTTGCAAAGAAATTGTTTAAGTTGTTCATTGGTTTGTAATTAATTAGTCTTGGTGGGGTAGGAAAAATTATTGAGGAAAAGATAAAGCTGTCTTTCCTACATAAACTTGGCCATGCCTATTTTTTTCTTTAACTTCTTTTTAGTTTTGTTCCACAATTTATTAGTCCTATTTATGTTTTGTACACATCTAACTTAAAACAATTAATTCTTTAGCAGATTGTATACCAATTATCTTAACAAAATTTGTTTTGCTACACTATATTAAGTTTAATACTACTAACACTACTACCTCATTAAAAAGAATCATTGTTATTAACTTGAAGTAAGCTTGCCAACTAAGCTATTCTTCCCTTTTAAAATGATTTGTATTCTCAAAAGTAATTAGCAGTTGTGTAAAAGGAATTAAGTTTTCTATTATTTCTTTAATTTTATTTTTTTTATATATTTAATTTTTTTCTTCTCAAAACGATGTTCTTTTTTAATAGTTCACAAGAAACCTCTTAAAGAAGAAGAAATAGCTGCAATATGCCAGGATGCACTTCAAGGCTTGGAATATCTGCATTCGTTGGGTAGAATACACAGAGATGTTAAAGCTGGCAATATACTGCTCACTGAAAATGGAACAGTAAAATTAGGTACCATTTTATTTATTTGTTCAGTATCTGTTTGTTTTACATATCTATAGTGAGTACTGTAACTAAGAAACTGTTCATAATTTAAATTGCATTTGGTAGCACATTATTATTAGTTGTTAAAAATCTGTTTTAGTCTGTATAATTTAAATTTACTAGTAGTTAAATTTCTTTCATTATATGCTTATCAATTTGGGCAAGTTTTGAAAACTTATTTGTTTTTATGATTATTCTTTCAACAAATATAACTTAACCCAATGAATTTTTTTTAAAGAATTAAAACATGTTACAAGTATTTTTTTTAAATATCTTATTCCTAAATTTAATATTAACATTGCTAATTAGTTGTCTTTTAATGTTTTTTTTTACAAGGTTATCATTGACTTAATTTCATTATGTTATAATGACCTGTAATTTTATTGAGTTGTTATTTACAGTGTTTTTTAAACCCAATATTTAGTTCTTACAAGCACATTGTAGGATTTACATTAGCAATATGTAAAAAAATTGGTTTAAAAAAATACTTTTCTTTTATTTGTATCTGTTTATTAAAATACTTGTCTAGATCTAGCATTCTTTTGTAATTTCTAGCTGATTTTGGATCTGCATCAATGGGTTCTCCTGCCAATTCTTTTGTTGGTACTCCGTACTGGATGGCACCTGAAGTGATATTGGCTATGGATGAGGGGCAATATGATGGCAAGGTCGACATTTGGTCCTTGGGCATTACTTGTATTGAGTTAGGTCAGTTTACTTTTTTTTGAATTAAAACAGAAAATTTTTATTGCAGCTAATGTTTTGTAGAGTGCTTTTCTTTGCTCATTTATTACAGCTAAATTCAATGCAAAAATATTGAAAGGCTTTTGCAAATTATTAGTAAAATAACATTGGTAATATTTTATGAGAATGTATCAGTGTAAGTAAATGCAATGTATTATAATAAATTGTCTTGAAAGATGTTAAAAATAAAATGATTGCCAGACTAATTTTTTTTTTATCTTAAACAGTATAATTAAATAATTTTTGCTTGTGTCAAATACATTTTTGTTGAATACTTGAGAATTTAGTTTGGCAGAGGTTGCAATTCTTTAACTGTATTGATTGCTGAAAATTTGTTGTTGCTGTCAATATTCTTAATGTTCTGTGGTTTTTACAGCTGAAAGAAAGCCACCTTACTTCAATATGAATGCAATGAGTGCCTTGTATCACATAGCTCAGAATGATTCACCATCTTTAGGTCCAGGCGACTGGTAAGCAGTTTCTATCGCTAATGTAAACCTATCGGATTTTCTATCTGATTAATACTTATTATGTAACAAAAATTTATATTAAAGTCAACGTTGGCATCAAAACTTTTTTTCAGCTTTTTTTTAATTGTAATATCAACACAAACTTTTTTCAAAATATAACTTTAAAAATATACCAAATCTTCAGCTATTAATCAGTTTGTAATATTATCCACATTAATCCAAAGTATATATTGAAAGTTTTTTAATCTTTAAATTAAATTTCTCTTTGGTACCAGACCTGTTTGAAGACAATGTCAGTTACCACTTTTCCTGTAATTACCTAAGTTTGACATTGATATGAGTTTTCCTTTTTGTCCTTTATGTGTTCCTTCTTTAGGGAAATTCTGGTATATATGCTTGATATAACATGTACCTCTTGGGGGATGTGTGGTAGCAAAGGGGTTAATAAATTGAGCAAAAAAAAAAAAAAAAATTAAGTACTTTGTGCACTTGTTAACAATCTTTTTCTTGTGAAGTTTTGTGCATTTCAAGAAAATATGTTGCAAAAGCTGTTTTTTCTTAATTATTTAGTTTTCAAAGAAGTAAAAACATTTTTTTACATTAGAAGTATGCTTTTTTTTAAAAAAAGAAGCTACTTAGTACTTGTCCTTTCATCATATTTGTCTTCAATCTGGTAATACCACTTGTAATTGCAGGTCCGATTCTTTTCATCATTTTGTAGAAACTTGTTTACAGAAACATCCTACTGACAGACCAAATGCTTCAAGATTATTACAGGTAATAATTTTTCCTTAACAGGGTTCCTGCAGTATCCAAAAAAATAAACCTAAATTTGAAAATTGTGTTATTAAGGATATTGGGTCTCTGGTTGCCTTTTTAATAACCTTTAAAAGACAAATAAATCCCTAAAAATGCAAAGTAACTTTTTGTTTGTACATTCACTTACAAGAGGGGTAAAAGAGGATCTTTGTCTTGCAACCAAAGTTTATGGTGTAGCCAACACATTAAAAAGACCCCGTGGTGCAGTGGTAGTGCTTTTTTTCATTGCTGTGGCACAGGTCCGGGGTTTGAATATCCCGGATTGGGTGAGGTTCACTCAACCTTTCAGCCCTTAATTGAGTTGATAAAATGAGAACCAAGCATGCCTGTGAACTAAACACTGTCCTGCTTAAGGTTGGCCACCTAACTGGCACATATGTCTAGCATTTTAGAGCCCTTCATCTCGAAAAGTGGATTGGGCATGGCAGGCCTTGGCCCAGTAATGGGCTGTGGCGCTGAGGAGTTTAGTAGTTTTCATAGTATGAAAAGCCAATCATAAATATGGATATTTTAATTTTGTAATGTTAAAGATGCATGTAATCTAGCTCTTAATTTTTTTCATGTCCTTAAAACCTGTGTTAATTAAAATAAAAGGAAATTTTTTTTCAATAATTATAATTAGTACAATTGCTGTATTTTTTTGTAGTGTTTGTTAATATAAACATGGATAACTATGTGTAACTTTTGTTCTTCTAAAAATTTTATATTCAGATTTATTTTGTTAAGATTCTTAAAAAAGCAAGTATCTTATACTTATTATTTTTACTTTAGCATCCATTCATCACAAATTTTAGACCAAACAGAGTAATAATGGACCTTATTCATCGTACAAAAGCTGCCGTTCGAGAGTTAGACAATTTAAATTATCGCAAAATGAAGAAAATTCTAATGGTGGATTCACAAGAAAATGAAGTGAGTACTGGAGAAACCGAAGAAGACAGTACTGTAAGTACTTGTAAACTATTTTTGGGGTTGGTTCTCCATCAAAAAGGGATTTTTCTTATTTTTCTTATTTATTATATTTGTTTTCTTAATCTTTTAATTATATTTATTTTGCAGAATTTAATTTATGATTATTATACTATAATTAATTGGAATGTAGTATTAAGGATTTTAACAAAAACCACTTGCCCCATATTTAAATTTCCATTGTCAGTCAAATTTCAAAGTTGTTTTTATTTGGTTTTTATTATGTGTTTTAGTACCTTTTGAAATTTTTGTTCTACTACACAAATTATTATTTTGTTGTTTTTTAAGAACATTGTATATAACGTTAAAGTAAAATAGCATAAGAAATCATCATCATCTAACATATAAATGTTCTTAGATAAATTCACTATGTAGACTTTTATTACTCATTTCTTCTTGCAAAGTTATATTTTCTAATTAAAAAATAATAGAGTATAAACTGTCATAGTTTTAACCAAGTTAGTTGTCATGTGATAAACTATCCAAAAACAACTTTGAATATTAAAAAAAATTTCATGGATTTTCGATCAAACACTTATTTCAAGAGAGACATTTCAAACATGTATTCAACGAAACAATATACTGAAACAACATATTTTAGGATCACTATCTCCCAACAATTGAAGCAAACTATATATTTCCCATGTAACTGTCTAAATCCATTCCTCTGCGATAATATATAGGAGGACGACCAGATCGGTGGTGACAGCAGCAAGAGCAACAGCATCACGAGCACCCACAGCCAGCAGAGTGAGAATGTGAGCGCGGGCAGCCAGAGCAGCAGCACAAGTAGTCTTCCGCCTGCTTCCGAGACAGACTCCACGTACAACTACCCCGCCTCGTTCAGGGAGCGGGGGGGAATACGTCTCAGTCCCTCGGTGAGTGCCCCCATTGTGTCTGTGGTATTAATGTAATGAATAATAAGAAAAACAATTGGTAGAATAGTTGGGATACAGTTAGCAGATGAAATGGGAAAAATGAACTTCAGCTATGATAAATCAGAAAAACTAAGTTTACTTTTCCGAGCATAGGGAGTTAAAATGAGATTGGTTCCACATGCAACTACCTTTTTTCCGACAGCGTTCGTAATACGTCTCAGTCCCTTGGTCTCTGCACAAAATGAGTAATAACAAATATTTAGACGAGACAAATAAATATAAATATAATGATATTATTGTACAATCAAAAGGGTTTCAACGCTATTGTCTTTATGATTTTTTTCCATTTAAATTCCACTTTGTTTATATTATAACACTAAGCCATGACACACTTACAACTACACTAACACACTCGCTATAATCCAGTCTAGGGATGCACCGAGTACCAAATTTGGCAAAATAACGAATATTCAGCCTACCTAAATAAAATTTTATTTTTTGTCAGATTGTAAGTTGTATTTATTATTCATCAATTTCAATTCAGCATAAACATATAAGTACACAATCAAACATAGTTTAAATACAATATAGCTATTAATTTTTAATTAAAGCAACGCAAAATAAAGTAGTACTCGTTTGTTATTGAAACAAGCCTTATAGAAAGTGTTTGAAACTTGGTAAAATCATAACGCGAAAGCAGAAGTATGAAAACAAAAACAGAAGTAGGTGGATTCCATGTAGATTGAAAATTAGTAAAAATAAAATCAAATCAAGGCTTACAATATTGCTATACAATTACAAAATTTTTTGTATCTGTTAGTGAAAAAATTACAATTGTAATCTATAAAGCAATTATTTTTTTTAAAGCCCACTCACTGTTACTGTTCCCTTAAAGATACATCTTATTTAATACAACTTGTAAAGTTTGTTTTACCTTTTTAAATAACAAAAACTTTAGAAGTAATAATTTGAGTTGATCAAAAAAGGAAACAATTACTGTTTGGGAATGTTTCGATGTTTTAAAAGATGATAACATGAAGATTTTTTTTTGTTTTTTAAATTTAACTATTTGGCTGACTAGTTAAACTATTCGGCTAAAGTGGCCGAGTACGGAATAGTAACCGAATATTCTTTGCATCCCTAATCCAGTCTAATATAATGCATTTATAACTGCAGAGGAAGCTATCTTAATGTGCATAGGAACATTGATGTATTGTACATAGGACCTTTTTTTTTTAAAGCAAATCTTAAAATGATTGGTGGAGTAGGTGGCTTACAGTTAGCTGATCTTTTTATTTTGTTATAATGAAATGCAAAGGAGAAAATAAACTTATCGAAAATAACTAGCTTTTTTGCAGATACATTAATTTTCTGCTCACAGTACAATATTTTTAAAATCTAGAAATAATGTAGGTAGTTTGGGCTCCTTGATATTTTAATACTATTTAAAAATTTCTGTAACAAAAATAATAATCATATACGGAACGTTACTTAAAAGGTTAATATTGTTCTTTATAAATTTTTCATATAGAATTCTTCATCTACGAGTCTTAATAGTGCTGAAGTCGGAGCAAATAATTTTGCCACCATACGAACTACTTCCATTGTGACCAGGCAAATAAAAGAGCATGAGCAGGAAAATCACATGCATGAACAGATGTCTGGTTACAAGCGTATGAGAAGACAGCACCAAAAGGCTCTAATACAAGTAAGAATTATTTTTTTTAACATTTCAAGTGTTAATATTTTCAGGTTCTCTTTAAAAACTTAATTTTCTGTTTGTTTAAAATAGACTATTATGTCCAACAAGCGTGCTTGCAGGCTTCTAGAGTGAAGACAGTTGGTTGGGAAAGTAGTTGTGGTAATCTGTTTGTCCAATAGAGTTTAAGAATTGTTGAATGATCATGTGATCAGCAACGACATGTTCGGGGAATCAGAAGCAAACTGTGCGGCCCATTTTTCGCGTTGTTAAACAGGGTGGCTACAGGATCATGGAAATCAGGGAATCATGGAAAAGTCAGGGAATTTAATCAATCTGGAAAAATCAGGGAAATTGATGATTTTTTAAAAAATCAGGGAAAATTTCCAAAAGTGCCCATTTTAACCGGTAAAAGAGGATAAAAAAGTTTAATCCTGAAAAAGCTTTCACTTAAGTGGTTGAGTTACTGCTTATTAATCTTTCGTTTTAACTGCCTTGCCCTTCCCCAAGCTCTAGCGCAATGTTATTCAACTTCGCCATTCTCGGCCCATATCAATAAAAACTAAACTTAAATTTCAATAAAAAACAAGTTTAAATTATAATTAAGAAATTTAAGATGTGAGAAATTTAATTAAAATTTGAAGATTACTTAAAATTTTAATTGCATTAAGATCTCTTCAAATATTGGCCAACTAACTTCTAGTGCAATCCAACATTGCTTCCTCATTGAACTTATTTTGCTGCCTGGTATTTTTTTTTTACAATCCATCCAACACCTAATAATACTTTATTTTTATATCATAGCTTGATAACCTTTATAAGTCTTATCATAACTAAAAAAATTTATTATATGGGCTTTAATGCTTGCTTTTTTGATAGATTTGTTTTAAAAAGCTCATTGTATATTCATTTATTTTTTTAAAATCTTTTTTTAATGTTAAATACACTAGAAAGTGGTTTTACTAATACCAGGAGGAAACCAGCATGCTAGTATAGTTCATTGCCGCAAATAAGGGAAATTTTTTACATTTAGCCTGGAAAATCAGGGAAAAGTCAGGAAATTTGTTTTCACAGATTCTGTAGCCACCCTGTTAAAGTTTAAATTCTTATTCTTTCTCTTCCACTCGATCGAACCCAGATTTTAACTAAAGATGTGTGAAGAATATGTAATCCAGAAAATTTATTTCATGAAAAAAAAATTATTTTAATTTATCATAAAATGAGCTTTTTACTCTTTTAACTTGCATTGTAGTGATTGTTTAAATTTTGACCTTGTTCTTTTGATCAATTAAATAGGTGAACAAAAATATTTAAACTTTTTTTTTTTATTTGATTAATTTGGCCTGTAAATACTTCATTGATTATTACATATTATTTAAATCAAATTATGATAGTGACATTTTTTGAGGAGTGTTTAAATATATTTAAAAAAAAAAAATTCATTACCTTTTTGAAATTGTTAAAATGCTAGTTACAGTGACGTGTGTATTGTGTGTGTATAAGAAATTGTAAATATAATGTTTTTGTGAATATAAAATCGAGAAAATTGGTAATCCAAAATGTAAAAGAGAACCAGTCAATATTTTAAACATTTTCTAATTAAATTCCTTCTCCTTGAATTTTTTTGTCGAAAAAAATTAAGCAATCAAAGTTTATTTTTCTTCAAAATTTAATATTTAACTCTATTTGTTTTTATTTTGTGTCAAATTTAACTGAAAAAATGTTGGAAGCTTTTTATGAAGTATAATAAAAACTATTAAAAAACAATTGAAATTCATTGTAAATCCATTAATTTTATTTTTATACATATATTATATAAATTTTATGCAACTGTTTTTGGTACTATTTTAGTAATTAGGAGACTATTTTTGCAACTACACTGCTAAAAAAAATTAGGGGAGCACATGTTTTAAACCCTTTCGCTCCTAATGATTCCATTGGGAGTCATCAGCTTGTGATTTTTTTCTGACTAAGTTAAATTCGCCACTTATGTATCGTTAGATGGAAGAATAACGTATTTTGAAGAATTTAATCTATATTTTTTTATATTAATGAAAATATGAAAAATATGGTAAAATAAATTTAACTTTAAAACAGTTTTAGAAAATAAATTTACCCTAAAATTTTCATGCTTGCATTTTTTAGATGTTTACAAATATATTTCAACTATTTTTAACAAAAAAAGTTTTGAAAAAATTATTGTTATAATTTATTAAAAAGTTATTATTCCATTTCCCCCCTTTAAATTTAAGTATTAAAAACTTAAGATTTTTTTCTCCTGTTTTTTATTATTTCATTTCGAATGCATAGTGAACCTATTTAAGTTCACTAAGTTGGGAGTGAAGTTAAAGTTGGAATTAAAAAGTGCTCCCCTAATTGTTTTGAGCAGTGTACTTTGAAAATTCCAGGCAACTAGAGTGACTTATTTTCCTAAATTTGACTGGAAACATGTGACTTAAGTTCTTTCGTCTGTTCATGGAAGTCACAATAATTATGCCAAAGCTCATGAAATTTTAATATTTCATTTTTTTGTCTGATATTTATGACAACTGTTTTTACCATTAAGTATTAAAGTTACATGTTTATATACTACATTTAATTCAGTTGAGGAATATCTCTCTGGTGTATTTAAAAATTTATATCCTTATCTTTTAGCTTGAAGCAAAATGTAAGCAGGAAATGGAAGAACATAAACAAAAGTTAGATAAAGAATATGAAAATATCCTTCAACAATTTAGTAAAGAATTAGAAAAGTTACAAATGCGCCATCAACAGGAGTTAGAGCGAAAGGTAAGATAATGAAATAAAGCATAAATTTTTTTAAAAAAAATTGCATTTTAAAGTTAATATTCTGATAGAAAATTCTTCTGTGGTGTTTTAAATTTTTTTACTTTATGTTTTTAGTTGAAACAAAACTTAGCAAGTGAAAAGCGTTTAAGTAAAAGTATATCACAGCAACATGAAGATGAGATTAAACGCTATACCGCACAGCAAAAAACAGAGTACAAGTATTTAAAAGACCGATTGAAGCGAGTAAGTACATTTCCTTTCTTGCCTATACTTTTATTTTGTAAGTTATGCATTATCCACTTAATGGCTTTGAGAAGTAACCTAAAAATAAATTTTGTCTTGGCAATTTTGCACAATTTTAACCAGTATAACTCCTAATATAAGTTCTTTATTGTCTTTTTCAAGATTTAAAAATAATTTTTTATGAGTTTTAACGAAAAAAAAACCCAATTATTTTGTTCTGGGAAATTTGGCTATGTTGGTTTTGTATCGTAAAATTCTTTTTGGTGTTATTATTTGAAATTAAAATACAATTGAAATGTTTGTAAAAGTATTGTTTTCTTCAAATCTGTGCGTTTTGTTCTTGATATAACATTGATTTTAACCAGCTTTTGTTTCATACTTATTTTAGTAATAAGGGGTTTTAATCTATTAAAAATATTAATTTGTTTAAAATTATAAATAATTAAGTGATTCCAAGGATTTGCCAATTGTGCTAAAGATTTATGTAAACCATATTGAACCTTAAACAATTTGTGTACAACTGGTTATTTAAATCTGTATTGTATGTTCCTTTACCTTTTAGGAAATGAGTGCCCACGATGGTTCATCAAGGCAAAAAGACGATGCGATGCGAAACCACAAAGAGGAAGTTATCCAACGCCAAACCGCTTCTATGCAGCGTCTTCAGCGAGAACACAGTGACACGCATCGCTTAGAAATTCGCAAGTTCCGCAGGCGGAAACTATTGCAGTACCACCAGATGGAGCAGAATCTGTTGAGAGATGTGAGTATAAAGTCTTCCGTGTGTGAAATTATTTCATCTTAAACTGTTTGTAGTCATTCTTTAAAAATGTTTCTATTAAATGTGTGTAAAATCGTGTCAATTATTAGCAGTCAATACTTGAACTTATTAAATTACAATGAACTTAAAGATTTTGTGAGAAAAGCTTAAGCTTTATAAAGAGATACAACTTACTTTGAATTGCAAAAACTGTTTTAAAGTGAACATTAACACTGTTGTAATTTTCAATCTTACTGTTAACTGTGGTCTGGTAATCTGTTTTGAGTTTCAGTTATAGTTTTTGTAAAAAAAAGTTAAATAAGCTTATAAGTGTTGAAAGTATTAATTTGTACAATGATTCTTATAATACTCTATAATAATACTGTTTTATTTTCAAATATCTCTAAAATTCTTCTATACAATTTATTTTTCTATACCTTGGAAAATAGCTCCAAATCTAAAGATCAATTTTTCAATAAAAAAAAATACCCTTTAAACTAAATTACCCCTTTTTCCCTTCAATCAGAAAAAGCCCTTATCGAACAATTGAAACTAAGTATCTCTTTTTAACATATAAACGATCTGATATTTTTTTTTTAATCCATACAATTACCCCCCAGGAACTGAATAAAAGACAGGGTCAACTCGAACAAGCCCACTCCATGTTGCTTCACCATCATGATATGACGCAGGAGCTAGAGTATCGCCAACAAAGGACAGTTCACCAGTTAAGGGAAGAGCATGTTCGTAAACAGCACCAGACTGAGCTTGCCAATCAGCAAGAGTATAACTCAAGAAGGGAAAGAGAACTTAGGAAGAAGCACGCCTTAGAGGTTAAGCAGCAGCCCAAGAGTTTAAAGGTTCGTTTCATTTTCATTCAAGTGAAAATTATTAAATTAATTTTAATTAAAGTCCTATTCGACCAGGGCCGGATTTGATGCGGCGGATTTGCGATGGCAAGTGCACCCCCTCCTCCCGGATTTCAAAGTTGAAAAAAAAAATAGAACAGTTTTTAAATATTCGCCAATTTCACTTACAATTTAGTGTGTAAAGGTACATAGATGATTCTAATATGTGCATCTATTTTAAACAGCACATATGCCACCATATTTTGCTACTAACCAGCTATCTTTACCTTAAGTGGGAGAATATTGTGACTGGGGCGGCAAATGGTAGCCTACAGGCGGCAAATCTTTAAATCTGGCTCTTTATTTGACACGATATTGGTGGTTTAACTCTGCAATTGATGAAAAATATCAATGGTTTCAGCACTTGTTTTTCCACTAGAAGAAAAGAAATGTATTGACAATTATCTGCTAAATAAGCGCTATGTATTATACCATAATAATAGGATATTAAGGATAAAAAGCCTAACAAATTGTTTTTTGTTGCATATGTACAGACTACAGGGATAGTAGAATTTTGATCTTGTATATTATTTTTGTTGTACCTTTCTGGTTGCAATGAAACTGTCTATTTCAACCCCTATATCCTCCTGAAAATAGGTTAAGATAAAGACCAATAAGATTTTGAGTTTGTAGCAACATATCAACAGGAATTTAGTAGAATTTGAACTTATTGAATGTGTTTTGGTTAACTCTATTGGTCTCGATTGCATTTCTAATAATAAAAAGTAATCCAAATTGGCAATAGAGTAACTTGGGTTATAATATGAGCTGCTTGCTATGTCCTAGAGGTTTACTATAGCAGGGATTTACATGTATTGTTTTGATTTGATTCTATCTCAATATTAACTCTTCTATCATTGCATCAGTGAAACATATCTGCTATTTTTTTTTTAAATCTGAGAATGCCTCTAAATTATACCAGATTACCCCCCCCCCCCCCTGTTAAATATGATTGACTCAACATTCTTGTGTGCAAAATATTGTTTTTTTTTATTGCATGTGTCTTTTACAACCCCTCCCCTTCTAAAAATATATATAATGTATTTTCCCTATTATGACTGATCTTGAACCTATATTTTTTGTGCAATAGTTATTAAATTTAATATTTGTAAAAAGTGCTAATTGTATTTTTATCTTTGTTTAGCAAAAAGAGCTGATGATACGAAAGCAATTTCGAGAAACATGCAAAATACAAACTAGACAGTACAAAGCTTGGAAAAATCAGATTTTAGCTTCTACACCCAAAGAAGATCAAAAATTAGTTATTAAAAAATTAAAGGAGGAACAGATGCGTAAACTAGCAATTTTAGGAGAGCAGTATGAGCAAAGTATTGCTGATATGCTCCAAAAACAATCAGTAAGTACCTATCAATAAGACCAATTTATTAGTTTTATAGTTGTAGAGGATGATGTAGCCAGGATTTTTAAACTTAAATTGAGTCTATGAGCATTGTTTTGCAAAAAAACATATAGTCAGAGCTATACTAATAGAATTTATGAAAAAAGACCATTGAAAACTAAGCTTAAATTTTTTTTATGATGAAAGAAAAAAGTTTGTCACCCCCAAAACAACACTACATACATTACCTTAACAGCTTGGGTATTTTAATTTCCGATAAATTAAGTAATTTAATGAGTATTTTTCTTTTACATTTGAAATTGAGATATTTATTGTACAAGTAAGTGCATGCTTTTTTTTGAAAAAGAGAAATGAAAAAATTGCCTATTTTTCAGACTTGTCATTTTTGCATAGATATGTATATAATTCTATTTCATTTATTTTCCAGATTAGACTAGATGAGTCTCAAGAGTTAGAATACCGCCAATTAAAAGATCAATTACAACAAGAATTGGAATTGCTTACTGCCTTTCAAAGTAAAATTAAAATGCAAGGAGAAGCTCAACGAAATAGAGAAAGAAGGGAGTTAGAAGATAGGGTATCAACACGTCGAGTTCTTTTAGAGCAAAAGGTAGGTTTTAGAAGTTCTTGCAAATGGCCATTATTTTTTGCTTTTAATAAATTTAAGAATTCAAAAGACGGGTAAGAAACATACTTTATGCAGATTATAGGGAATTTTTTTAAAAGAACTTGATAGTAAGTTCTACTTGTTTTAAATAGACTAATTGTTTGAATAGAAAAGAACCACAACCGTTTGTCCTATCGGTGCAGTGGATAGTGACATTAATAGTTTTTGGGTATTTGTACCCATTTTACAGACAGCCATGTTATCAATGGCTAGGTATTTATTATAATCATAATCATACAAAAATTACATGTATTAAAAGCAGGACAGGGTTCTAATACCTATGATTTATTTATGATTCTAGATTACGTTGTCCAAATTTCTGGGTTAAAATTATCAAATTTAGTTCTGGGCTAGTATTTGGTATTTGTGTGGACTGCCACAGTACTTCCCTTCCAGAGTGGTATAGAGCTGCCCGTACCTTTTCAGTGGTGACCTCGAACCTCTTGCTCTTTCCAGTATTGGGCTAGCATACAAAAGGTTCCGGAATCTTGTCCGGGTCACCAATGAAGAGCTACACGGCTACCCAATTCTAATCCCAGAACCTCTTGCATACTAGACAATACTGAACCGTCTGCGGTAAGGTAATTACTTGATCGAGATTGCCAGTATTGGGTATTTGTGCTGACTGTAGATATCATAGTTAAAAGTATTAGATCAGCGAATCATGTGACATTAAATGATAACAACATGGCACTTAATGGAGACCTCAATTTAAGGGCAAAAAAATCTGTGTTGCCCCTACTTTAAGAAGAAAAATACTATGACATCATAAAAATATCACAAAAAAATTCCCCCCCACTCCCCTTAAAAAAAATAAGAAAAATACTAGAAAAGTGTTTTAAGTCAATAAAAATAATCTATAATGCAGCGAGTATTTTTTGCTGCAATTTTAGTATAAACTAGTATAATATCTATATTTTCGATGACGCCGTAGCATTTTTCTCATCAAAGAGATGGCAACAATGGCCTGTTTGCCCTTAAATTCTGGTCTCTATGCGCGTCTTGTCGTTAGCATTGGAGGTAGACCACCAATTAACTAATTTATTCACGGGATTCACCAATCTAATACTTAAACTATGATATCTATGGTGCTAACTGTCAAACTATAAACCATTTTTGTTCGCGTCTCCTTCCAGATGGAGCTGGAGAAGCAGCAATTCCAGGAGGAGCGCGCCGAGAGGCAGAGGCTTCTGCTGGAGCGGCAAGCACGCGAGATCGAAGCATTCGATGAGGAGAGTGCCCGCCTGGGTTTCGATGCCATGGCCATCGCGGAGGCCTCTCAGGAGCCCCTGCCCGCGGACGACCTGAGCATCAGCGGTAGCATGTTGAGCCTGGCCCACAGCAACAGCGCTAGTTCGTTTACTCACACCGCACTCTAGGATTCGCCAGTGCTACTATTTCTCCCGTGCATCTCCGCTTCGTCAAAGGAAGGAATGTTGATGAGGGGACGTACATAAATTACGTCTTGCAAAATTTGGACTTTTTTGACCCCTCCCTTCCCCAATGTCACGCTGCGTCACGTTTGGTCGGACCTCTCCCCCTAAAATTACGTCACGTTTGTCGCACCCCCCCTTTTTTTTAAAGTTAATTTTAATATTTTCCTTTGTTTAAGTGTTTCTTATGATGATCTTATGATAAAAAAATTCAGATTTCTTTCTAAAAATCGTTCTTATAAAAAGATTTTCCTTGCAAAATTGGAAGTTTTGAATCGTTACGTCACGCAAGCGATTACCCCTCCCCCCGTCCATTTCACGATTCGTCACGTTGTCGCAAACCCATTCCTCCCCCTATGAGCGTGACATAATTTATGTACCTCCCCTGACTGTGTATGCTCCTGAATGTCTCGTTTGGCTTGCAAAGGTGTAGTGGACGAGAACCTTGTGTAGATTGATTGGAACCAAATGGAGTTTTTTTGAGGATGCTTCATTTGCAATATTTTTTGAAGATTAATTTGGAATTTTTTTTTAATACTCACATTTTGCATTTTTTGATCCCCCCTTAATTTAATACACAGGAAATGATCTACCCTTCTAGTCTAAGACCTTTTACTAGAGACCATAGAAAGTTATAAGTGTTCTATGTTAACTTAAGAAGTAATTAGTTCTTATATGATCCGCCATCCAATTTCTACCATGTGTTGTAAACTTAGTGTTATCCTGGTTAGTTTTCTGATGGTGAGGCCTCAGTATTTTCTGAGCCTTATTTTTTAGACTTGGTGCACACAAAAGGAGTGCAATTCTAGAATATTATTTTTTAAAAGGTTTAACTAAGATCAATAGCTATCGACTATATAAAAAAATATCAGGGGTATAAAACATTTCTCTATCAAGCTGTGATAGGTATATAAAGTCTGTCACAGTGTTTTTTCTTATTATAAATAAATATATATTACCTTAGAATAAAAAAAATTAAAAATTTCTGAAGAAAACTAAATTTCAGTTTTTAATCTTGAAGTGCTTGGGTCTTAGTAAACTTTAGAAATCACGTTTTATATAGCATTTACAATGCTTCACTTTTGTGTGCAGTCTGAATGATAGAAATCATCGTAAGAGCTGTTGTAAATTTATTTGATGTGCTCACCTTAAACAAAATTAACTTCCATCTGTACATAGCACTGTATAAAATGTCACTGTGAATTGTTTAATAAAACTGTAGATTATATGCTTTTTTTATTAATAAAATATGTACAGAAAACAATTGCCTTTGTTATTCTTGTATTGATGCAAACACATTTTTCATTTCCAGCAAAGAATCTTCTTTCTTTGCACAATCTGAAATAAACTAAGCTCAAGCTGTAGTCATGAAAGAATTGTTAGAATTATTAAATTACACTAATTCCAGCCTGTGGAGTTTATATTTTTTTTTACAAGATACCACTTTCTTGATCTTTTACTTAAAATATCTTGTGAAATAAAAAACTACCTTTAACAAGTACCAGGTGTTGCACAGGTGTACCCTTAAAAATGCACCTTAGAGCTATAATAGAACGAACAGTCTTAATTCAATGTTTTGCTATACCTTGCTAAGTTATAAACCGGACAACTTGTACTACATTCCACTTCAACGAAAATAGCAAGCTTACTTTATTTTGTCAAGAGAGAGAGGTCCCCGTTAATAGACAAACCCATTTATATAACTGTATCCCAAAGAGAAAACAATTGCCAACTAACCAACCAGCACCAAAAGAAAATCAAATCGTAGTAAAATCTTAATGATAGTAATTTGTTGGAAGTTAGCATTCTATGTATTTTTACAATTTGAATGTCTGACTGCATGTAAGTCTATTAATAAACATCTAAAAAAATTAAATGGAGTTGAAGTATCTGATCTGTTCTGTATCTGATGAAGCATTAAAAGTCTAAAAAATTCAAATTGCAATCGTACTAATTAAACTCGCATACTTGTACAGCTGCGGAAATAAACAAGTTGGTTTGTTACAGAACCTGTCACTAAAACCGCTTCCACACCATATTTATGCTCACAGGAAACACACTTATTATACACCTCAGAAAGAAATTCGCCTAACAGAGACTTCTAATTTAGAATTGTAAACGCCAAAATTAACTATTTTCATTCATTTACTTTGTCAAATTAAAAATGACTCATTATCGTTTGCTAAATTTGTTTGGAATTCGTGGAATAATGATGCAAATTTTTAATAAATATAATTCTTTTAGTCGCCGGAATTTAATTTACAGTTCGAAAAATATATAATTAGTAAAAATGATGCTTTAAAAATAAAAGAGAAACTTTGCATATATTTTATGCAAAATTAGAATTCTTTATACATCTTTCTTCATACATATATAATGAACCATCAAAAGAAGTCTATTGTGATATTTCAATAATCCAAACCAAATTATATCACATAAATAAATTTTCTTTCAAAGGTTTCATTTTTATTTTAAATAAAGTTTCTCGTACGTTTGCGAAATGGCAACAGTGAAAAATGAAAATATTGAGTGAAAATGGAATTCGCATGTTATTTCAATGTAGATTAAATTTTTAGTTATTTAAATCTTAAATATACTTCTTATTTAAATTTTTTAATGAAATTTGGGATGTAACCTAGCCCGATTTTTTGCTTTAAAATGACGTATTCCAATTGTTTGTGCGACTTTTGGTTCGCTCATTGAACGAAAATGGAATTTGCATGTTATTTCAATGCAGATTAAAATTTTAGTTATTTAAATTTTAAATATACTTCTAATTTAAATTTTTTAATGAAATTTGGGATGTAACCTAGCCCGATTTTTTACTTTAAAATGACGTATCCCAATTGTTTGTGCAACTTTTGGTTCGCTCTGTGAAAGTGGGTGACGGACAGACGGACGGACTGAACGATTATAAAACCTTCCACTTTTTACGTTATAAACGTAATGTGGAAGCTAAAAAAGTATCACTAGTGATTATTTCAGCCGTTAGTCACCCTATATAATCGGACCTTTTTGAGATAGTGAACAATTAACATTCTGAGTTAATTGCATGACACAAAATTTGCATAAGGGGTCGTCTTCATAATAAAAATGTTTCTAACTTTGAAATTTCCAATGCGCAACACCCAATTTTAATAACTTAGAAATGCTAAGCACTCTCGAAAACCCTTAAATCTAAGTTTTTGTTACATTTGGATAAATATTTGACGAGTTATTCAATCGAATCACTTGTGGATCTTTTAGGGACCGTCTCTAAAATGACAAGCAAGCATGCATGCAAGGCCGTCTTTATTTATCAATTACACATGTAATCTCATACACAGTCCCCTAAAGGGTAATTGAAAAGTATTTTGTGATTTACTCAGCAAATTATGAATAAAAATTTTGAAAAATTGGGATTTCGCTTAAACTTCCTGTCTTAAATTTACTTCTGTAAAAATATTTAGGGGTTTCTATTCATGTTTTTTTAAAAACTTAATATAATAATTATTTAACAATATAAAAATTGTTTTAAATACCAAAATATTGACTGCATTTTGTTTGGGTTGTTGTAATTTCTTTTCAGTAAAAAATTCGTTTCATTACCTTAATTATTTATAGATTGGGATAGTTTTTTATGTGCAACTCATTTAACATTACGACACCTAAACTTTGCACGTCTCTAACTCCCCTAATAATGCTTAAAAACTAACAAAATTTGGCATTTCGTATTAAAATATGTCATAGATTAGAAATATGGACTCAAAAAGGGGTGTTGCTATTGGAAATTTTAAAGTTAGTAACATTTTTAATATGAAGACGGTCCCTTATGCAAATTTTGCAATTAACTCAGAATGTTAATTGTTCACAATGTCAAAAAGGTCCGACTATATAGGGTGACTAACGGCTGAAAAAATCACTAGTGGTACTTTTTTTATTTCCGCAGCTGTACCTCATTTTCATTTATTTTGAAAGACCAGAAATTCATGACGGTTCTAATCTATGTTAATAATTAAAAAAAAAATCAACTTTCAAATAAAAGCCAGCTGAAATTAGAAAGTAGCAAAATAACTTAGTTTTAATGTATTTATTAGTTATTCAACACCTTTCGCATATAGTTATTCATTTCCTGGTTAAAACGGAGATAGATTGCAGACAGACAAACAGTTACACCTTATAAGTATAGGAAATTTATTTTATTTTGCTATAGTCCAACCAAATGCTTAATACAGAAACCATTTCGGCAAGTTGGATCTGGCTGGAATCAATCTTCTGTGTTACGTGAGTTACTTTGGTGATTACAGCTTCTTCAGATGGTGAGATAATTTGTTGTACCTAAAAAAAAATGAATATATTAAAGCGCTTAGTTTGTTTTAAAACATGTGAAATGAATTTCGGTCTGGACCAATAAGCTATTCAGTAACTAAATTCTTGTTAATTTGTTTTGTTTTAGAAAATTACATAACGACCTAATAAATAGCAGGTGTGGATATGTATACCTATAACTGACAAGTGTATCAACAGTAATTTTCTAGTTTGGGTTCTTCCGTTTTTCCAAGTGTGATACTATGAAGCACAACTTAATAGATCAGGTTAGTATTTATTGTGAAATTCATCCATCAAACTCTATGGTAATGAATTTTAAAATTTGACAACCTTTAAAATATAACAATTAACTTCCTTGAAAAAAAAAAGATACATTGAAAATAAATTTTATTTAAACACTAAAAAGGGTAAATAACGGTGAAGAGAAATATAATTTTTAACACAACCCTCTATTCTTCTTTAGATTGCTCTTCTTATAAGAACTTAGGACTTTCTTGTGTTCTACCGGTAATTAACCTAAATTTGCCTTTATCAAAACTCCTTAATTTTTTTTACCTCTTCAATTTGTCCCTCATCAGCACCATCTTGCCTGAGGGAAGCCACAACAGCATCGATACGTTGCTTTTTGACCAGCAGTCTTTTGTTTTCTTGATACTGTGCCTCGCTGCAAATGATGAGATTAAACAGAGCCTGATAGCATCGTTCCAACATTATCCGACAAACCTATCAAGTGGTAAGGAAGTTTTATGAAGGAAGTTTGTTTTAGAAAAGCAAAGCTTTAAGGGTCTTATATACTAACAGAGCTAAATAAAATTCCAATAGGGAAACTTTGGCCCCTGTTTTTAAATAAAGCATGCTACATATGTACTTACGAAAACTTAACCAAAAAATACAGAAGCTATTTTGATATTACAATAATAAGTATAATTTTAAAGACACTAATTAGTTATAATTAAAGCAAAATGTGAGTAATTATTCACAAACTACAGATGGCAGCACGTAAATATCTAAACAAAAAATAGTTTCAATTGTTACTAATTAATATCTTTAAAATTTTACTTAATTATTTTCATGGCAAAATAACTTTCTTTCGTATTTTTTGGTAAATATTCGTGAGTACATGTCACATCTTTATTTATAAACAGGGGCAAAAGTTTGCCCTTTGGAAATGTACCAACATCTGTTAGTATACAAGACTCTCAAAAGAGTGAACTATAATTTACCTGATTCATGTCAATTCGTAATAAATAAAATGTCTGGCCATGAGAAAAGTCTGATCCCTTTGGTAGTTCCTGTAACAGTACATTAGAGTGTAATGAAGATTCTATTAATGTTTATAGAAAATTCATTTCAATATAATAAAGTAATACAATAAAAAAGTTTAAATTTTTTAAAAATAAAAATTAAGATTGTTTAAAAATTTAGACTAAATTTGTTTTAAGAGCTAAGATTTAGTCTATAGAAAACATAAACGTACAAAATTAAAGCCTAATTTTAAATAGCATATAATAAGATATTAATATATCGCACTGTACGCAGAAATGTGACATATCGCACAAATATGACTTTTCGCATAATAAATGCTATAATAATAAAAATTTAAATATCTACCGATTAAAGCAACAATTACATTAATTGGTAGAATAGTTGGAATGCAGTAAGAGAATCATTTATTTTTCTATAATGCAATGTAATGAAAAATTTCAGACGATTTTTATGATAAAGTGCGATAGGTCTCTTTTCCTCGTATAGTGTGATATGTAGGGGAGAGGAGGGAGGATTGGGACATTTTCACATAAATATTTTTTTATTCATTATCCCCTGCTTATTTATAGATGCAAAGGGTTAAATAATAAACTTACATGTTTTCTATTACTTATAAAAAATACACCCCATTTTTATGTTGAAAAATTTTATTACTGTTGAGAAATTCAAATCACAAGAATTTTGTCCCATTCCTCCCTCTTGGGTGGGAGGAGTGGGACATGAGTATGGGAGGGATGGGACGCATTTTAAAGTTAAAAAAAAAATTATCGAATATCATAATGAGAAAGGTTAACATCAAAAGAAAAGCAAGACTGTGCTCTACTGGTCCCACCAATCAATATTGGCGGCAGCAATTTCATCATATTATCGCTTTTTCTATTATACTATAGTCATCCCGTTGAGGAAAATATAAATTTCCGTTCGTATCCCTTCTCAAAAGTTTTACATTGTATCTATCAGCATTGTCAATACTCTCCACCGTTGCAATGTAGAAAACAATTGACCGTTTGGTTTGGAATTTGACAAACACAAAATTATACTTGCCTATGTTAGGATTGTATTTTATCCAGTCAATTTCCATGTCATTATCTGAACTGTCATGTAATGAAAATAATGATCCTTCGCTATCACTGTATTCATATCTTTGAACGGTAATTTTGTTTTGAATTTTTAAATTTTAGGCTTGCACATATATATTTAAGTTGGCACCTTTTTTCCCTAGTCTGGCAGTTTCTGCTTCTTCAATTTCCTTCTCAGGGATATCTGTTAATATTCTTGTTTGTCCTTTACTTTTATTTCGTGGATTCCTATGGTTCTGCTTTAGGAAATGGGTCGTATGGACACGAGGAAGGAAGAATGGACTAGAAGGAGGAGGAACGGACATGTCCCATTCCTTCCTCTTTCAGTGTGTCCCATTCCTCCCTCTATATAATGCTTCTAAAAAATAACTTCTCAAATAAGCCCTGCTGACTTTAGGCTTAAGTAAACTGCTGATAATCATACATTGTATCTTTAAGAGTAATGTTACACTATATTATGCTTGTTTTAGAAATTACATGAGTAAGGAAATAAAACTAAAAAAAGATTAAAACCTTTCTCTGGAGATGTGAAAATAAACTTTTTCCAAATGTAAACTGAAAGTTGAATCTGGATAAACTAGAAATAGGTAACAACAAGAAGCTATACATATGCTATCTGGTGGCGAGACTGGAAATAAAATTAGGTTATTTATTTTGCCGAAATTTCAGCTGTCCCACCCCTCCCACCGTCCCAATCCTCCCTCCTCTCCCCTACTAACAAAGTTAAATATAACCTGCTTAAGAATTTCTTTAAAAAATAAATACATTGATAGGTTAGGAAACTGGTTACAATATCTTAATGAAGTATGCGCTGAAATTAGAAGTTCTTCAGGATAAAAAATTAAGATTTAAAGATATGCTTACATGAGACAAAATATAATTTTCTTCTATCAATTTAAAAATATACTCTTTTGTATCTTTTGGATGAAGCATTGCAAGTTCTTCGATTTGTTTGGGTTCAAGAACTTTTTTAGCCAATAAAATTCTGAAAAAAATATATTATAAGTATTTCAAATGCATTTTACATATAAGGATACATTACTACATAAATAGGTTCTTCACATTTATTGTCCACTATAAACTGTTTCTACACTAGGTTATCCACCCACTCATGGTTACTCAAAGCCTTGTGCTAACAGATGCTACTGCAACACTCTTGCCTTCCAGGCTACGACAACAACAATTAGGTTTAAGCATTTCAAAAACATTTACAAAATTTAAGTGCATTATTTTTCTTTCTATGTATTTAAAAATTTTGTTAAGTTTTCTAACCATAAGTATAGGCTTTTAATTAATCACTCATGATAATATTTTTTGAGCACAAGGATGATTTTTTCTCAACTTGATTAGCTGAGAATAGTAAAAAAAGTTTATGAGATTTAAAGAAAACACATTGAGCTTTAAAAAAAAAAAAAAAAAAAAAAAAAAAAAAAAAAAAAAAAAAAAAAAAAAAAAAAAAAAAAAAAAAAAAACACACATTGACAACAACTTTGAACAACACTACCATTCTTTTCTAATTCTAAAATTATCATAAGGGAAAATACCTGAATATTCTTGCACACTTAGATCCAAAGCTATCTTGAACAACAGAAGCTGCTGTCTCTTCTACAAGCCTTTTTAATATTTTTACTGTGTTGACGACATACATTCCATTTAACCTGTCATCGGCTTTTGATACAAAACTCCTTTCTCCTTCACATAGGTTCACAAGCAACCCATCTAATTCCTAAAAATAGATAATAAAATTAATTTGGAATTCTATATCTTAGTGGAAAAGTAATTAAGCAAAAATCCATTTTGCTGTTATAGGTAAAATCGGCCACTAAACAAGATTGACAACAGTGTTTTGGTAAACTCAATAAATATGTTTATCCCTCATTTTAGCTAGCACAATAAGCTTATAATGAGACCGTACAATAGATCTCTGGTGGCAGTTCTTGGCTCTAACAGAGCCCTCCTCCAGAGTCATAAGTCAAGCTTATAATGTAAAAAGTAGAAGCTATTATAATCATTCAGCCTGTCTGTGTGTCACCCACTTTCATAGCTGCAACTACAAATGCTACAGACAAGTGCGATAGGTCAAAAAATTCAGTGCATTGAAATGAGAAGACATTGAAAATATCAGAAAAATTTGGATTCGAAGTACTACTTCAATTATTAAAACTATAAAATGTAATGCTCTTTCAAAAAGCATAAGAAGCCATTTTTATTAGAATTAAATTACCATTGCATTCACATCAATCGTTAGAAACTTCATTTCTTTTAAATAATAAATTAAAAGAAATTTATTTTTGCGTCATCAATCAGTTTGTAATGACGTCAAATATATTTCACAAAGATATTCTTTGTTTGTATGTTGATAAGAAATGTTTTGATTCTATTTATTAGCGAGGAATATTACATATTTATTCTTAAAATATAAATTAATTTAGCAAATGATAAGATAATTTAATAATTAATAATGATAATTTATGTGGGTTTCTGGCATTCCAGCTAATCACCAAAACTCAGAAATACACATTAAAAAAAAACCTCTTTTGCAGTATGCTTACTTGTGATTTAATAGTAGTTTTTGACAGCCTCTTCAGAATGTCATGATATTGTACAGGGTTTGTAGTTTCCGTAAAAGTTTTAGTTTTGAGATCAGATTCACTCAAAATAGCTCTCACCACTTCAGAAGACTTTTCATCAAAGTGATTGGTACATGCGGATATTATGGCTTCATCTCTAAAGAACATGAGAAAATAAGTATAATCATTCACAGATAGTGTGCAAAGATATGTAAAAAGATTGTGTGCTTCTCCTGCTTATAGCACACATTTACGAACCAATTTTTTAAAAACAGAGACCACTTAAAAAAGAAAGGACCTCTTATTTATTAGTTTAATATAGATTTATTAATAGTAAAGTAAGATAATAATCTTACAGTAAATTTTGTTAATATGGGTTGTTTTTGTCTCTATCATTAACTAAAAATATATTCAATCTTGAGCATAGCTCAAATCTTTTAGCAGAAAAATTTATTAAATTATTATTATTTTTTTTAAACTATGTATGAAATTTTAGCAACACAACAAACCTTTGACATTACAAAACAGGATTTTTTAAACGCAATGTCTCAGCAAAAAAAAATAATAATTAACATTTATTAAGCTACTGATAAACATAGCAAAATAATGTAGCAACTCTACTATATCTTAGGATAAATTCTATTCAATATAAGTTTGAAAATAGCCCATTTGAAGCTTTATTGAATGGTATATTAAATAATATATTCACGAATAATATATAATAATTGAAGCACACCTAAAAAACTGTTGAAATCTGTCGAAATTAAGCTTCCAGTGAATACCAGCATCAGGAAATTCTAATTTTTTCCTCTTAGCTTCTGGCTCTTCATTTGCATGTGGTTCAAGAATACTTAAATTAATCTGAAATTTTCCCATGTTAGCTTTTTAAACGAAATGAAAAAATATAAATTAAACTAGGAATAAAAAAATACTTAATTTAAGATATTAACTAAACATTTTATATTATAAATATCTGATGTTTTTAAAGGTTCATTGAGTTTGTTTACTCAATGAATCTTTTTTTTTACTTATCTTTTTGAAAAAGTAAAATCGAATTATATGGAGAGTAAAATCCATATTGGTTATTAAAACAATTATATACTAATATATGGTAAAAATACTAAAAGAAATTAAATATTGCATTAGTGAGATTCTTGATTGTTAGAAGATTCTAGCTTAAAGTATACTATTTTACCTCAAGAATATACAATTTTACTCTAGAAAATTATATAAAAAAGCATGCTGAATACCTCAGGAATATTAAAAAGTTCAGCTTCTGAAACTGAAAGATTTTCTTCTTTCTTGTTACCAGAAAGTTGAGGATAAGGACAACGTATAAGATGATGATATTCAACCAGCAATTTGAATTTTTTACAAACATCTTCAGTAGAATGGTCTAAACATGGGTAAATAAACACAAAAAGGACAATTACGTATTGACAAATACTATTTTCAAATCAATTATCATTTTAATTTTTTCCCTCAATCAAAATCAAATAATTTAAATTAAACTGATAGAATACTCAAATCAAAAGAAAGTCTTAATACAAACTAATTGTTGCTATATTCATCATTTTAGTCACAATGATGATGATTTTGCGAAAAAAGATAGTTTTGGGGTGGAATATAACCTAATTTAATTAAAACTATACAAATAAGTTTTAATTATTCACTAAATAGCATTTAATGATAGTTTAATTAAAATAAAGTAATAACCCTAAATTAAAAAGGTTTGAACTTGTCATAATGAACAAAATATATTTCATGCATGTATCAAAGTTCAATTGAGTTAATGCTGTGCTTTTTGCTAGTTATGTCAGTTAAATGTTTTTTGCTTGTCTGTTGAGACATTTAAGGCCATACTTTTTTCTAAATTCTAATCATACCTCTTGAAACAATTTTTTTTACAGTTTTACACTGTTCTACCACTTTAAGGGCGTCTGGCACCTCCACAAAGCCCATGCTAAATTGTCCGACTTTTGGGGCAACTCAAGAATTAACTAATATCTAAACTTAAAATTTTCAGTTTCATCCATATACATTTTAAAGTATTTTAACACAAGATTATTTTGAAAAACTAAAAACTAGATGAAATATGAATTTTTAAAGATATCTTTGAAAAATGTCAATATTTTATACCTAAGAATTAAAAAAAAAAGTATACATTTACAGACTATTTCCTGTGTTAAAATACTCAAATATACTTGTGAATTACACATAAAAAAATTCAAGTATTTAAATGAATAACATTTTTAGTTATGTGCCCCCAAACATTTTAAGTAAGGACACGATTAAAAAATTGCAAAAACGAGAAAAACCAATTTAAAGTTTTTATTGTTAACCCATTTCCTTACAAATGATTTTTGCTTCCTTGTAATATTTGTTAGGAATAACATTATTGAATCCCTAGTCGTTTGGCGTAAGGAAAGGGTAAAATAAACTGGCTTTTAATGTCAAAAATATTTTTCAAATCGTCTTGATGCTGTGTGACATTATTAATAAAGGTTGTAATAGTATTTTTTAAGCTAATAATTTATTTTTATTTTTTCACCGATTTTGGGGTACTGTGTCCCCTTAACCAGTAAAAATTGCTTTTAAAATTCTACTTGCCAACTCCTGTAGTATCTTTGGCATCTTGTAATCTTTCAACAACTTTTTGAATTGCTTCACTCATAGTTAGTTTTCCATTATTAAGAATTTCTTCAACCAGCAGATCTGCAGGATCACCAAATCTAATTAAAATATTTAAAAATCAGTAAAGGTACAGGACATAAAGAATATATCATGTGCTGCTTTTTAGATTCAATTATTAAAATTGTCCAGGGGGATTTTCAAAGTCTGAAAAGAAAATTGTGACTTAATAATTCTATCTTACAATGACTCAGTTGATCCATTTCATAAGTCCTAATAATTTTATTCAATAGACTGATCACTAAATTTTTTTTTGTCAAATATAAATTTCTAAGAAAACAAGTTGGTTTGTTACAGAATATGTCACACCGCTTCCACACAGCATTTACACTCAACAGGAAACAAACTAACAACACCTCAGAAAAAAATTCGCCAAACAGGGCCTTTAGCTAGTTTTAATTCAAACATTTCTAAGCCAAAATAATAATTTTCTTTAAACTTCTTTTGCAGATTTGATAATTAATTTTTTTGTATGCTAATAATTTTGAAGTTTGAAAAATAATTATGTATTTTTTTAATAAATATCTCTTTGCAGCCACAAATTTACCTTTCGAAAAATAAATTAGTAAAATTTTTGCTTTAAAAATAAAAGAAACAAGTCTCATAATAAAGTTAATATAATGAACCATCAAAATAATTTTATTGTGCTATTACAACAATCCAATTGAATTATATAATAAAAATAGATATTTTTTTCAAGAGTTTTATTTTTGCTTTAAATAAAGTCTCTCGTATGTTTGATGTAATGGCAACAGTGAAAACATGAAATAAAAATGGAATTGGCACGTTATTTCAATGTAGATTAAATTTTTAGTTATTTAAATTTTAAATGAAATTTCTAATTTAATTTTTTAAAAGAAATTTGGAATGTAGCCTAAAGTAATTTTTTGCTTTAAAATGATGTATCCCACTTGTTTGTGAGACTTGCGGTTCATTCTGTGAAAGTGGGTGACAGACAGATATACAGACTGAACAATTATAAAACCTTCCACTTTCTATGTTATAAGCGTAGTGTGGAAGCTAAAAATGGAGATAAGACATAGTCTTAGTAACTTACTAGACATTAAAGTCATATAAAAATATTATTAATTTTTTTAAATAATTAAATTACTTACAACAACTGAGCACAATAGGCATAACGCTCATAATTCAACAAGCGCAAAACGCTTCCTTGTTTCACAGTATACCACACACGTCCCTTTTCATCTTGGAAAAAGTCACAAAAGTTGTGCTGAATGAGCACACATAAGGACAATTTCACCTAAAAGAAAATGACACAAAAAAAGAAATATGTTTTAGACATGACAAGTAAGGGAACTTTATGTTTAATAAAATATCAAAATTCTCTAAAGCCTCATTATTCTAACACCGGGTTTACGTGCTTCGAGCAGCCATTTCAGCATGGCCTTGATTATCTCAAGGTAATCACTTTACACATAATCATACGAACATCCGCTGAAGCTGGCACTCAAGGCCACCAACCCATATTTTTTCGGTTTTCTCCCCGAGACCCGAGATCAAAGGAAATGGTTACCATAAGGTAAATGGCAACTATCTTGGCCGTTTCTCTCTTTTTTAATTGATCCTACATCGTGAATTCAATTTAGTCACATCATCAAATCACCGCACTATACAATCTCACTCGCCAACCAAAGGTCGAATCGATGAAGGTCAAAGTGCTTACGCTGACGCTGGAAGCAGCGCTCGAAGCATGTAAACCCAGTATAAAGTCTTATTTTATATAACTAATTTGTATATGTAATTGTTGCACAGAATAGCATTACTCTTACACCACTAGACTAGACACATACTATATCACTACTACAGAGCATAAAAATATTTATAAATCAATTGAGGTTTAATTTAACACATTTTAGCCTAAAACAAATATATAAGAAAATACAGTACACAATTTGCTTAGTTATTTTTTGGAATTCAGATAATGTAAAGTAAAATATTTTCCGAAAAAATATGATTTAGATAACAATAATTAAACATGATGGTAATTGTTTTACATTACTTTATCCAAAGGTAGAGTGCAGCGTCTCGCAATCACAAATAGAGGACACGATGAAACTTGTTTCATTAAAAAAGTTCCAACGTTTTGTACAATTTCTCCAAAATACTCTCGTAGAAGCACAGAACACAAGGAAGTAAGGCACTCTGACATTTTGAATAACTTTGGATTTCTGAAAATACACATAAAAAGAATTATTGTTTTAAAAAAGAAATGAATGATTTTTAATTGTGAATGAATGATTAGATTAGTTAAAAAAAAGATTTCAAATACAGGGTGATTATGAAGAAACTTTGCCAACACTTGCACTTCTAGAGTCCGATCCAGATGATATTGCAAATAGTTATTACGATGCATGCGCTCGACATTCTGTGAATGGCATTACAGTGGTGTTTGCTGTTCCGATTATAGCTACAGAAACTTGAAAATATTGAATGGCAATGCCTACTTTTTTCCTGTCTCAAAATGTTCAGCGCATGCGAAAACCTTAAATGGCGTTGGAATGGCACCGATATGTCCAAAAACCGACGTGTTATGCTTACACAAAAAAAAAGTTATGAAAACCGGCTATTAAAATACGATCTGGGCGCACGCAGTAAAATTGCATACGACTGATATGATATGATATGGCTATGATTTTATGGATTTCCTACGTTGAATATTTGGCGAACGGCGTTCTGTGATAGGTGTCTTATCTCAGTTTCATGCAAATTTACTGCGTGCGCCCAGATCATGTTTTAATGGGCGGTTTTCAGAACTATTTTTTGTGCATGCATAACACGTCGGTTTTTGGACAGATCGGTGACGAAGATTTATTAATAATAAGAAGGTTTAGAAAATTATATTAGATACTTTCGTGAAAATTATTCCTGCCTTTTGCTTAGCAAATCGATAGGGAATCAGGTGTTTGGCTGGTTGTAAAACTGGTGCAGACTGTGGATTTTGCTTTAGGAAAAAGGGATACAGCCAAGACTGACATTTTCTCATGGCCCATGGGGAAAATTAATGGTTTTGGTTTCTTCAACATTCTTGAATCTCTTTCTGGACTTCAGATATGGAGTGATGACGAATTATATAGATGATTGAACTTAAGATAAGGGGACCTAATAAAGAAAAGTAACCATGCAGAACTTGCAACATGTCTCATAAAGAAGCTTTTTTCACATATAACATATTGATATGGAACTAGTAGTAGGAGTAGGTCTGGTTTTGAAATGCATCACAATCAGGACACAGATTAACACTTTGTCTGTGGAGTAGATGGTTATTTTATAGGTTAGTAACCTATTAAATTAATTAAGTTATTTAAAGGTTAGGTTTTCAGACAAACAAAAGTTTTTTTATTTCATTATTTATTGGTATGATTTTTTCTGTTGTAAATATGATAAAGGCAGCTGTAAAAACAGTCCGAGTCCAAGCTGGTAAATAGAAAATGGTCAAGAATATATGAATAAACAAACGATGTCTTTAATCTAAAAAAATAATTAAACTTGAGTTTTCTTAGTATTTTGATAGTTTAATTTTGTTTGTACCAGAAGGATTTTTTACACATACCCAAGTTTTCAGTAAAAATACCGACTTTTTTTTATGAACTCACGCTATTTAAGCCTTTTTTTTAATGCATTATAGATAATATAGATGTAATCAAGTTGTAAAATCGAATAAATTTTTTCAAGTAAAAGCACGACAAACACGAACAACTTTAAACATAAATAAAAATAATAAATAAAAGCAGAAAGCACTTTCTATCAGTGTTGCCAATCGAGAATTTGCATTTTACCCTCAATCTTCTCTAAGAATACCCTCAAATACCCACATCGTAGCGCCATCTGGCGACACTTTAATACATTTAAATTTAAAGCAATAATTACTTTAAATTAATGAAATTGATTGTTTTTAAATGTTATAATTCTTTCTAGTTAAAATTACACAACTGTCAGCAAAGACGCCTAGTGAAAAATCTTAAAAAAATTCACTGAGATATTTTATTCAAACATTCGCATAGAACCTGAGTTTTAATTAGTACCTGATTTGATGCATGAGCTTAGAAGCCATTTCTTTTAGTAAAACTCAATAAAAATTAATATTAATAAAAGGGAGATGCTGATGGGAAATTGATTAGTTTTGGAATTACTTTGAACTATATTGGATCTACTTTTGCCAATCAAAAACCATATCAATAATAAATAATTTAATTTAAATAATTTTTAACTTGGCACAGACTTCTCTTTCATTATTTAAAACTAGTTAAATTAAGGCAATTGGGGGTAGTGGACATTTACACCATTACACATATCAGTAACAATGATTTTTCTTCATGAATAGATTAAAAACTAATTGTTATTTTTTATACCGTAAAACTTTTTTGAAAAAAGGGCTCTAAGCAATAAAATACTACTTATAGGCTAAAAAATTATAAATTCAAAGCAGAAATTGGGAAATAAATATGGAATTAGGATAAAAACAAATATTGCTTGTTTATTCCTTATCTACTAATCTACTATTTGTGAAATGAGAGATAAGTCAATATTCATGGTACATTTTATTATATAACAGTAAATTATATTGTTGAAATTACAATACATTTCATAGTCTTTTACAAAAATAACAGCACACCTACCGAACAATTTCTGAATAATTTTAATATGCTGAATATATCTGACGCTGACGTTACAGATAAATGAATTCATTACTTTTATGTTACAATAACATGTTAAATTAAGGATTTAAGTGTTTTTTTAAATACCTTTTTTTTTTTTAAATTTGTTAATAACTTTTACAAGCAATGAGGACAAATCAAAAATACAAATTGCAACGAATTTTTTTAAAGCTTAAACTAAGGAACTTTCTATGCTCTGTTAAATAATAGAAATATAAAAATATTTTCATGATATCCATAATATAAGTAAGTTTAAAGGGTAGGTTGGGATAATTGGCAGACAAAAATGAAACTTTCCCTATGTATTAACCAGTGAATGGTTGTGGAATCGATAGAATTTTTTTTCCCCTAAGGAGCATCACTATTGATACAACTACAAAGCACTTTTTTCTTTTAAATTTTTTTCTAAAATTGATAAAAATGTTTCTAACTGATGATCATATAAGAATTAAGTGTAATAATTAGGCAGGTTTGGGTAATTTATTTTTATAGGTACTTTTTCAAAACTTTGGTTTATAATTTTTCAAATACCTTTAGGCATTTCCAGTTTTTGCTTTACAATCTTCAACCTGATTTTGAAGGGTTTCGATTACAAATTGATAACAACGCTCAATGTCATGAATAAGCACTATTTTTAGTTAATGACAAGAGTGTTTCCTTTTTAACGATCAGTAACGTTCCTCCCCCCCCCCCCCCCCAAAAGTCATAATTTTTTTTTAAATACAGGGTTTCAAAAGCTCCGCAACTGTCAGATTAGCCAAATTCTGTAGTTTGCGCAGATAAGTTACAAAGACGGCAACATTTATTAAAGCTTATAGCATTACACTTTATTATAAACTGTATTCTGAACTATATATTTGTTGATTGATATTAGTTCTGAAATTTGCGAAATTAAGTGGAACCTTAATAAAAGTGGCTTGCAGAATCACCTAACTTTGAACTACCATGTTTTACTGAAATTTGCAGGAAATCAAAAACATGTTTGATCAAATCTAGCTTACTGACATTTTTTTGCAGTAACTGCAGTTTACCTGCCCACAGCGGAATAAATCGCTTGTTACACACTTCACAGATGACATCAATGAACTTTCCTACTGTGGGCATGTAAACTGCAAAATCTTGACTAAAGACTTGGTTCATTATTTTAATTTTTAAGCACTCAATAATTTTGTGTCCATGGACAATGAAATGACCTTGTCTGTCTTTACAAGACTGCATGAGCTAATTCCAATGCACCTTTGACCTAGAGCCCCTCTCGAAGTTCTGAAGCCGTCACCATATCAAGTTGTAAAATATGGGGTGGGGGGAGGGGGTAAGGGTTGGGCACTCGAGAATGTCATTTGAGGTAATTTGGGCATCAGTGCAGTTCTAGCAGGGAATGCTAGTTCCCATTTTGTCGAGAATATTTTTCATTTAACCTATAAGAAAGTATACTGAAGGACTTATTACTAGGGAACAAAATAGTTTAATTCATTGCTGTGGTTACTGAAGTTTAGTTGCCCACAATAGTTTTATAAAGCGTTAGACGCTAGTTCCGAAGGTTGAACTTTTTTACAAAGACAATACAGTTATGACAGCTTATAGAATTACACTACATTATAATTTTATTCTGAAATATATACAACAGACACATAACACACTTCAAAACTGTGACTCTTCTCCTGCGTGTGTGAGAAGATGTCTTTGAAGGGCAAACTTTCGACTAAATCTCTTGTCACACACATCACAACTATGTGGCTTTTCTCCTGTGTGTGTTAGACAATGTCTTTGAAGGGAGGTCTTTCGAATAAATCTCTTACCACACACTTCACAACTATGTGGTTTTTCTCCCGTGTGCGTTAGAAGATGTTCTCGAAGGCTAGACTTGTGGCGAAATTCCATATAACACATTTCACAACTATGTGGCTTCTCTCCTGTGTGCGTTAGAAAATGGCCTTGAAGAATTGATTTGAGACGAAATTCCATGAAACACACTTTACAGCTATGTCGCTTTTCTTCTGTGTGTATCAGAAGATGGGTTTGAAGGTTAGATTTTTGACTAAATCTCACATAACACACTTCACAAGTATATAACAGATATAAGGTACATATTTATAAAAGAAGCATATTAAAAATGCAATTGTTATTGCATGTAACTCTTCGGTAAAAGCAGTTTTTGGGAACCAGTACCCCATGATGTATTGTGAAAACGGCGGAAAGTGGCTTCATCACACAATCGCGGGGTTTGTATTGCCTTGTATGGGATTGCGCAATCGATGGGCATTTTTCTACCTTTCTATTGCAGCGTTGTCGCAGTAATTGCACAATTTGTAGTATACATCAGTGTCACCCAAGTGTTCATGCACCAAAGAAATTTTCATATATGTCTTCATAACATACAATTTTATGAGTTGAAAATTCTAAAATAATATCTTTAAATAGTTCTTAATTAAACCGAGAAATATTTTTTAAAAAAATATAGTCACATTCTTCATAAAATAAATTTAAGAAAAATGTCATAAAATTTGCATACTAAGTCTTTGTACACCAAAACATTATTTCTTTTAACTCATTACAAAAATAACTTTTGCAGCTTATTTTTTTAAAATTAAAATTGAAGTTTAGACATTTAAAAATTGATTATATATCATTTTAAAACTGGAAAATTACTTAAAGGAATCTCTATTGTAATTAATCTACCTCATTCACACACACAACTTTCAACTGTGGAAAGCATAATGAAACGTTTCAATTAGGCAATTAAGTGATGTTTTTCTAGAGTGTAAGAACACTTTTGTGCCATGTTCAGCACTGCCATTTTTGAAAAAAATATTTTTCCTCGAATAAAAATGCATTCTTTACTGGTTCGTATGGCGCACGATCTCTTTTGGGAAACACTGTAGCTTTTCCAACCACTTGAAATGACAAGCAGAGTTACCAAAGCAATCAAGTCAAATAAGTTTTCAGTCCAAAATAAATCCATTACCTCTATGATTACAGCTTAACAAATAGTGGAATTGAAAAAAAAAATAGTACAAAAATTGTAGTTCTTTTTAAGCTTTACGATTTTTGTATTGAGGATAGGTCAATTTTCATGGTAAATATTATTACATAACAGTTTATAAAGTAATTAATATAAAATCACAATACATTTAACCCATTAATGCCTGGCGTCCCTTTTTAGGGACACTTTTAAAAAAATTTCGCAATTTTTAAAGAATCAACTTTTCAATTAAAAAATTGCTCAGTTGTATTCAATAGTGTACATTTCAACTGACCCAAGGGCATTGATGCTGTTTAAGGCAATTTTTCCGGTAAAACTCTTAATATTTTAGTCTCATAACCTTAAATTAGCGCCACCTGAAAGGGTCCTAATGGGTTAATGGTCTTTTACAAAAATGAAAGCACGTCTACCAAGCTATTTCTGAACCATTTTAATATGCTTAGTAAATCCTTGATGTCCTTATCAATAAATTCCCTTTTATTATAGTTTTAATGTTACAACATGTTAAATTTAGGATGATTTTAAGTGTTATCTGAACACATTTTTTAATTGTTAATAATTTTTACAAGCAAGAATGACAAATCAAAATAACTTTCTACTTAATCTTACAAGATGTCAAGAATTTGATTTAAAAATTTTTCAAATTATAAGAAATGTCCCAACTTAACCATCTTTCTATTTTTCAAAGAGAACCAAAGTAAAAAAAAACATAATCACAAACAAATAATTAAACATTATAATTAAAACTAATAAATTTTTTATTGAATTTTAAAGGGATTGCATTTCAAACTAGGCATGCCTAAATCGAAAAAATCTGGTTTAAACAAAAAAAAAGTATTGTTTCTTTCCTAAGAACATTGCGTTTACAGGACAGGAATGCAATGATGTAGGAGGCTAAATTTTTGCCTAATAGTCTTATTACACAGTTCTTACCTTATCTTAAGTACACTAAAAGGGACATTTAAAGGTGTGATTTTAGCTTTACAATTCTGTTTTAAGTGGCTTTACTCTTGTGTATTAGAAGATGCCTTTTAAGGTCGGATTTATGACTAAATCTCTTAGAACAGACTTCACAACTATGCAGTTTTTCTCCTGTGTGTGTGAGGTGATGGCTTTTAAGGTCGGACTTTCGACTAAATCTCTTGGAACACACTTCACAACTATGCGGTTTTTCTCCCGTGTGTGTGAGAAGATGGTGTTGAAGGTTAGATTTTTGACTAAACTGCTTGTTACACACTTCACAGGAATGAGGTTTCCCCCCTGTGTGTGTAAGAAGATGTTTTCGAAGGGTATACTTTCGATCGAATTGCTTGTTACACACTTCACAACCATGCGGCTTTTCTCCTGTGTGTTTAAGAAGATGGTATCGAAGACTAGACTGGTGATTAAATCTTTTGTTACACATTTCACAACTATGCAGCTTTTCATTTGTGTGAGTAAGAAAATTTCCTGTGTGTGTTAGACAATGTCTTTGAAGGTGAGCCTTTTGACTAAATTTCTTGTTGCACACTTCACAACTATGCGGCTTTTCTCCTGTGTGTTTTAGAAGATGGCGTTGAAGGCTAGACTTGAGATTAAATCTCTCATTGCACACTTCACAACTATGCAGTTTTTCTCCTGTATGTGTTAAAAGATGGCATTGAAGGCTAGCTTTCTGCCTAAATCTCTTGTTACACACTTCACAACTATGCGGTTTTTCTCCTGTGTGTGTTAGAAGATGGTTTTGAAGGTGAGCCTTCTGACTGAATCTCTTGTGACACACTTCACAGTTATGTTTCTTTTCTCCTGTGTGTGTTAGACTATGACTTTGAAGGGCAGATTTCTTTCCAAAACTCTTGGAACATACTTCACAAATGTGTTCTTTATTAGCAATGCAGATCGAAATTTTTTCCACAGCCAACATTCTGTCAGTATCTTTCTAAAAATTGCTAGAAGAATTTGTGCGCTTTTATAACCTACTTTGAGTTCTTTTAACCTGAAGTTGAGGTTACTGATCACCTTCTTGCCGTGTGATATTGAAGTGCTTCAGAAAAACCTACAATAAACAAGTTACAAGGACATGAATTATCTATCATTTATATTATACTAAAATTATTAATAAAATAAAAAGTTATGCACCTAGGAAGGTAAGTGTACAAATTAATTCGAAAAACTATTAAATAATATACTTTTTCTGCTTTAAAATAAAGTATATTTGTATGACATGTTCGTCCTCTACATAGAAGCTTAAAAAACTCTACTAGAAACTAGTTTTACTTCCCCTTGCTAAAATAAAGTTCATGTGTCCACTGTCTTAACTTACTTTTTTTTTTGCCAGTAGCAGACTTTTTCAGTCTCCTGTAACAAAATTTCCTATTGCGAAAAATATGGTGCCATGTCAGATTGAATTGGTTGTAAAAAGAATTTAGAGTTATGCTTCGAAATAGACATGAAATTAAAAAATGTGCCTTGAATGAGTAAGCAATGAGAAACAATAAGATGTTCTATAGAGAAGATTCAAGGTCTAGAACTATGTTGTTTACTTTCTCCTGTGTGAGCAAGACTATGTTGAAAGGGTTCTGGTCAGGACTCGAAAAATCGCAAGTCATCCTGTTCTCGCTGGTCAAAACTAATTTCTCGATTCCTATGGCCATGTTGATGGCCATTTCCCTGTTAACGTTTGCGATGATAATTTTAAATTTGTGTTTTATTACAAGTGTCTAGAGTCTCACTTCTAAAATGACCCCTAAATCTAGAAATCCTGTTAATTCCTTCGTCAGACCAAATGCGCATGCTCAAAGTAATCAGTAATTAAAAAAAATTGTTCTGTGCATGTGCTTTTGGACTTGTAATGAAGGAATTAACAATTACGTACAAAACACATAATGCACTAGTCTTAAACAATCATTAAACATACAAGGACTTTCAGATTTCTGTGCAGAAACCTTTGTCAATCACTGGCTTGATTGGCGAACTGGCAAACATCATATTTGATACATTTGTTTAGGTCCATGGCACATGGTCCAGCTAAGTAGCACTTCACTACTTTTGATGAAGTTGAGAAATTTACATCTTCCAAAGTTCTATCACGAAGGAATTCATTATTTACCAAAAAGATAGGTAAAAATTACTGATTTTGATGGTGCATACTTTGATTGATTACCCTCATCCAGTGATGCAAAATTAACAGGCAAGTTTTCTAAAAAAAAGGGTCATTTCCCATAGGTCATTCCCTTATTATAGGAAGCATCGTTATAATTATGTTTATGGACAAATGTTTAAAAAATGGCAGTATCGTCGCGTTATCATGTGTTCTTAAAAAATATCATTCAGGTGCTTCTTCTCTTGGCACATTTAAAAAAATTTGTTGAAAATAATAAATCATGTGTTTTTCTGCTGTCCCAATTAAAAAGAAACCCTGCTAATACATTGATAACCCTAGTACTACCTACCCACAATATATTTCGACAACAAAAGCTATATGGCATTGGCAACAGAAAGGTACAGCTATGATATAGTGGCCAGTCTGTTCATTGGAGAGTTTCAAATTACAATGAAAGTTTGCTATAAACATCCAGTTGTAAGAAATATGAAGACAAGTGTAATGTTTGCCACATTTGTCAAGTTTCGTTGCTTGGCTACGCAAAGCAAATCACCAAATTGAGACCAGCCATTAAATCATAGCTGTTCCATAACTTATTGGAATTCACATTAAATGAACGGTTCGAATGATTACCCGAAATTTGTAAATAGAAAAATTCTCACACTTGGTGACTTTTTAATGACTTGTCTGCCATAACCCCCCATCCTCTGAAAATTACCATTAAAATTGATTTAAAACTTAGAATGCTTATGCTTTCGAAAGTAAATAAGTTACAAAAACGAACAACCAATTTAAACAAATTTTTTTACCTTGCTCAATCTCACAAATAAAAGGCAAAATTCAATACTCACTAATTTTGATGAAAATGTTCTTTGGCTAAGGAACTGCAGTAATATTTTAATTTGTTGGTTGGTTTTGCTAGCTGGATTGTAGCTCCACGCAAGGTGTGCATTTTCCAGACATCATCCAAGCAGTAATAATAGTTAAAAAAAACTATTTTAATTTAAAATTGTAAGCGAATACTTAAACAATATAGCGAAAAAAATCGAAATACCCAAACCCAAACATAATTTCACAGCTTCATTTTTGCTTACTGGTTCTGAGCTAGAGCTAAATGTAAAAAAACATAGATACAGAAAGTAGCAGATATGCCCATCGATTGAGCAATCCCATACAACACAATACCCCGCGATGGTGTGATGAAGCCCTTTTTTGCAGTTTTTGCAATGCATCACGGTTCCAAGAAACTGCTTTTGCCGAAGACATGCAATAAAAATTGCATTTCAATATGCTTTTTTATAAATATATACCTCATATCTGCCTGAAATTATCAATACATATGCAACTATAAACTTATGCTAGAAAAACTGGTAAAAGGTTTTAATTAGTTAATATATTAAATATATATATTTTTTATTGTCGAATTTATCTCATGATGCCATCTGTGTCATGGGCGAGGGCTTGCGAACTGCTTTATGGTACTGGTTCAAAAATGGTTTCACCTTTTCCAGATCTGCTACTTTCTATATCTATGGTTAAAAAGGCAAGTATGTAAGAGACAAAAATATGCGGTGTATTTCTGAAAATGTTTAAAACAAATACAAATGCAAAAATTGTAGACAAACAACAGGCCAGAGGCCCAGCAAGTTTGGTCCAAAATAAATCTAATACTTTCGTTCACATGTGCTGAGAAATAGGCAGCCTTTTGCCGGCAATTTTCTGAAGCCTTAAGGCGCGTTCACATGGGCTGGGAAATAGCCGGCGTTTAGTTGGCCATTTTGTGAAGCCTTATAACCCCGTTCACATGAAAACGCCGGTGTTCCGGAAAAGACGTATGTGGGAACGTCACATCATTCTAGGGGTATTGTTTGTTTTGGTTTGATACTCGAGAATTTTGGTTGAGTCGAGATCTTGGTTTCTGTACAGTATTCTTTTTTAACGTTACTTTGTTAGGGATGTCGTCGCAAGAATAACTAAAAACAATTCTTTTATTCAAAATTCGTGGAATGACATCTATCGATTTTATTGATGATGAAGAAAGTAGGAGGTTGATGCAAATAAATAAAATAATTTTAGCTGTATTGTAAGTGGCGATATAAATGTAATTAATACTACAAAATACAAATCATACTTCATGATTTTTTTCAGACTAAAGAAAATATTTATAGCGTGCAATACTGATTGATTTCAGAATAAGGGGCAACATTTTAATTGAAAACATGCATCTGGTTAATTTCAACTAAAAACATTCTCTCTAATATATTTGTGATGCTGAAATTGTTTGAATTCTTTTATGGAAAGTAGAATTTATCTACAAAATAAAATTTGAAACACCTAATAATGTAATACAAGGAAAACTTAATAAAAAATCAATAAAAAAACGTAACCAGGTTTATTTTAAGTATGTTAAACTTTCAAGTTCTTTAATATTGACTTAACGTTTATTTTTCAAAGTTTATATCTTCTAAGTTATAGTTTTCATTGTCAATAATGTTGAAAAAAGATTTTGAGTGATCCTATGAGAAATAAAACTAATTTACAAAATTAACACACCAAACAATGAAACAAAAATTCTAAACAATTCAAAACTTAAAAAAAAAGCTGTTTATGAAAAAAATCAAATTTAATCAGTGCCAACCCTGCTCTAGATACACATTAGAAAGTAATTTGGGACCTTCTTATACTATTAGCAGGGCCGTCTTAAACTAGGATGGGGCCCTTGGGCACGCAATAATTTGAGGCCCCTTTGGAAAGTAAAAAAAGTGAATTATAATAAATTTTTTTATTGAGTATGACCATTTATTATAGGTAATCAAATACAGTATGATATAATGTGCCATTAATGATGTTAGAATGCTGCTGGTTTTTTGGTTACGATTACGGTTTCTTTCATGATTTATGTTGAGCAAAATCGTTTATTGTAACATCAAAATCAATTTTTTGAAGGATATCACTTTCTATGCACATAATTGACAACAAAATACTCAGCCATTCTTGTAACATTGTTGCTTGCAGTTTATTTTTTATTCTCCCTCGCTACGAAAATGACCGCTCTCCACTACAATTGTTAACCATTAGGCAAAGGAATATTGTTGTAGCAATTTCTATCTTTGGAAAAGTTTCTTCGGATTTATCTGATTTTATTAGGTTATGTAAGGTTGAGATATTTAAATCCGCCGATTGCTTTGCTATGTTTTTTACATATTAGCTTAAATGAAAACACTGTTTTGATCTCATCTGCATTAATTTCTTCATGATAAAACTGCAAATTCTTCGCATTTTTTGGTCAACTCTGATGATCCTTCAAAGTGCAAGTCTGCAAAATCAAGTTCTGAAGTGCAGTCTCTGATGATCCTTTAAAAAAAAGTGATACGTGTGCTGAGGGGCGAAATCCTTTCCCTTCAAAATGTATCTTTGTAGTCAGCATATGGATTTTTTCTTTAACAGCCGTTTCGTACTGATCAAAATTATTGCCTGTGGTATTGACATATAACTGATCAGAGATTATTTAAGTTTCCTTATAACAACCATGGTTATAGTGCTATTCTGTAAACTTAGACTTGTTTTATTCATAGCTCCCAAAAGATCATTCACATCCGTTAGAAAAGAATAGTCTCAAATTTTCCAATTTTTTTTGCTAGGCTTTGGGCTTCCTTTCTAGTGTATCCTGGTTGAATTATGTCACTTGCAATAAAAGACAATGCTTCAGAAATATTTAAATTACCATTTTGAAGAGCATTAATAGCATTGGCGCTTGCAGGCAGTTTAGTTTCCGAAAGAGACTTCAGGACTATTTGCACCTAAATGATACGTCAACTTTCTATCGTTTTGTCGAAGCTGAGAAAAAATTGTACAAATCAACCATAAACAATGTCGACATTTATGTTGGTTCTTGTTCGGCGGCGCAGCTTGACTTTGGAATAGGAGTGATCGCTAGATGGCGTACTTTGTAAATTAGGTAGGATGCGTTTGGAAATATTATTAATTAGTACAGTAGGAATAGGCGCCAGTCATCGTATAATGGCGTAGTATATGCCTTGTGATTACTTTCTGATAAGATTACTGTTTTGTGAAAAAAAAAATGTAGCGTGCAGACAAATATGTTTTGAGAATAAATGTGTGAGAGAAATGGTCGGTGCCCCCTGAGAATGGGGGCCTGGGCACGGGCCCCGTGTGCCCTTATGGTAAAGACAGCATTGACTATTAGTTAAAAACAAAGTAACCGAAACTCTAGCTCTTTGCTTTTGTTGTGAGTTGAGTGATATCTTCTCCAATTCCGAACTCCAAAGCCCAAATGCATCATGGGGGTGGTAGTGAAATCGCTACTACCCAGGGAGTGGGTACATTTTCGCCATGCAATATTCCCTAAAGAGGTATTTTTATTTGTTTGCTCTGCATGAGAACGGACCCTTATAATCCCGTTCACATGAAATGCCGGCATTGCGGAAGTTCGTTAATGTCACATCTACTCCACGATTGTGCTCTTTTTCTATTTAAACAATTTCTCTAAAAACAATTTTTCTATTTAAAATTAGAAATGCTTGCAAATAAGATTAGCTTTGGATCCGCAGTATTATCCTCCTTCATAATGGGGTTGTTTCACGGCGAATCTGGCAACACCTCTGTGGGTTTGTTTTCCTCAACTAGAATTTCAAAGATGGCGGCCTCCATGCTCGTTTAATTCGAGATAACCACTCATTCATCAATTCAGGATCAGCATGGGAAAATACGTGCAATGAAACTTTTCTTTCTGTACAATTTTGCGTTAATGAATTATTAGAACAGCCAACAACGTAGCACAAATTTGGCATTTTAAAAAATTAAAAACTTCTATATTCTCTGCGAAAACTCACTGCCGAATAACAAAACATAAACAGTAAATAGTAATTCTAAATTAGGGATGGGTCGGTCCGAAAGGAACGGATCCGATTCTAAAGTTAGTTGGTTGGTAGACATACATTTTCAGGCTCGTGTGCTTGTTCAGGCACCCGCTTAAAACCCTTGTCAAGTAAGACAGACATAACACACTCACCCACATATACACATACGTGACAGATGCTGCTATCTATCGCGCGCTGGTTTCCTAACCGCTGTGCTGCCGAGTCAGCATAGTAATTCTAAAGCAGAGACATTAAATTCCAGAGACATAACATAGAGTGGACTGCGCATTCATAATAAAGCAGCTTAGGGATGGAAAACCAAAACCGGTTTTCAAAAAACCGGTGGTCACGGTTTTAACTGAAAACCGGTTTTTTTGTATGAGGCCCTTTGGAACCGAAAACCGGTTTTTTTGTATGAGGCCCTTTGGAACCGAAAACCGGTTTTTTAGGGAAAAACCGATTTAAAATGGAAAACCAGTTTTTTCTAAAAAACCGACATCCCTTGCAGATTAGCATTATGTCCTAAACATCATAAATCGCCAAGAGGGGAAAGGTTGCTACATATGGCAACTTAACGCTACCGTTTCGTCACGAACTATTCCAAATTGTCGCAAGACCTGAATATCAGCTAGCAAACCGAAGTGGAGACTACCATCAATATCCAAATCACGTGGGTTTCTACCAATCACGGCAGCTTGAATTTTTTTTAATGTTTTTGCAGTTGTACTCTTAATTCAGTAGCGTTTTGTGCAAGATGCCAAATGCTTGTGAATTCCTAATTGTAAAGAGGGGTATAAAAAAAGGATTAGTCACACTTTCACGGGTAAAATTTATTTAGTTCTGCATACTTTTAGTAATTGTGTGTTCTTCATAAACTATAATTTCTATCGAGGGAATTTATTCTAAAAGCTCTTTTATACTGAAGAATCATATTCATGATTAAATCAACGTTGTTAGAACTCTAATTATAATAAATATTTTGGACCAAGTCAATTAAATTAATGGTCTGAACATTGACAGCTTAGAAGTAGAATATTTTTTTTACAATTTGGTCAAAACGAGACCTGTTTTTGCAATCGTAGTTTTTGAGTTATTTATATTTAAAAATTAGAACATTTGTTGAATTTGGAATATATTGATGTGTTTTAGAAAGTTGATTTATTCCAGGTGAAATAAATTAAGAAGCAATATTTCAAAAAAAATAATTGATTTTTTTTTAAAAATCAGACCGTTAGAACGAAAGTTAAAGAGACGGCAGAAAATATTCACCATGTCAATAACCAACTTATATTACAGCAACACTCTACAAAAACCTACTAATGTTCTTTTAAATTAATTTTTAATAAAGAGTCCACATTCAATTGTTCAAGTAATCTTAAATAGACGCACAAATCAAAGAAATAAACTGATATCTATTAAGAGGATCTTAAAATACTAGCGATTCATCCTTGCTCCTTTCCAAGCTTCTTTATCATAACATTAGATTGTCGGCCTCTGTGTTCAGGTCGTTGTGGAAAAACTCGCCAACTTTTAAACTCGCCATAGATGCGAGCCAAACGCGACACAGTCATGTGACTGTGTAAGTTAGATGATTAGGACACTTTAGGTTTGCCAATGCGCAGTCCACTCTATGTTATGTCTCTGTTAAATTCTAGTTGAGGAAGACAAGTGTTGCCAGATTCGCCGTGAAACAACCCCATTACAATGATAAACAAAAATTTTAATGATTTTTTTGTTTAAATTGAGTTGAAAGGTTTTTTTAGTTTTACCAAAAATTCCAAAAATAAAGGATTAATAATAAAATAAACTTCGATCAGGTATCTTAAGAATAAATATTTTCAAAGGGATGGCTAAATGTGTATCAATATAGAAGCACCAATATAACGAAACATTAACAAAACCTTTGTAAATAAAAGCATACTCCCTGTTTTATGAGCATTCTAACATTCCAAAACAATTGCTCCTAATGCAACTGACTATTTTATTTTTGTTTGAAGAGTTTTTGAAACTACAGAAAGAATAATTTTTTTTTCCTGGATCACGATTTTTCTGAACACTTGATAAATATATAGTTGTTATTTTTTTATTGCACATTCAACCATATTGAAAAGAAAACGTGAAGAAAAAACCCTTAACACCTCATATGAAATATTTCATTCCTGAAATATTTGTTAGGCATAAAATGCTTCATTTTTTAAAGAATTTTTTTAAGTTCCCTGCAACTTATAATTACAATATTTTTTTTTCTTACAAATATACAGTTTCAAACTTTTCATAAAGTTTTATGGAGTATGGCATTTTTTGAAAAATTATTTAAAAAAAAATGCAAATATGAAACGAGCGCGCGTGCGCGCTTGCCAATATGTTATTTCCGCGCAAATTAAATTTCGTAATATTTTAAATATACCACTTTTCTTTTTTCTTAAATATGCGGCATGATTTAACTTTTCCCTCGCAAAATAGAAATTAAATATTTTACAACCAAAAAGCCGGTTTCATGTTAAGCCGTATTTGGAAGATTTTTTTTAACATTCAAATGTCAGAAACATCTATTCATCTACTCCCATCTAAGAGGCTACAAATAATATTTTTATAGGAAACACACAAACAAAAGAGTCTCTATTCATGAGTTAGCCTTAAAAAAAGCCGGATACAATTCCTCTGACGATGACAGAATGTCTCGTATGGTTTCCACCGAAGCGAAAGTGTATTTTCTGGCTCTCTGATCCCATGTAGCTGTCCAGATGGAATTCTTAGGAACATCTGAAGATGTCGGATTCTATGAGGGAATTCGCACGTAAGAAAATATGCTGGATAATGTCAGGAACACATACACATAAGTTGTTGAAGAAACAATAAAAAAAATCTATTTTTTTATTATGTGGATGTTATTTAATGTACCAAATTAAAGATCTGGATCCATTTTAATTAGACATATTTCTTGAAAATCGTTTCAAAAAGTAGTAGTATTTTTTTTAAACATCGAATGTGCAATGCGTTTTAAACATAGAATTTGTTCTATAAAAAGGTTTTACTGTAATGTGAATAATAAAATAAGCATTTTCAAAGCATTCTTCTGCTTATAAAATGGTTCTACAACAGATAAAATTTTAAATTCTCGTTGGGGGAATGACTTAAATCACACACTATTGCTACAATAGAAAAAACTTATTCGAGGAGTTTTTTTTAATAATAAATAAGGTTTTTGATAAATTACTTATTAAAACCCTGCAAGCTTAAATAATTTAGTTTAATTATATATTTTTGATTTAAATTTCCAAAAAAGTACAATATATTAAGTTCTTTTTGTATTACAACCTTTAGTATTTAGTATTATTATTAAAATGTACTGTATAGTGTAATACATTTTTCATGTATTTAGTATGAAGAAATATGTCTGAAACATTTACATGAAAATAATGACTTTTTTGATGCATTAAAATTGATTTAATGTTTACTTTTCGCATATCAAAAAACATAAAACTTATGTGTCTCGTCAAAGTTTTTATTTTTATAACATCTATATACATAGTACAGTGCGGATCATAAGTATAAGGACAACTGGTTCTTCTGGCTTCAGAAACAATGAAAGCTATTTACTACAGTAAGAATATATTTGTTTATTTTTATATCATGTATAACCACTATCTATAAGCTTTAAACTCGATATTTCTATAAGCTTTAAACTCGATATTTTAAAAGTACAGTTAAAAAACAGAAGTAATGGAGGTTCAAAAATATAAGGACATTAACTGTATAAATAATGACAATAAGCACAATTTATTGTCATTATTTATACAATTAATTATTATTTATACATTGTTTATACAATTATTAATTTCAGTGGCAATACGCCGCAAAGACATACCCTTTCCGCGAAGAAACAACACTTTTCTCACTTTAGAAGTCGTAAGTTCTTTCCCACGCGGCATTTTGACTGATGCTTGTTTCTGAAGTTTTCAAACTTTATATATAGTTCAGTCAAGGACCGCAGTTAAAAATAACTATATATTTTTTGTAATATTTTGATAATATGTAAATTAAAGCAGCAAAATCTTTTACGTGATTATAATTATAAACCCTTAAAATGTTATTAAAATTGTGATTTTACCCCTTTCAAAGTTAATTTTTGTTATTTATAATTTGATAAAATATAAATTTAGCTTTTATAACAGATTCAAAAAGTCTGCATTGCCTTTTCTTGTGCTCAGTAAAGTTTTAATTCGGTATCCAAAATAATCGACTGTCCTTTTAATGATCCGCACTGTAATAGTATTGATGAAAACAGTTATTTCTGGTAGTTTCCTTACATCAGGGGTTCCCAACCTTTCTGCACCTGCGTACCACTTTACTTTTTGAGAAATTTTGGCATACCTCTAGACCTAAATATTTTAATAAACGTACAATATTTACTCTTTTAAAAGTGTTAAAAGGCTTTTTCAGTAAAAAATCCCGAGAAAATTTCGTATTTAATGGTTAGATATTTGTTTATTTATAACGTGCTTATAATAAAGGAGAAATAAAAAGATTAAAATGGTTTTAATTTTTCTTCGGTGGCTTTCAGTGGTTTGTTTATTACCCATAGGTCTAAAAACATACAAATAAAAAATAGTACAAACTCAGCAAAATCCGATCCAGAAGTTAAAGAGTTCTCTTTAAAACAATATTAATGTTTAAAATAATAAGTTATATGTTTGCGTGCTCACTTCACATGCGTACAGATGCTATTGACAGTATCATGCTGCTCACATCACTCACGCGTACCACCTGAAATATTTACGCGTACCACCAGTGGTACGCGTACCACCGGTTGGGAACCCCTGCCTTACATTATAATTTACAAATATTATTTTGTAGATTTTAGTGTTTAAGTGTGTTTTGAGATTTAATTGATCACATGTTTTTTTACTTTTCCATAAATTAATATGAATTTTTCAAGAAGAAGAAGCAGAAAATATGATTTGTTATCTCGATAGTAATGCTTTGTTATCTCGGCATACTTAGCATCCACAGAGAGCTGTGATTCATTGTAATCTGAGCGTCAAAATTGGTAGTGAGGGCCGCCTAAATGGTACCACGAAAATGGTTCTTAGTCCTGGGGAAAATGCTCAGTCTGCAAAAGACCTGTTCCCTTAAAAAGCAGCCAGAAAAAAATTATTTGCTATGATATGCATAGTTAATATATTAAAACTTTAATTTCCATATTTCACAAGTAAAACATCTTTATTTCACATTAACATCAGCCAACAGCATAGATTCCGTATTTCAGTCTTATTTATGTTATAGAACAAACTGCTGAATACTTTTTTATTGCATGGTGTTTCATAAATATTTGTCCAACTGGCAAAACGCCCATGGGTTCACGAAATTTATTCCTGCCAAAAATTAGCAATTTTATCCACCTTCAAGGAACAATAGAAAATCCCCCTTGAGTAAATTGACAAATCAGTCAATTTATAGATATTTTATATATACATCTGACAATAATACAATAAAAAATGTCCACATTTCAAGCTCTTAAGATTTGATGGTTGAGCCGAGGAGGTCAACTGACAGAATAGGGTGCTGCTAAGTGTTCCAAAGTTCGACTCTGGTGCTGTCGAAGAATACTTCTCACGATTTCCAAGTGCTGCTGGATGTAAGGCACATCAGGATGCAGGGTCAGAGTCTGGAGGAAGCAACGTTCTGCCGACTCGAAATCTTGACGTTCGAAGTGCAGAACGCAGAGATTGTGCTGAGCCTTCTGGTTAGATGAGTCCAGTTCTAGCACTTTGTGGTAACACTAGTTAGATAGGAAAGAATAAGTTTTTATGTTTGGATCAACAATACTTTTTACTATTTAAGCTGCGTTTTGCTTTTTAAAATGACAGATTTTTCTCTTACCTTTTCTGCGGCGTCTAGATTTTTTAGATAGTTGACATTGATGTCAGCTAGAAGTATTAGACCGTTAGTATGAGAAGGGTGATTCTGAAAAACCAAACAAAAGTTTATTTAATTAGTGAATTAAATTAAATTAATTTTATATAATCTTCATATAATAAAGTTCAGTTTTAGTGTAATTTAATAATATTTTTCTCTTTTACAGTATTCATTTGAAATTTAATTGTATGATATATTTTTTATTATATTACGACGTTCACTGATTAAGCAAAGGATTTAATTCGTTATATTCTTCCAATTATAAAAAAACCCATTCATATGGTTAAGATTCAGTACTTTTACTTTTAAACCTAATTCTACGGAAGAAACGCAGACTTCTTTGTGTTAAAGTTGAATAAAAATAAAGTACTTTTTAGTTTTGCGCAATTACGCTCTTGTCATCTCAACTTGACATCTTGTCTTATTAACTGATGTTATCAGTTATTTTTATTATTTCAAAGCTTTGATCAATAAAAAAATTTAAAAATTCAAGTACTGCATCCCTAAATTAGTTTCTCTGGAGATTTAATGGCACAAGTTTTATGTACTGACTTTGTAAGGGTGCAAAGTTTTAAAAATAAACAGCGGACACTGCTTAAAAGTTTATCATAATCTGATTTTTACTTTATTTTACTTATTCTTTCAAAAGTTTTAATTGCTATTTCTTGAAAAAGCATATTTAGTAACATCGAAACATTTGTTTTTACTTCATGTAACACATAACCACTTTCTGTTTTTGCAGCGGAGTTAGATTAACGTAAGCATAATTTAATAACTACTTACAGTTAGTTCCTGTGGTGAATTAATGATAGACATGGGTCATACATCCCCTACTGGGCGTGTAACTCAAATTTGCTGTGTGTTGGAGCAAAATATCATCCTTTTCAAAGTCGAAGTTAATTTGTTGTCAAAAAAACTTTTATACAAAATTATATTTTAAACTAAAACAAATAAAATATTTATTATTGGCAACCGTCAAGTGAGTAATGGAAATTTGAAAAAAAATTAAAATTCTAATGTTCATAAAGGCTTTTCTCAAATAAAGAATATTTTGGTCGCGTAAAAAAAATTCGGTTTTCTTTCATACTCTAATTTGTTACCAGTTCTTGTAGGAATCGATAATGGTGGACATGGACCTTAGACATTATAGCAAAGTGTGCGGAAAAATGGCGTATCGTCAAAAAGTTATTTTTTCAGCAGAATCGACTGAAATATTTTATAAATTTAAAGTTTTCGGAACTATATCCCAACTGTTATACCTATAAATTTGAGATTTCCTTTAATCACTATATCTTCACCTTTCGAATTTTAGTATATTCGAATTTAGTATACTCGAAAAGTCATTTTTGTCCGCTACGCGTATCTTTTGAAACAGTACCATGCACTTACTATCAGAGATAGTAAGTACCATGCACTTACTATCTCTGTTGTGTGATAAACAGGGCCTGTTCTAGGAAAACTCAGAAATGAGGAACAACCTATTTTGGGAGGCCCTTTGCGGAAAATCTTATGTATGATTTCCAGTAATGATGGTGCTATATGACCTATGTATTAAGGCATGCTACAAGTTTATTGGTTTCCTTATAAATATCTATCAAAACAATCACGTTAGGCCAATTTCTCATTCAAAATCGAGCAAAAAACAAAGAGGAGCATCAGAATTTTCTTAAGTTTACTCATATTTTGGGGATTTATAGCATTTACCATAAAAGATACTGAAATTTAGGGGACCCTAGGCCCGGACCTAACAGGCCTTATGAAAGAACGGGCCCTGGTGATGGAAATGAAGTACTAACGTAATTCATGACGAAAAGCAAGGATGGGAAATAGTAGTAAGTAACTGGTCGAGTAGTACCTTCAGTAACTGGTCGAGTGCAAAAAGAGCTTCTGTTTGTCGATGTAGTTCGGAAAGTAGCAAAGCCAGGTTAAACAAAGCCTCTTTGGAAATGGGATCTTTCTGTTAACAAAAAGTTCATGTTAGTGAAGGCATTATTTTTTTTGCTACATTGTTAAAAAAGTGTTAACCAAACAGAGAAATTTAATAAACGTCTTTGACTACAGGAGGAGGTAAAATGTGGAATACAACTTTAGTTTTAGGCTTCAAGAAAACAATAAACTGTTATTTTTTATAGGATTAAAAAAAACCTGTACTTATAATGTAAAAATTAGGGGTTTATTTAAGAGCGCAAGTTTAAAAACGGGGCACTTAATGAATATTACTTTAACGCTATAAATAACGCATAATAAATATTACGACGCCTTTCGACTTATGGAAAAGTGAGTGTAATGTAGAAACACCCTAAAATATCAGTAAATTATATATGTTAACACCTATCGTTGATAGAATATAAAACTATACTTACAAATTTTAAAAATTACTACCTGATTTAGAAGTTTACTTTTAAATTATCACATCATGAAAAAAATTACCTCGAGAGCTTTACGAAACCATTTTTCAGCACTTGGATAATTTTTATTATCAATTGCTACAAGGCCTAAGTTTATGTAAACTCGTTCAGTTTCTTTACCTCGATCAATTATTTTTTCTAATCTAAAACAAAAATAATATACATAGGAAATAGTTAAAAAGTTGAAATAGTTCAATTTCTAATAATTATAATTTTTAATACAAATGTAAATTATATATTTTTTCAAAATATATATTTTCTAATAAAAAATTGTTTCATCTTTTCATTTTGAAGAAAAAATGAAAACCCATGGTTCCAAACAAATTATAGGAGATTGTTTTTATTCTGTTACGCCTTCAAATTTCGAAAATGCAAAAAGATTATTTTGCTTAAGGGGAGATCATAGTTTACAAATCCCCAAAATATCGAATTTTTGAAACCAGTATTTTCTGATAGATGGAAGCCCAATCTATCGAATAAGACCAATTTTGTTTCGATCGGTTAATTATTTCTTATAAAAATTAAAATTATAAAAATAAACAAATGTGCCACGCCTCCTTTGAATTACTTATTGTATGCTTGTATTATATTAGTGTATTTGTATATTATAAAATAAGATTTTTTTATGTTAATTTTTAAAAAATATTCACTGACTCAATGTAAGAAAAAATTGCTGGCGGTTAACAAGAAATTCGGTTAACACGAAATGTTTCGGTGGTCCCTTCGAGTTGGGATCGACTGTATTTGTTTTTCGCGTTTTTCTCAAAACTATAATTTTCAACACATAGGTACACTTTTCTCTAAATCTATTAAATATTTCTTAATAATTTTTTTGTGTGTGTCATAAAACCATTTTAGATCTATTTAAGTCACCTAATTTAGTCTTACAAATTTATTTTTTAAAAATTATTTTAGACTTTTCTGCGTTGAAAATCAGAATTTTTATGAATTTAGAATATAATGTTTATTAAATAAAATCTAAAAATTATTTTATGCAAAAAATAGGTGACCAATATCAATCTAACTGTTTACTTACATTTGAAAAAAGTTTTATGTGCTTTCATTGTATATTTTTTGTAAAAAAAGTATCAAAAAAATACTTGCATCTTTGAAAATTCGTAATTTTATGTTTCATAAGACGTCTTTTTTCTTAAAAAAATAATTTTTAAAAATAAGATTCTTAGGTGTAATATAATAATAAGAGTACAATTTATAATTTTTTAAAATTTTTTTTATTGTACCATAATTTTTAAATGACTTAGAGCTTTTCGAAATCAATACTAAGGATTGCTCATTTTTGCTGTCGCTAACTATGATCTCCCCTAAAAAATATTTTAGAAAGACCACATTAACAACATGTATGATGGAAATGTAAGATAAAATTAAAATAATTGTATACATCCGTGTGTGTGACGGATGAACCGCAGTAACCTCAACAATGGATTAGACCGTTTTAGCTTTGAAATATTTAGTATTTCTTAATGTTTTACTATAGGCAAGAGAATTGAGTTTTTACAACAATGGTCTAAGTAATTAGGCTAATTAGTGCAGTTTACCTGTCCACGGCAGTATACCTTTATAATGGTTTAAATTGATTCTTTGTGTCGAAATTTAAAAACTTTGGAACGCGTTTTCCACTTATGAATTAAATGTTCTTAGAAGGTACTATAGGTTATTTCCTAAATTTCTAACATAAGGGTCATACACCGAATTATAGAAATCAGTTATAAGATGTTGGCCTTAAGATCAAAAGATCTATACTCCTTGCCAACCTTAGTTGGGTAAATAGAAATATGCTATGGAGAAGATCCTTCCGCGTATGTAAAGGGTTCCACAAATAATTTGTGGATCCATCCACAAAACATGTTAAAAACATTAATTTCGTTAGAAGTCTCACATATTCGAATATTTTTTTAGAAAATTTGGCCATTTTATCGGAATGAAAAGTGTATTTTAGAAAAATTGTATTTATATCATTTTGTATGTAATTATTATCTTGCAAATGTTTCCAACTAATGGACCAACCGCGCTTTTGCCTCTTCCTTTTTACTCTTTGTTTTTACACAAGTTAGGTTGGCACGGAGTGTAAGCTCTGAGTGTAGGATTAATTGCGGTATTAACTAGTTGATCGAGGTACGATACACTCCATTATAATATCACTATTTCGTTGAGTTTAGTATCTGCTAAGGTGTCGAAATGATACTTTTACTACTCTACGGTTCTAAAACATGATATTTTGATATCGCAACTTTCATTGGAGATGTATTCAAAACAAATGTTAAGCAAGCAAATAACCTATCTGTTGTTGTATCATGACTTTGATAGAACTAATATTATATTTACAACCAACATAACTTATTTACTGATGGAAATAGGATTTACCTAATATCTGCTAAGTTTTTATGGTTTGGAATATCAGAGCCGTGCATCAGAACTGCAGAGAGCTCCAATGATTTCTGAAAAAAATAATGTATATAGTTTTAAAATCTTATACTTTGTTTAAAAAACATTTAATTTCATTTCAAAGTTTTTATTTTCATTAAATTAGTACTTTTAATTTCAGATTTATCGACTGTTAAATAACAGTAAGCATTTTGTCATTTAAGTATTTAGATTACATCAATATAGTAGATTGTATTGTAATTAATTTATTCAGTTTTTAAGAAGAATGATAACTGTGAGCTTTTAGCATTAGAATTAATTACTTTGTTAGTTTATGTTTTAGGAAGTTTTTGATAAGTTATAATTTGCTAATATTATTGATTTAACCTTCATTAAATATTTTTAAATAATTATTTTATGGAATCACGACTTCAAACCTCATGATCCGGTTCCAGTTCAAGAGCTTTGTTGAATTCTTCTAACGCTTCCATATTTCTACCCTGGTCCATAAGGACAACACCTAACTATAAAAAGTGTTATATCATGTATGAGCAAAACGCTGAAAAACTTCTGAGTTACAATAACAATTATGTGACATAATAAATAAAATGCGAATGAAATGCTAAACAGATTTTGTATTTCACCAATCTAATCAGTACTAAACCAATCCACGTGATTCAAGTTACATAGTTTAAGGGGCAGTAGATTAGCCTAATTTAACCCTCTAATGCATACCGTTGCCGTTTGGAAACAAGTAACATAATCCACTTTATGCTATTAAAGTAGAGCTCCCTCTCGACAAATCTGTGTTTTTTCATCAATTACATTCCATTTTGAAGTTTTAGTTACTAATAACCCTCATAGATAACAGTAGTAAAAGTGTTTTCAAAATTAAAGAGTGAGGTTGTTAACTGTTGTGAAATTACGTTTTTGGCAGTATTCAAGGTATAAAAATATTAGTACAAAATACAAATAAAAAGATTTGAAAAATTAATTATAGTTAAAAAGGGTTATCATGAAATATATTTAGTAGTTTTCTAGTCATTATTATCAAAATTGGAATTTTGTAGTTTTTTTTTGTCATATAGAATTTTTTTTAAAATGAAATTATGTTAATTCTAATGCGGTTAATTTTTTTTAAGTTTTTTTCCCATAATGTATGAGTATTAAGATACATATATATATTTTTTTGGAATGAAAATAAAAATTAATGCATTGAGGGTCAAGGAAAAAAAAGGGCGGGGGTACGGTTGGACATACGGTTGGACAGACAAAAAAAAAAGACTAATAGGTTGTAAAAAATGGCCTTTGTTTCCGATTGCCTACGGCCAGAGAAGGAGGAAGAAGCGCCTTTGCAGTTTCATAACGACCCTTGAGACTTTTCATGACTTTTAATATTTTTTAGTAATGCTTTACATTTGTTTCAATTTTGCATAAAACTATCATTGTTAATTGTTAATGTAATTTCAAAATGAGAATAGAAGGTAATTATCCCCATAGCCGTATAGTTCTCTCTTTTTTTGTTTTATTATAAATTATTCTTCACGAACATTTTTGATTTTTTTTAAAAAATTAAATTACAACAGCCAAAATACTAAAAAAAATTAAGATAAAATTAAAAAATCTGTTTTAATCATTTAAGATTCATTAATTTTAAAACACGTTACCCTTACTCTTTCAAAAATATATTAATCTAAAAGGTAAAACTGTAGCCAATAAAAAAAGTGATAGATGCAGTTTTGGGAGTTGCAGGAAAGTAAAGGAGGTAAGAAATTATTTATTTTTTCGGTATAAGAGCAAGCAAAGATCAATAAATTGTTCTATTTTTTTTTTCTCGTTTTCTGTTTATTTATTCAGCGCTAACTTCAGAATAGCAGCAGAATTGTGGAATAATTAATGTATTATTGATAATGCTTATGCAGTGGAAAGTCTTTGCGTTTATTTTTATAAATAAGTTTATATATTCTTACCGTAGATTAAATTTGCTTATTTTTTTATGTTAGAAAGTCGTGGATTTATGGGAAATTTTAACAATTTCAGTTTCAACGTCTAAAAAATTTAAAATAATTTTATCAAAAGATTTTTAAGAAATGTTTGAAAACTAAATAGATAAAAATGATTTTAGATTATTTTGAAGGATGTTAACATTTAAGTAGTTTTAAAATGATATGACAAAAAATTAAATATCGAAGTTTTTTAAATTTTCTTAAATATAATGTCAAATGATTTAAATAAGCCTTAAATATATCCACTTAAAGAAGAAAATATTTTCAAAATTGATCATTAATCATTTCGAGTTCTTACGTAAAAAATATTTTATAAAGAACTCTAAAAATGCTTCCCAGACATCTGAAATAAACTTACGTTAAAGTAGAGATCAGGATTAGTCTTGTCATACTCCAAAGCCCTATGATACATCGCCTCGGCTTCCTTCGTCCTTTAAAGAAAATAAATATGTACTTATTATTGATCGCTTTGGGATCTAGAAAAAAAAATTAACCAAACGTCTGAGTGGATTTCGTAATGGAAACTTTTATAAATTGATTTCTTTCAATTCATGAAATTTTCCTCATGAATTAAATATCGTGTTTAATATTAAGATATCTAAAATATCCATTAAGATATTGTCGACAAAATGTAGGCATTTTTTTTATGATATTGTCCAATAAATTATGTATTTAATGCATTGTTAAGAGATCATCATAAAGAGAGGTAAGATTGTAAGACTCTTAAAAAAGATTTTAAAGAGATTTGTTCGCAAAATAATTTGAATTCAAAAAACGAAAAACCATTTATAAATTTAACGAGATAGTTTATTTGTGAATAATTTGAATATCAAAATTGACTAAAAGATATTTCAAAACTATACTTGGATGTCAGGGATAGAACGACTAACTTTAACAAAGTTAACCGAACTCTTTACTTGTGTTTAAGTAACATTAAATGACAAGTAGTTTCAGATGACTGTTACTTATAGATAATAAATTAACTACATAAACACAGAAAACTATTACAACTAATTGGGGCACGCATCTTTTAGACTAAAACTCAAAAACTGAAACAATCTAGTCTTTCAGGCACAAAAGAATATTTTATAGCATTTCCTATTCTACTAAGAGCTGATCTCAAAAAATATTCTCGGAGTGCCGAAATTGTTTTGTGATCTCTGGCCCCAGGGTGAATATTTCATGATACGGGTCGATCTCATGAAAGGTTAATGAATGTATTCTATCAAGGCAGAGCAGATTCTTATTCGGGATCTCAAAGAAAGGAACAGTAAGGTTCTTTTTATTTGTTCTTTGTAAATATGTTACAGTGTTACACTTATGTACTACATGGAAAAAAGCAAAGAAACGGATCCCAAACATGAAACTATACTAGGCGAATTTTGATTATTTTAAATGTAAATTTTCTAGATCAAAATTTTGCTTTTATATTCTTTATTTAAACACTTTTTTGTGAAAGAAATTGATTTTGTAAAATGCATTTTTCTAGATATTAAAGAATATAAAGTTATAATTTTTGAAACAAGGTGAGCTTATCTGTTTAAATAAAGCTTATAAGTCATAACACAGTACAAATTCAGAGATAAAAGCTTAGGAAATTGTTGTAAATGAAATTGTTCCGGCTTTTGTGTGGAATTAAAAAAAAATGATTAGTTGCATTTGATTTATGAAGAACACGGGATAATGGGTAGATGTAGCAAAGAAATAAAGTAAAAAAATGGTGTTTCAGCTGATAGGTAATGCCCTAGCAATATCATAGAAACCTGGTCCTGCTCAGACTTCTATTTTAAATATGTACAAATCAATTTTTATAAATATACAAATCTAATTTTTTAAAAAGGTGAATCTTACACCCACTATGAAACACAATATTACACACTATTAAATCTCTTATTTCACGGGATTTTTAATTAAAACATTTTATGACGGGAACAGAGAAAAGCCGTTTCCTATAAAAACACGTTTTCCATTCTTATCATTCTTATGTGACACCCGGGACTTCGAGAAAAGCAATCCCATGCAAAAGTTTGCTCATGTTTTCCTAAGGAGCCTTTACCTCATTGTGAAGGCGTTCTTTCGTAGGGAAATAGCAAAAACTATTTAAGCCGCTGAATGCATCAATTTGAAATTGCTTTTGTGTTGTTTAGCGATGTTTATTCATTTAGTTGGAAGAGGTTACGTGAAAAAAAGTTAAGTGAATATTTTAAAGAGGTAGTGGAGTAATGGCAATGGTTTGATTAAAGTTGGTCGGGTTTGGTTTGGTTGGTAGACATATATTTTCTGGCTTGTGTGCTTGGTCGCAAAGACCCGCTTATAAACCATCGTCAAGTAGGACAACATAAGACACACACAAACACATATGACAGATGTTGCCATCTGTCGCCACCTCCGCAATTTAGACATGTCCCTGAAGGGGAGGGAAATTTTCTCCAGGAACCTGTGCCCATGGTGAACTGCGCAATGACCGCCCAAAGGACTTTCGGACCCAACAGATTTTACGAGCACGTACTCCGCATATACTCGACAAACACAAACATCCATGCCTGAACGGGATTCGAACCCGGACCCAGCAGCTCCAGAGGCCAATGCCTTAACCACTATGCCGCCGGATCGGCTCGGGTTTGGTGTTTTTTTTATTATAGCTGGCTTACTGCTTCACCAGGGTGCTCAAACCATTATTCTTCCAGCATTCCAGGGTGCTCATTCCAGGGTCATTATCCTTAAGTACTTTTAAGTTGTGTTAGATCAAAAAGCCAGTGCAGCCCATCTCGCAATTTAGAACCCTGGTCAAGTGACGAGGACGACACTGGCACCCAACTGAACTGTAATAGTCTAAGAGCTAGCAACGTTTTTGAGAGAGAATTTCAGGTGGGCCAGTTTTAAGATATGCTATCTCTCTCACTCTCCCGGACATCATACAGGCTATCTGGCTGGCGGTAGTGGTTGCGTTCATCAGTGCGCATCCTACTAATACAAGTAAAAAATTGATTTTTCAAATCATTTTAGGACGTTTTATTTTTTAATTGTTATTTTTAGCGAACTTTTTGCAACATAAATCAATTATTGCCAGACATTTTTATTGTTGTTTAAGCTGTGCAAGACGCTAATTTTGATTTTGAAAGCTCAAGTGTTGCCCAAATTACCAGCTCAGGTGTGAATTCACCGATCATTGTAATTACGTCATCGTCATTCATTGCGCAATACCATGTGGCAATACTTGTAATGAGCTGATAATTTGGGCAACACTTGAGCTTTTAAAATCAAAATTAGCGTCTGGCACAGCTTAACAATAAAAATGTCTGGCAATAATATATTTATGTTGCAAAAAGTTCACTAAAAATAATAATAAAAAAATAAAACGTCCTAAAATGATTTGAAAAATCAATTTTTTACTTGTATTAGTAGGATGCGCACTGAGGAACGCAACCACTACCACCAGCCAGATAGCCCTTATGATGTCCGGGAGAGTGAGAGAGATAGCATATCCTAAAACTGGCCCTCCTGAAATGCTTGTTTTTTCGACGTTGCTAGCTCTCGTACTATAAGGGTGACATCGTTCGTGAGGTTGGGACTTCATTCTTTATTTGAAAAATAATAGATTCAAGGCCATCGCACTAGAGCTGCTTATGAGGATTTTATATCTTCATTTTTTCGCCAAATACGTTTTTACTTCATTATTAAGATTTTGACGTGAGATCGCATTATAGAATTATACTTAAATTTTTTTAAAAAAAATTATCACTGAAATTACGATGACAGTAAGTTCATATTAAGGACGATTTTTGTGATATGAGGATTTGCATTTCACTGTGGTGCCTTTTCATTTTGAAATTTAAAGGCAATATAAGAAATAGAATTTTAGTTAGAGATATTTTTTTATCATATATCATATATTGATTTTGATATCCTTTTTGTCCGTGCGAAGAACGGGTACTTATTTGCTAGTTTCATATAAAACAAAGGTTTAATCGAAGCAACAAATTAAAGTTTAACACAATATAAGTAAAAGTACACTGAAATAAGTTATACCTATTCATCTTTATAAGCACATCTCCTCTGTTCAAATACGCTTTGGTGTAATCCGTTTTTAGTTCAAGAGCTTTCTTGTAGACCTAAAAACGTTAATAGTAAATAATAATATTTATTAGTTTCTTAAAAATAGTTATTTATTGTTTATCTATTTATTTATGAAATAATAGTTGCCTTAAATACACTTACAGCATCGGCCTCTTCTAGTCGAGTTTCGTTCTGAGAAATGAGAAGAGCTAAATTGAGGAACAGTTGCAGATGACTCGGAGTGACGTGCACTTCCTGTTGAGCTTCCGAACTTGGACTTGGTAGCAGAAGCTGAGCCTATAATTTCAAAAGATTTTTTTTTGGAGTTTAATGTAGAGTTGGAGTTGCATTTTAGTTTAAATTCCATTGTCCAGCAGCTGAAATAATCCCGGTTGACTCATTTTTTCATCCCTAAGTGGGTCTATAAAATGAGTACCAAGCATGCTTGGGAACTAAGCACTGGGGGTTCCACGTGAGGTTGAATACCTAGGTGGGACATATGCCTAACACCCTTGAGCCCTTGGTCGCGTTGAAATGGTTGGTCGAAGTTGAAATGGACAAGGCAGGCCTTGGCCCTCTAATGGGCTGTTGCGTCTAGTAGAGTAGCTGAAATATGCGCTGTGAATTTAAATACAATGTATTCTACAATAATTATTCTACAAATGTGTAGTATTATGTTGTTATGTGAAAAATGAAAACGTTGGTTTGTGTGGTGAATTTATGCAGATTATTTTCTTGAAAGTAGAATCTTGCTTATTTTATAATGAAAATATTGTCAATTAATAAAATTTATAAGTTGAGTTTTCGTATTTTTTTTTGTGAAGCATGGAATTTGTTCTTATTCACAATAATATTTTTATTATTGTTGAAGATTAATTGCAGTAAGACCAAATGGAGTAAGGAAAAAGCAAAACATATTTTTCATACAATGTCTTATGAATATTGTAATTTATAAATTAGCATTAATGATATTGTTTTAAAGGAATGAATATTTGAAAATACTAACACATAATGATAAGTAACCTTTAAACAAGAAATGTTGTATGTTTAAGAGGGTTTTTAAATATCGTATTTACCTTTCTATATGTCGCTTCAGCTTCGTCAAATCTCCTCAAACTCGTAAGTATGCGTCCAATATTCAAGTAACTCCTGACATCTTTAGGCTCTATTCTGAAATAGACATTCATGACAGAAACAGAATCGGATGCTTCCAGTATTTTAAAGCTTTTTTTCAAAAGCCAACAGGTCTAATGAATTTTTAAAAATTAAATGATGTAATTAAAAATCTAAAGCAAAGGAATAGTTACCTTTTAGCATTTTCGTAGTGTTCTAAGGCTTCTTCTGGTCTGTTTAGTGATTCCAAAACTTTCCCCATGTTATTGAAGAGCTTCCCATTCCTTTGATTGACATTGAGAGATGATTTGTATAGGCTGTATTCATTTTTCCTGTGGATAAAGATTGGAAGCTAAAGAAAAACTTTTCAAGGTATAAAACCCAATTATTTTATTACTTTTAAAATTATTTTATTAATTTTATTAAATATTTTATTTTAAAGACGATTGCAAGCATCTAAGGTCTTAAGAATAGAATACATATTGACATTCAAGAAAGATTTTCGATGCTTTCAAAGATAAAAAAGGAAATTTATGTAATATACACATAACGTATTACTATATGAAATTTTTATGTTTATTCTAAGTTAAGAATTTATTTAATACTTTCTTTTTTAAAAATGTTACTTCCTTGTTGTATATTTTGAATTTATGTAACGCGTAGTAATATGGAAACATCGGTCTTTAATTTTGAAACAAGTATTGGCTTAATTTTATATAGTATCGAAACAAAATGTTTAACTAGTCGTGTAAAAGGCGGAAATACACTAAGACAATTCAGTTCACAATTCGGATGCAAGGTTGTAATGCAAAGTAAAGTACCACAGAGCTGCAGTGGTAGGAACGAACAGAATAGGTAAAAAACAAATCATTACAAGACTCTCGTGTGTGCAAATTTAAATACTGTTAAGTATTCTAATTATATGGAACAAAAGAAACTTTTTTAAGATTTAATATTAAGAAAATACGAAAATAGAACAATATTTTCAAATTGAGTAGCGTTTTAATATGTTTTACATTAATTCTTACGTTTCTGAATTTTTAAAAAAGATATTTTTCTGTTATGTTAAAAGCTTATTAAAACAACTCATTGAAAACTTGTTTTCATATGTATAGACTGAAAATTACTTTTATGCTCTTTAAAAAAAATACTTTATTCAGTTAAATCTTTCCTGCATTCCATAAAATTGCACTTATTTCTGAATTTTTTTTTAATTAAAACACAAACTTAACTAAAATTTTTATAGTAAAAAATCAACCAATCCTACACCCCTAATATTTATGAGACGTAAAACAATTTCAAGCATCCTATACATTTCTTTTTATGTATCTTTCCCCTGCTACCCAACCGAGTTTGGTCCACATGGAACTCTTATCACGGCACACCAGAACATGGTCTTTCGACCCAAAATCTCTTTGTTCTTGCTTGTACGACACACATGTTGGTTATGAATGTCAGGATAAGAATGGAATAAATATGAATAGCTTAATGCAACAGGGCGTCAAGGCTATAGGATATTTTCCTATTACTTTTCTTTCTACCAACATTTTCGTGAAATAAGATGCGTGAAGGAAAATATTCCTGTGTATATGACTCCTTTTTTTTTTTTGCATGTAACGATACATATGAGAGCAGGAAAAGACGTAGCCACCATTCTCAATTGGGGGGTTAATGAAGAGTTGTTGGCTTTAGAGATATAATAACTTGTTCTTTATCGTATGTTAAATGGTATGAATAGGTATGAACTGATTTTTAAAATCGATTTCTTTCGAATAAAATATTTCAGGGTGCGTTTTTACTCAAGGACGTTTTGTTTTCAGAACAGAGTAAATCACGTTTTGCGGAATCTAGTTGGAATAGAAATCCTCAATTATAGTCGTAGTATATGTAATTAAAGTAAATGCGTTCTCTATACCATACTATATAAACAAGGGGCAATCTTTGAAATTCATATTTAAATAAATTCTTTGCCGACGCTTTTGTAACACAGATTCAGAAGAAATAATTTCCGTTACTTATAGCTTAAAATTGGCGACGCAGGCTTTAAAAAGGAATAAAATGTTTTGAAGACATTTTAAACGTCATGCAATTAAATTAAATTGCACTACTAAAATCCTCTATTATTTTTTTGGTAGAATAGAAGATTAATTAAAATAAGCTTTTTAACAGAAAAATACGAAGCTTTTACTTTAAAAGAACATGAATATTTGGAACCTTGTTATTAACGCGCAAACATGCATATAGTGAAAAATTGGCCTTAGGGGGCAGCAAAGTATTACAAGATTGTGTTTATTAAGTGTTGAAAGATTTTTCATCCTGTGAATTTATGGCTGTGTTGTGCCATTGTTTCATGGGAGAATATAACGTTAGTTCTTCTTTATAAGGATGTGATTATGTACTTTGATGGCTCTGCTCGAAGCGAAATATTCATGATTCATGTACTTTTGTTTTCTTTTTCGATCATCATCCTTTATGAAGCACTTTCCCTTATATGAAGCGGAATAAATCGATTGTGTGGTTTGGAATAGTTTCAACTGACATCTGACTGGTTGAGTGACAAGGCTTGAAAATAAAAGTTATAAACCGGGCAATGGTGATAAGGAAATGAGGATATTACGCTATTGGTATAAAAACACTGTAAAAATAGTTAAGATTGCAGCACATTTTGAGTTAATTTTTTCTTTACAGTGTTGGAATAGTTATTTTACAGCAAATGGATTATTTCTTGATGTGAGTCACATGAGCAGTAGCGTTTCGTCAATCACTGCCAGTGAAACAGACGTTTTCGCCGTTGCCACAGAAGGAATTTCAATCATATATAAATTGGAAGCACTTTTAACATCACACTGAGATGGCAAATTAGAGGGATTTTCTACAATGAATGCAAATATTGCTCCCTATTGTTCTGACTATAAATAACTATAAAAGTCTTCTACTTTTAACCCATTCAATCCAGTAGCGGATTTCCAAATGTGCCGCCTATAGGCTGAACCAAAATTTGCCGCCTATAGGGTGGGTGGAGGGGGAGGGGGGGGGGGTAAAAATCAATTCAAAAATTGATCACTAATGACTAATGTTGATTTATCTCATTATAACACGTTGTTTAATGAAAGTTAGTGCCCCTAAATTACTAAATTAAGCTTAAAAAATGCTGTATGTTTTTCATCAGTTAGATGTCATTTTTCTGATCTCTTACTTTAATGCTAGATAAAATAGGGCTTGAGGTGAAATATTAACAAATAATCCAATGTATTAGAGTACTTAAACTTCAGTTGCGTTTTAAAAGAATTGCCTCAACATGCAAAATTCAGCCGTTGACAATTTGCCGCCTACGAAAATTTGCCGCCGTAGGCTTTAGCCTAGCTAGCCTATTTAGAAATCCGCTTCTGATTCAATCCCAGTACACCGCTGCCCCCTAAATCAAAAGATCTGCTTTACTCAGTTGAGTGACGTGGATTGGTTTGATTCGTTAAAATGTTGAATAAAAAAAGAAGAATGGAGTCTAAAGCTATCATTGGTTAAAAGCTTATGGAAATTTCCCACTAAGATAACATCACTCTTCTGAATCATCAAGCCATGTGATTTCGATGGATTGTGTCAACTATTGGATATAACCTTCATCAACCAAAGAACAAGGGGGACAAGAAAAGCATATTTAATTATATTGATAGAGCAACTGTTTATAGTATGAGGAGTAATGTGATATTTTAAAGCACTTACTCTAGCTGTAAATATCCTTATAATGGATATTTTTACATTATTTTCATTTAACTCAAAGGATTTCAAGTGAAAATATAAGTTTCAGCTTTTTCAAAGTAAACGTAGTGAAATATTGAGAGCCTCAGAGAGCATGTTTGATGTTTCCCTCTCTCTTTATAAAAAAATGTGCACATGTTATATAACGTTTGATCAAAGAATGCATATTAGAAATTTTGAAGTGCAAGCCTTTTGCAAATCGTCCATAAAAGCGGCAATGCTTACTCTTTGGTTTTATTATACCTTAGAATTATTTGGTCTGTATGAGTTGTTGTAGCTCCCTTTGTTGCTTTTATACCTTCAGACTTTCAACTTATTTAAAGATAACTTAATGAATTCGATGTATCTTTTTGATATGATACTTACACTCTTAAAACAAACGAGCGATTTGAACTCAGTCTGAGTTAATTTTCACTCTTTTCGGTGTCGAAAATGCTCTTCCCCATAGGAGTGGATTTCACTATTTTGTTTTGTTAAACCTCCAACAATCTGAACAAAAAACGAGGGATTTTAAGGCGATTAGGAGCGATTTAGGGCGATAACGAGCGACTTCGAAGTTAATTCCCCACCTTTCCAGTGTCGAAAATGCACTTCTCCCTTAGGAGTGGATTTCTCTCTTTTGTTTTAAGAGTAAATAGAGGGAAGAGTAAAAAATATTTATTGAAGAAACTAAAGCTTGATACAAACTCGACATTTTTTTGACAAATCGTACGGATAGGACATGAATTTTAAAATTTTCAGTTCGTTAAATAGTTGATGCATTTTAAAATTAGTAGGTTATATTTTAATTATGAATTTTAACTACAAGATTGTTAAGGATGTGGGGAATGGCCAACATTTCTAAAAGTCTTCCTGATAAATGTTAAAAAGTTTGTTAAAAAGGACTAACTACATTATTTTAACGTTTTATATAAGTTATATAAGCACATTACATGACAATGATATTTTGTTTGTAGATTTTCATTAAGTTTAGTTAAAACTTTAACTTCAACGAAACTCCAAAATTCACCTCTTTGGTGTAGTAAAATTGTTACTAGTTTTTATAAGGAAAACAAGTGCCTATTTTTGCATTAGTCATGTCTTTTAAGATAACAAACTTTTTTTCCCTATCTACATTGGGAAAACTTGCGGCATAAAAATTCTTTTTCTATCTCAATTAAAATAAAATTTATAGTGGAATTAAATTTATATTCAAAATCTTACTTTTTCAAACTTATTTAAAATAGTTCAGCTAAGTTTCGATTGAAATTTTGTCAAACTAACAATTATTTAGTATTATTTAGGAGCTACATAAACTTACTTTGTGTAGCAGTTTAATTATTGTAAGACACGTAATCGTTTGTTACGTGCGTGCTAGACGAAAGTGAGTGTAACTGACCACAAGAAAACTATTTTATTTTGTTTTTTTAAACAGTTTTGAAAGGTTGACGTGAAATTTCTTGGTGAATATAAATCTTAGTTAAATCCAAAATCTTGTAAATTAAGACAGTAGTAATTACTATCACCTGAAGTTTCCAACTAAAATTAATTAAAATTGCATAATAGAGAAATGAAAAGGTGCTTTAGTTGACTACTGATTTATAATAATGTGATATTCATTTGAAATATTATTTATACAAAAGTATTACTGAACTTTTGTATTGGGAAAAATATGGAAATTTTTTATTAGTTTATAAAACGTTTTTTAATAAAATTATATCGGTATTTAGTAGTATATCAAAACTGATATTTTTACATTCAAATTAAAAAAGTGTATAAATTAAGAGAATCAGTGTTACTCACCAATCAGCATTCCGAGTTATTGTCTTGCAAACTCCCACAATTATTAAACATACTACACCAATCATCGCAAAATGTTTGCAGGACCTGTAACACATGTTATACAAAATATTTACTGTTAATTTATTGAAAAAGTTTGTTTTTGTAAAAACATGCCGTTTAAAGTAAAAAATAGCTATTTTCTGTTTTAAACCGAGCAATAGACGGTAAAAACAAAATGATTTTCGCTCAGTTGGCTCAGTTCCAGCCAGCATAGCTGGTTTAGAGTTGCAATTGCTCAATCTACCCTTTAAAAGAAAAATGGAATTTTGATGTATATTGATCGTCAACAAAGTGATATAACTTTATCCTTACCTCTTTTCAAAGAGAACGCTCCAGCCATGGGCGACAAGCATACAAAATCCCATACTTGGGATATAGAGGATTCTCTCAGCTACGACAAAGCCCACTGGAAATAGCAAATTGCTGGCAGGAAGGAAGGGAATAACCATTATGGAAATACCCTACGGGAAAACACATAAACTATGTTTTAGTCAATTGGATGATCAAATGATGGTTAGATTTTGTTAAATTGATTTGTCTTAAAGTATTTTTTTAAATAGAGAAATATAGATTTTATTTGACTTTCATAGTGACACGCTGATAGTGGTCTTTAAAGTAAAAAAATTAACTTAATAAAAAACGTTTAATAATTTAAAGTTATATGAGCGTTTAGCAAACAGTTAATTGTTCATGCATTAACCCTTCTTCATTTCAGATTTCAACAAAAAAATCTGAAATGCCAATAAAATAAAAATCTTTGTATATGAACGAAACTATAGATGGATTAAATTAAAGCATTTATTACGGAGAATGACTTGGTTCTTATGGGAATTTTCGACAAGAATCAACATAGACAGAAGGACTAAATACAGAGAAGTTTTCTTGTTTTTGGAGTATCACCGTATTTTGTAGCAATACTGTCTAGCGGTATTTTTCATTCTGGTAAAAAAAACCCAGGTCTTTCGAAAAACGGAGTTTTTTTTTAATCCGCCAGCATGGCTTCCATATAGTAAAAAGAGATCCCTTATAGTTGTTAATTGGCTAGGTCCGTGTTCTTTAAGATCTATTGGACCATCTTTGCTATTGAACTCTTTTCCCCCTCTAATGGGGCTGCAACATGGGCGGTCAAACCTTTGTAGACAGAACTAAATGCCATTTTTTTGTGGCACCATCTAGGCGACTCTCGCTATCAATTTCGATGCACAGATTACATGAATCTGAGCTCTCTGTGGATGTTAAAGTATGCCGATATTTAATTTTGCCGAGAGAACCCCGGCCAAATGGTCCCGGGATCTTTTACATGCCACATAATCATATGACACGCATGCCCAGGATTTTCCCATCCAGAAATTCTGACGACTCAGCCGGGGCTCGAACCCGCGATCTTGGGCTTACGAGGCGGACACGTTTAACCTCTCAGCCACTGAGCCGCTGCCTTTGAACTTAAGATTTTATGTTCTGAATACGGTTCCTGAAAATCTGTACTATGGGATTATCCTGTAGTTACCCAAAGTCCTAATATTGATTTTTACAATAATATCGGCTGCCCACAGGTCTTATAAGGTATCCGTAAAGTTAGGTGATGATGCATTGGCCTCACCAAAACTTTCTGTAATTGTTTTTTAAAATTTTATAAACCATAACCTATATGTTTTTACACTAATTTAATTCGAATGTTTTCCTTATAGTCATTAAAAAGTTTTTTTTAGCATTAATATAATTATATAACTATGGGGACAAAAGCTACAATGGTTCTGGTAAGCATTATAAAAATTTACATTAGCATAAGCCATTCTATGGAAAAACTGCAAACACAATTCTTACACATTTTTTTTTAATTTCGAAAAATCAATAATCAGCATATTTCATCGCTAGATAACCAACTATTAAGTTTCAATAAACTCAATTACTCTAACAAACGAAAAAAATAACACACTCTTATTTAATGAAACTAAATATTTAAAAATAAAGTCTCGCATAACATTAAGATTTCCATTACATTCCAAACGTAACCAATTCATCTGCAGATCACCAACCGCGGACAACATAATTAAGGGTCTAAATGACATATCATTTTATAAAGACGATCTCATTTATCACTATCCATGGCTGAACAAGTTTCCTCCAATAAAAAAAATGCATTGGGTATTAAATGCCATAAGTTGGTTTGAAAATCTTCTAACCTACACTTAATTGAATAGGACAGAAATGGGATTGAAAATAAGAAATATTAAAGGCAGAAAGTTCTCGGTTTGTTACTAGAAATTTTCCTTAATTGCGATTGGCACGCCTCAGGTCTCACAATAAAAATACCTAGTTGATGGAGGCGCTTTGGCTTCCCGTAGTCCTGTTTTACTAACTGCAGATGTATGGTACATATATATTCCAGCTTGTATGCTTGTTCAGAGAACCGCTTATAAGCTTTCGTCAAGTGGGACAGACACAGAAAGTATATTAACTGTCACAAAGAAAGGAATAACACATAGACAAATAACATAACATTGTAACATTTATTGACGGTCACAAACATCCATGCCTGACCGGGATTCGAACCCGACCCCAGCAGCTCCAAAGGCTAGCGTCCTAACGATTGTGCCATCGGGGCGGCCTGCAGACGTTTGTATGTGGTTGTACGTGTGAATTATTAAAGGTTACAACGATGCGGAGAAGCGTCATGCTTGATAGTTAACTATCTCCAGATATTTAATTTCCAAAGTTTGTTTATGCGAAACAGCATAAGTGTGAGACATACGCTGTTACTACTTGCTGCTGTTAAGTACTTATTTTTGGTTAAATAATTATTTGAAACTTTATCAAACTTAAACATTGAATAATCATGCTGATCCATGCTATCAAACAGTCAGGGTTACAGTGATGAACGATACTATGGAATCGTTAATATACGCATGGTATATTGGAAACTCATTAAGAACATGAAATCGATTCCGAATTATTGAAATCGTGTTTTACCGATGCTTTCAAACACACTCTTCTCTGCCGATAAGCAGAAAATCGCCATTAATTTTCAATGATGCCTTTGGCTTCGGTCCATTAATAAGTGGACGTGTGTTGCAAAAATGAAAAAAAAAGTGAATCTTTACTTATCGACTAATAATAGCAATTGAAATTGAGATTACGCTTGAAGACTTGCCAAAAGTTTGAGTTCACGGTTCTATTAAAAACTTTAATTCATCAGACAATGAAAAACCTTATTTTTGGTGAAAATAATAGTCTAGACATAAGGGATTCATATATCATTTAAGAGTACTATATTGACGAAATTGTATAGCATAATTAAATTTCGTGAAAGGTTAAAATATCAATTTGAAATATGGGGCTCTTTATACATTTAAAGAAGATTTTGAAATCTCTATTTAATTTTTGATCATTTTTCAGCTTAAAATAAAAGTTTCAATTTTGTTTAACAGAAAAAATTATCTATTTATTTTTCAAAGTAATTATTTTCTACTTACTTGGATATAGAAAGAAATAAGGTTAGTTTTAGACATTTACAAAAAAAATATATATTTTGAATAATTTATTAATTATTTGTATTGCTTAGAAGACTGCTAGCGTAAGTATGCAATTATACGTCGATAATGGTTAAAAGTTAAAATATAACATAACCTGCAATAGATAATAATTTTGTGTTCTTCTCCCTACCTGTTCCTTAAGGTGACGAGTAAAAAACAGAAATTCAACTTCGTCAATTTGAGAAAATGTAAATTTGCTGATTGCATTTTTCCATCTTCGTAACCGTAACGTTTACTTTTTACCCTATTTCTTAAACATTAGCTACTGGGAATCGTTGAATATTGTAGTTCAATTAATTTTAGGACTATATCATACTTGTGTTGAGCTATAAAATTGTACGATTAATCTTTTGAAATAAAACCCCATTTGATGTACACGCCACTCATTATTATAGGAATAAGTTTATAATGCATAGTACTATAGAGGCGTAGGTTAGGGCAACCTTGAACCTTGATGGTAACTTTGGTCCAAGTATAAAGCCGTACTGTTAATTTTATAGTTGACTGTTTTTTTACTAACTAGAACAAAAAAATTGATGCCATTAATTAAAAAATATATTTCCTGTTGAATGAATATATCTTAATATGAATAATTAAGAAGCACATCTTGGAACAAAGTTATCATAATGGACCAATGTTGCTCCATTTGAAAATAAATTATCTCATACCATAATCACCGTCATTTTAGAATCATCCTCCAACTTCGAAATCGACTTCAGCAAGTAGACAAATGTGACATAAAGAAAAAGTGTGGCAAAGTTTCTGATGTCCCAGAAACAGGAGACCAGAGGAATAGTAGACATTGTCCAATCGCAGCAGAGGTAGTGGGGGAACAGAAGTAGCCACATATTTACTGTTAAAAGGTAGTTGTAGGTAAGTTGTCTGACCGGGAATTGGGATACTGATGCTGGGTTATCGAACCTACGAAAGAAGTAAAAAATGTAGTTAATTAAGAAAATTAATGAGCAAATTTTAATTAACATTCAGTTTAGATATTTGTCTCTAAACTAGTATCAATACCTATGAACTGATGGATATGATCAAAAGTGAAGAAATTAGTAATGTGAAATGTAAATACGCCTAAAATAATTGCGACATTCTTTTTTTATTATCAGATAGCATAATTGAACATGCTTGCTAATCTATCAGGAAGTTTAAGCAATCAAACAATTGTTCTCGCCAAATCAGCCTTTTTCTATTTTTTAAAAAAACTTTTACTATAGTTTAATTATTACACTAACTTCAATTGACCTTTTTATAATTATATTGCAACCTATTTCGTTTAAGGTGCCGGTCGAAACTATATTATGAAATGGCTTTGAAAAAAAAAATAGGATTCAGTCATGCATATTTAAACACGTGTTCAAAACGTACAGAGATCGTGCTTAAGTTACAATAAAAAAACATTTTACTCAAAATAAAGTAAACCACTCACCTATTAAAAACAGGCATTCTTTTACCCATGAGTTTCCAACGAAAGTATAAAGAAGCAGCAAAAACAGATAGCAATATGATTATCCGCAATACTTTTTCTCTCCTCCATGTTGGAGTAGTACTTTTATCTAATACATGTCGATAGTTCAGCAGCCTTCCTGAAATCTGCAACGAAAATAATGTAATGTCAATTTAATTATCTAACATATCACATAAATAATAAATTATTTTCATCATCAAAATTCAATAACATTGGTTGAATGAATGAAAATGAAGATAATGAAATAAACAAGAATAGTAACGTTTAGACTTTTCAGAAAAGTTTGTTTTTATATATGTAATTTCAAAGTATTTGCCCCAAAAGCAATGTTCTACATACTTGTGCGATTAATTTAAAAGTCCTAAAATGATATATTCAATTTGAATTTTAGACGTATTACTTTTCATAAGCTTTGCAGTCTAGTTTTAACTGAATTATTTGTAACATACGTTTTTTTAAACTATTGCTTGAGCAACTAGTTGGTAGCTCTACTTAAATCGACAAAGTTGTGACAACTAGGCAACTCCTTTTCCCCAAGATCATTATTTTGGCGAAAGCACAGTGAACACCTTTTGGCTTAGAGGACTTTGAATGGACCACCACAACGACCACGCCTCATGTATAGTATGTTTATTTACTATGTGAGTCTCGAAAAGACTTTCTTCCCCCATCCCTTCGCTTGGTTTTCTAGGAAACGGGGGAAGCATCGCTTTTCTAAACCTAACGCTTTTTGAGGTTCTGTTGTGAAGTTAAGAATCGGAACAGCTCAAAGGATGGGGAGGAAAATGCTTTCGAGGCTCGCATTGTAAATAGACATGGTATAGTAGCAGTTACGCCAAATGCTGACTACTACCCCACAAACAAACTACCTGGCAGCAGCTAGTTTGTCCGGACAACAACGGTCTATGTTGACGTCACAGCTACATCAAGCACTGTTTTCTACCCCACAAAGACGCCGCCCTGTTCAAATGATCGAAACCCATTCAATTATATCCGTTTTGTAAGGAAGAGTTAAGTAACTCGCCAAAACTACTGGTTTTCATGATACCCGGAAGTAGAAAGTGTAGAATACCAATGGAGAAATTAATAAATTAATTAATTAATTTATTTATTAATATGCTATACAGAAAGAGAATTTCCAATTACATTGCAGTAAACCCTACAATCGAACAAACAAACATTGAACATACAAGGATTAAAAATGAATAAATGACGAAATTAAAATATAAGTAGTCTTTATTTACCTTTGGTGAGAACAGCTCATAAATGCAGCATATGATTAAGACCGTTATTCCTTGTTCCTTGCACAGCAAACCCGATATTGCCAGTAGCGACGTTATTCCGCAGTCTTGCCAAACTGAATAAAATTAAAAAATGCACCGATGTTAAACTTTTCTTGTATGTTTACTTTTCTTAGGAAAAATTAAGAAAAAGGATGGTTATTTTAAATTTAAAAAGCTGCTTACCAAACGTTTTTTGTTGACATCTGTGGTTGATATAAAATAGTAAGGCACTGAGAAAGGCCAAAGCCGATAAAAGCTCTGCACGACCTACGACACCAGTAACCTGTAAAAATGCGATTTTTATAGTTTTAAAATACTTTTTGGTAAGAGTGGATAAATAAATTCTTACCAAATTCAGTTTTATTAAACTAAAAATATTTTAGTAGTTATCACATTAAGTATTTCAATTATTTAAAGCAATCGCATTTGTGTGAAACTAAAGAAATAAATTTTCATTTATGATCTGCCATTAAAAGTAGACAACTCCACAATGTATTCGATACTATTAACTAAGCGACAACTCATAGTATCTCAGGCCTTTATTTAATTTTGATAAAACAAATAATTAAATTACACTTTAAAGTGCAGGGCATTAATCCAGTTATGGAAACCCTCTAAGGGTTGCGCAATGTGGTTGAAGTGTAATTTTGTTTTCACTGCATTAGTTAAAATTTGATTTTTTTTAAAAACTGAATACTTAATTTTTCAAATGTTTTAAATTTTGTTTCGGTCACATATGATTATAAAAAAGACTGTTTTATACGTTAACTTAAAAATTTTTAGTAAAATAATAAAAACTTAAATATTTTTTAAATTATGTGTGTTCCTGGAAAACCTGAAAGTCGTGACGGATTTATCAGTCTGCATTTCCTTAGAGGGATAATACACTGTTATTTATTTTATGTACAGTTAATGATGAAAGCGTTTTACCGAAAGCCGTAATTAATTTACTTGAAAAGTATTCACGACTACTACAAAATAAATATTAAAAATAAAACAAAATTATTTCTTATAAAGTTTCACCTGCTATTCAGGAACTAATTAGTTGAAATATTTTGCTTTTACTTTTAGCAAAATTTATCACTTGTAATATAGATATTCAGTTAAAGAAAAGTTTCGTTTGAATCACGACTAATTTTGTTCATAAATTACCTACACATAATGTTTCGTGTCTTAATGTTAAACAGAAGTTAAATTTTATTAAAAAAATATTTTTGGTATATTTGATTCATGTATAATTTTAATTTAAGAAAGAGTTTTTCAATTCCGAAGAGAGTTATAGCTACCTACGGCCTCTGTGTGAACCGGGTGGGCAGCAAATAGGGCACTGGACACTAGACTGGCAACCTCAGACATAAAGTGAAGACACAGTCTACCACAAAGAAAGTTTTGGGTTAAGAAAGTCAGGGAAAGATCATATGTACAAGACAATATCTTTATAATTTTACAAATGAGACTGTTGAACTTTTTACGTAATTTATTTAACTTTATAAAAAGTGTTAACAACAATTCATTTCAATGCTAAAAATATTAATAACATTTAAAAAGAACTACAAAGGGAAAAAATAAAATTATTGCTTTATGGTACAAATATATAAGTCCAACTTGAAATTGAATTTGTAAACAATGAAAATTTGTAACAGTGTTTGTTTAATATAAACTATTTTGGGAATAAGACCTTTGTTAACCATTAACGCATCTTTTTACATACAACATTTTAAAAAAGTATACGCTTTTACTTTTAAAATCTGTGCCCTAAGAAACTTTTTTTATAAACTAAAATATTTCGTATAAATCCTACAGTTCTTCCTAAAAAAAGATTTTGAAGGATTTTTTTTTGAAAAATATTTAGTTTCGATAAAGTAATACGAAGTCATGTTTAACCAGGATATTCAACAAGAGTTAGACTTTTATCATGCATGAATGCGCAGCTGTGGATGCAACTCCATTCATTTTTCAAAATTTTCCATGATAAAGTTTCTAACACACAAATGGTTCTTCTTACTCCACATCATTGAAGTACAAGTTCAACGGATAAAAACACCATTTCTTATTTAACATTTTTTATAGGTCGTAGCAAATTTTCACTTCTCTAAAAGAATTGTAGGTTTCTGCTTGCGTTATTATTTTTTGGAACAGTTCCTAAATGTGTTTAAAAATATTCGGCTATTTTCGGTATAGTGTAAATTAATAATTGCTATTGAAATTATATTAATGTGAGAATTTTGTGTTCAAGTACTGTTATCAATCACACCATTTAAAATGTTCTAAATTTTATTTAAAGTAATTGCAAAAAAGTAACAAAAGAGTGGATATATGCAAAAAATTTCCTCGCTCTCTCAACGTAACACCAATTAAACTTATAATAAAAACATTACATAATTTTAAAGATACATTTAAAATCAATAAAAACATTACATAAACTACAAAGATGAAATTTTTCGTCATTAGTTAGAAAAAGTTTAAGAAAGTCATTTAAAGCAACGTCGTTAGAGTTCTTTCACAAAAAGTTTAGTTTATGAAAGTTAGTTACAGAATTTGAAGTTTAAGAAAGTTAGTTGAAAAAAGTCTTATGATGGGTGTAAATCTGTTAGGCTGTTTGTCCATAATAAATATTATTATTATTATTATAATTAATTTTTTTAAAGAAATATGAAAAAAATGATAAACTGATTCTACAAAAATAGACGATTGAAAAAAAAACAACAACAACAGCTGTACACTCGAAATTAAATTTTTTTAAAATAAATAAAATACAACAGAAATGAAGATCACACGGTACAATTTATGTAGAAATAGTCACACGGATAACCCATTAAGGCAATCATTTTTATTTGGTGTAAAAGGTGTTAATGTCAATCCTAAAACTGTTTTTGATGGCTAAGTTAAAAGAAATTTTGAAACAATCTACTCTGTGTGTTTAAAGAACAGGTAAGACTAACACAGCCATCATAACTTTAACATCTCTTCGTCTTTTTTAAAGGCATGCATCTCGAAACTCGACCGCATCCCCGAACCCTCGACATTGTATAAATCTCGCCCAGTACCCTGACTTTCTCCTAGTACTCACATTTCTCTTAAAAATAAGGGGCGGTCCTCTGTATCTCCCGGACTTGTCACCATAAACTTCATCATTTCTCAAACCTTGTCAGGGAGAGATATCCGAAAAAGATTTACGATTGCGGACGGGGAGAATGCATCTTTTTAGAGTCGGGAAAAATTTAACGTGGGGACATACGGGTGTGTTGAGGCGAGAATGGAGATAGTTCATGGTTTGGAAAGAGGGTGTCGTGAAATTGTCGTCTTGCTGTTGGGAGATAAGGTCCTGCTTTATGGGCGGACTGTCCGGGACACTCAGGAATCGTAAATGGATAACTATTCAGAAGTTTGTTGGGGTGTAAAAAATATTGGAGTTTTATATGTTGCGGATATGGTGGAACCATATTTGAATACTTTTTGTGATTATAAGTTAGTTGCATCTAACTTTTTTGCAGTGTAAATACAAAAAGAAAATAAAAAATGAAGAAGGGAGATCCCGTCTGACCTTCTCATCAGGGAGTCTAGCCAGCCAAGATCTCCGGAGGCGTTTTTGAAATGGACTGCCCGATGTAAGCAAAAACAGCAGGCCACAGACCCCGACTCTCCAATTTTTATTTTCTTTTTGTATTGATATTCAGATTATTTTGTACAATCAAGCTGCTTTTAGCGCTATTGTCATTATAATTTTTTTATTATTTCTTTTAATCTTTTGCTTGTTTGTATTTTTTGCAGTGTAAGTCAATGTTAAAAAAGCTTTTTAAATTTGAAAACAAAAATTGAATAAACAAGTTATAATTTTTAGTTGCAGTAAGTGTAGATCATCTTTTCTGATACTTTTTTTCATTTAAAGTTTACGGTTGTAGTCATAATCATCAATTAACACACTTGACACATATCAGAAAGGTTAATACGCGTAAGAAAGGTTAGCAATTAGTTAAATCTTTAATTGTATCTATAAATTAATTACACAAACAAACTTACTTGTAGAATAAGTGACAAACCAATGCATGAAGCAAAATGTTGATTAAATGATATCCAAAAGCTTCAAGGCCATGGACGGCATAGTTCAAACGAAAACTCAAAACCGTGAGAGGACGGTAAGATTTATGACTTTGCTCCTAAAAAAATCACCATCAAAAGTAATTTTTTAAAACCATACATTAAATTAGGTGGAAACAAATGATAAATTAATATTTTCATTAATTTTATTAATTACAGTTCTTGTTTTCCGAATTTCCGAATTTTTTTAATGTAATGTAGCATACCTTAACAACTTATGTATATAAAAAGCGTTTATATTATTACGTATAGCTGAAACGCAAGCGATGTAAGGAACTCACTGATCTTGCATTTAGTATTAAAATGAATGGTTAAAAAAATATGCATTAAGCCATGAGGCATATAACATTATTTTTATAGAAAGTGGTTGTGCGTGGATGGCATAACCCAATGCTTAATACTTTCATATTCTTTCAGAAATTAATTTTTAAAAAAATATGAAATGTATATTTGGCACATTTATTCAATACTTTTACACTCTTAAAACAAACACTCCTAATTTAACTCAGTCTGAGTGGAGTTTTTTTCCACTCCTCCAGACTGGAGGAAATTCACTCTTCCAGTCTGGAGGAGTGGATTTCACAACTCCAGACTGGAAAATGCACTTCTCCTTTTGGAGTGGATCCTTTGTGTGTTAAACCTCCGACAGGATCACTCCAAACGAGTGATTTTAACTCAGTCTGAGTAAATATGCATGCCTTTACGGTGTCGAAAATGCACTTCTCCAACTGGAGTGGATTTCACTATTTTTTTTTAAGAGTGTACTTAAATTTGTATTTAATATGTTTCATATTCAAACCAGCCCCTCATAAATTTATTTTTTTAGAAGTTGCATACATTTTTATTTTGCTTGCCATTCGATTTGTTGCACTTACTTTTACGCGCATAGCAAAGTCGTGCAGTAATAATATAATATTTTCACAAAATTATCAGCTTATTTACTCCCTGCTTTAATGTTTTGTCAATCCTCAATATTTATACATCACAGTACTATACAAAACTATGGAAAATAATTTTTATACTAATATGAAAATTAGGTTCTTTATTTAGTAACTAAAATCGGGTTTGTTACCAAGTAAAATTGATTATAAAAATATTCATTCGATAAAAAAAACCCTTATTTAAATAGCAATATATTTCCTGATAAAGAAAATAAGAATGGGGGATTTATGTTAATATAATAAAACTTTTATAACATTTAGAGTGTAATTTAGATTTGTCATCTTACCTTTTGTAAGGATGTACCCCAGAAGTCATTTAGAAAAATATTTGATATTGGAGTATGAGGTCTGATGTCTCTGTTATCACTGATGGCAGCGACGTCGTCAAATACCAGGCCACATCGCAAGGAATTACTGTAGCACACTGCAACTAATGCCACCAACACAAAGGGATACATCTTTTCAATCTCCATTATCTATAAGAGAAAGTACGATTAATACTATTAGGAGAAATTGCTGTCAATAAACTGTTATGTAAAAGTTAATAAAGTGTTAAGTAAAGTTAATAAAGTGTTAAGAAAACGTTAATAAAGTGTTAAGTAGAAGAATTATACTGAATTAACATTTATCACAAAAAATATGTGAGAAAGTATTTCTCGAATCCTTTTGTGTTGAACTAAAGAGTGTAATGTCTTATCGCATAAATTATATTTATGGTCATTATCATTTACTTTAAGATCTATCTTTATTAGATACTTCGTTTTACTATTTTGAATTGTTTTTTCTGTTTTACAATATTGAAACCATAAATACGCTGTTATATTTATCCAATTTATCTATTATTATCAGGTTTGTTTTATCTATTACCTTCAACGATATTTTTTCGACAAAAGTTTAAATTGAAGTATGTAAAATTCATACATACATTAACTAAAACGAAGTAGAAACTTTTTTGTCAACAAATTATTTAATTTGAAGTAACAGTTTTTTTTTTAATTACGCAAAGATTATTTCGCTCTGCTTTTTAGACCTTTAGACGATTCGGAAATGGGACAATCATGAAATAGGATTCGATTCCATTGATTTAGGTCCCAACCCTGTAATCAGCCTGTCCCCGTGCAGCATAAATACATTTCAGGATAAAAACAACAATGACATATTGAAATTTAAAGGACGTAAAACCGATAATCAATTTCCAAAATGGTCCAATCGAAAAATCGGAATAATGCCCTTGTCAAAGTATTCGCTATCAATACGATAAAGACACAACCAGAAATATAATAAAAGACAAATCTTTTTTACTCATATCAATTCTTTTAACAACATCTACTGATCTTCAATTCTGACAGCCAATCGTTTTGTCTTTCTCTTCCGCTGCCAACGGAACAAAAGAAAAAAAATGGATGGAATATAGAAGAATAAAAAAGATAAAAAGCGGCCGCCTCAGTTTAAATTTTCTTTGTTACCATTCCATATCTTCAGTATTTTTAGCTTGACGAAATTGTAATTTGTTTGTATTCAGTAAAATAGGGTTTCTTTAGTACGAGAAGCATAATAGAATTTTTCAAAAGAGTTTACTCATTTTGGCTTCCGAATTAAGTTTCTAATGCAAAAGAGTAGAAATTATTTTACAATTGTTTCATTCGTTCATTACCAACTTCACAAGAATTTCAAACGACACATACAAGTGCAATGCGTCAATTACTACTAATAGGACAAGAGTTCTCTGCAAATTTTATTAAAAAAAATCGGTCTATAGAATTCAGAAAAAAAAAATTGTAATTTTATTTTTTTATTCGTCTAATTGAAAACGAATTTAAAACATTATTATGAATTGAGTACATACAAGATTGAAAATGAGCGAAAATTGTCAATTTGGAGTGTAAAAGAATGAAGTGCTGTTTTTGTTATGTAATTCATTTTGTGAAGAATAAACATTGTGTGTTAAAACGCGTCTTTTTTTAAAAAAATAAATGTGTTTAGTAGGTTTTTAAAAATACAGATTTAATATTTGTTTTCGTTGAAAACATGTTCATAGCACAATTTTATAGCTTTCAGGGTACAATAAAGGTTGAAGGATACGTCAAATAAATATATCCTCTTCTGAAAAAAAAATCACTTACAATTTTTTCCAATCGACTCAGCTATTTATTTTTTAAAAGGAAGAAGTAGAAAAATCGATTTTGTATGTTGTGTTAACAGAGGATCAAGGAATTTGTTCTGTATTCTCAGGATGATATCCCTCTTCCGTTTTGTTCACTTAAACATCTTATCGTTTGGTACACATGACGGGTAGCTACTTAGATATGACATAGGTGTAAGTGGCATATTTGTTAAAAGGAGTTTCATATTTTTTTTTGTATCCATCTACCAAGATATTTTTAAAAAAATAGGTTAATGGAGCGCTGCAGTCTTTTTTTGTTATACTAGGGTTAATTTGTGGGGGGGGGGGGGACTAAAGTTTAAAGTTGATCCCCGTCTGCTATATATACAATAATCCATGTCAGAATGGGATTCAAACCTACAGACTTCATAGCTCTCTAACCATTAGACAACCATTTAAATATATAAGATTTGTGTCGTAGCTACTGACAAATTTTTTAAAATCTACATGCACAAAAGTCTACATTTACATGATGGTTAGATTAATTTTTTTAAATGCTTCAAAATGTGAAATAAATAAATATTGCTATATTGATTAAAATAGAATTATGTAAGTTTACAAAAACAGAATTATGGCAGTATTTAGAGAGGGTGTCATTGATGTTGTCCCTGGAAAAGGTAAAAAAAAAAGCTCTTTTTTACACGAATGTATTAGTTCAAATATTAGATTTTGATTTTCAATAAAACGAATTTCTGCATGTTCTTTTCGTATTTGATTACATAAAAACTGATCTTAAGAGTTAAGGGGCACACAAGGGGTCGTTTTAAATGGTTGAAACTTGAAACTCCGACTTTATTATTTCTATCCTGTAATTGATGCCTCAAGTTCATTTTACTAGCGACTTAGTTAAAATTTTGTCTAACTCCGGTCGTTTCATGACGGATAGCCGCGTTCCATTGATTGAATACCACCGCGTTTCCCAATTTCTTTCTTATTTGAGGAGCATTTGTATTGTCAGCTTTTCCCTCTCATTCACTAAATAAAGACGCTGAGAGGGTTCTGTTTATTGAAGATGTGTATTTAAAGTCCGAAGTGGGCGGACGGAAATTGCTAGCTTCTAAAACAGTTTGCGTTTAGTGCTTTGGGAACAAATCTTCTTTCAATCAAATCGTGATACATTAAAATAAACAAAAAGCTTTCACTTTACTTGATTAAAGTTTGCGTTAAACTTCTGTCCTTTTATTTAAATAGCGGTTTTTATTTTACAAAAGTTACAAGCGAAAAAGTATTTTTAAATTGAATTTGCTGTGTATTTTGCTACTTCAGATTTCATTTCACGTTCTTCAGATTCTTTTAATTACTTTTAGAAGGGCAATGCACTCAAATTTCAATGATTATAGACAAATTTTTGAAATTTTTTTATACAATACTTGAAAAATTATATGCTTATTTTCTGCAAATATTTTTTCTTCTAACAATTATCTTTCATACAAAAAGAAAAAAAAAGGACTCCGAAAAATTAACAAAATTATACTGTTGTTTGTAAGCATAAATAGCAAAAATTTCATGCATTATGCAGTATGTAGAGTATAAACACTTAAAACTATGTACAGAGCTCAAAATGTAAAAACCGTAATTTTGTAACAATAAAACTTACTTTATGGAGGTTTTACAGTAGAAAATCAAGCATTTCCAAATAATGAAGAATATATTTGACGAAAATATTCAATTAAAGTGTGACACACCTTACACCAAAATGCATTATTATTCCAAAAAAATATATAAAACTTAAAAATCGTCAACTTCCTCAAATATATTTAATTATTTAACGAAAAGTGTCACCCACGAAGGGTTTTTAATCTTGTTCTATAACCTATTGCAAGAAAACACTTCAACCTAGTGAGCTTAACAACGTAATTAGGAAATTAATTACACGCAGCAATAGTTTTTCATTTTTTTCCTGATTAACTGAAAAGAAATCATGAAAACTAAAGAAATCTTTTGTGGGGTGTTATAAGCTCGTTATGTCACCAAAAAAAAATCACTGTAACCGATGGCTGTTGATTAATACACGCTGTGTATTTCTTGAGGTAATTAATTAGTGTTCTCATTTTTATGCACTATAGAAATAAAAAGAGAATGGCGAATCTGTTGATTAAAATTTCATATAAAAAGAAAGTATGTGCTTCTAAGGTTCCTTGCGGATAAACACTTAAGAGATAATTTTATATTTTAGGTGTGTTTCAATAAGTTTTGTTTAAAAAGATATTTTTTTGTGTGTGATATTAGTTCTTCTAACAAGTTAAATGTTTTTAAAATTGAAATTAATTATAAAGTAATTTATATTTTAATGATGTTTATAAAACATTAAATTATCTAAAGAAATTAGTTATTTTCGTTGTCCAAAAATCATGTGTTTTTGTCATATTAGTGTTTTAATAAATATTTTAAAACTGGAAATTAATTAAAATGTTAATTAGAATTTAATGAATTATAAAATCATATACGCAAAGTCGAACGTTACAAAACAAAAGTTTTTTAGAAAAATCTTTAAAATGGTTTAACTTTTATATTGAGAGATTTAAGTGCACTTTGCATCACTCAGTTTTTCCTATTTTTTCTTCTAAAATGTTGTTTTCAGTTACACTTGAATAACTAAATAATTATTATTTTTAAAAATATAAACTGTATTTTTTTAATTTCTATTCCTAAGTAACGAGTGAAATGTCAGATTACGAAAATAAAAGCAATTTTTCGGAAAGAATCGTCTAATGGTTCGTATTTCATTACATTTCATCATAAAAAAAAGTGAACTATTTACTTACTGTAGCTCATTTGTAGTATCGATCGAAACAAAACTTACATCAATAAATATACCATGAAACGATTTTGTTGCCTTAAAAGTAAATTTGGCTGTTACGCCACTTTTTGAGTTTATTTCATACTATAAAAATGTATTTTGCGGAATTTCATTACTGTGCTGTAATATTTGTTTCGCAGCAAACTGATGTTTCCACTACGTACCGAGTCGCATGAAAAACTCCCTCCAACGGTTTAAACAGAGAAGATGAGTGCATTCTATTGATACCAGTGAGGCAAACGCTTTCGCCGGTAATACACAATTAATTTTACATCATATGTACAATCATAGCACTGGATGATGGCAGCACTAGTGATTATACCTTCACATTGTGATGGTGAACTAGAGGGATTTTTTTTACTGTGCATATTATGAATATCATATTTTTCCAATGCAATTTTCCAGCGCATTGCGATATACACATCAAATTCCTTCTTTAAAATAAATAATTTTACTTGGACACATGCATCATTCTAATATCATATTTTTCCAATGCAATTGTCCAGCGCATTGCGATAGGCACAGCAATTTCATTCTATAAAATAAATAATTTAACTTGGACACATGGATAATTCTATTGTTAAAATTTATTTTCAACATTAGCAAAAAAAAACTGGTTCATACAAGCGATTTATATCAACGCAAAATTCGAAGCATTTTTACTTTGCAAAAATGGAAACCAAATATTTCAAAATCGCCCTACTTATTTCAAAGACTTTTGAATTCCCGGCAAAGATGGCGGGCCATCTGATCGGTCGTTTATCACTATGAAGATTAATGCGTTGTCTGTCTGCACTCGGGGTGGCTTTTCCCACTTTGGTTCCGGTCCGTTTGAAATATGAGTCTTATTCAGATACTACTCGGACTGGGATGGTGGCTGTTAAATGATACTGATTTATGGTTTTGGATTTGGAGGACTTTTCTTAATAGTGGTTTAATTCAATGCTTTGAAATGTTTTAGTTTTCTCAAATTTTATAAAGACATTGTAAAAAACAATACTGTAATTTTACAGCACTGGGTGATAGTAAAAATGCTGCAATCACCCTGTGATGTGAATTTACATATGATTAAAAATTATTGCGCTTTATATTTTGCAGGAAAATTATTGCAGGAAAGGACTTCTTTTAAATAGACTCAATTTCCTTGCACAAATATGTTTTACAGGATGACTTATAATAGGTGAGACTCGAACCTTCGCTCTCGAGTAAAGGTTCTATCTCATGCAATGCCGGCATCTTAACCACCTTGTTGGATTTATGATATATATTCAACATCTTATTTCATACTATAGTAAGTATAGTATTATAGTTAGGTCATAATTTTATTGTTATTGTATTATAATTAGTATATTATTTTGTAATTAATTTTTAAAATTTGATGGATAAATTGTTTTACTGACTAGATAACGGTCGGATAATGTTTACGCTATAAAATATTTTAATAAATGTTATTAAAGAGTGTATGATTTATATTTTACTTACAATTTAATATTATGGTGGATATTATTTTCAAGATTCTTCTAATTGTATAGTTGTTGACTTTTCGCCATCATAAATTTCGTTGTGGAATAAGTAGTTTATAGAGAGAATAAAAGAGTAAGAGTATTTATCTAATAACTATACACAAAGAAGTCTCAAGAGAATTCACTCTTACTTTAAAACTTAAATTCGTCGAGCAAACTATAATGACCTTAAAAAAATAAGTGAAATACTTCTACTTTTTCTATCTTACAGTTTGCGATTTTAAATAAAATTTCACCCTCGGCAAACAACAGGGAAAAAAAATATTTCGCTTCATGTGAAAGAAATATGAAGCTCTATGAAACTGGATCTTGTACCACCGCCAATTTAACAAGTACGCTCCGTTAAGTGCCCCCTATATATCACTCGAAGCGCGTATTTTTGACGAGAATAATGCGCTCTTTTTCATATATACGGTCATATTATTACATACCCGCCTGCGTTCAAATTTGCACTTTAATAAGCAGTGTGCTTTTTGCATGCCACATTTCACGTATACAATCTTTTATGAAAGGAAAAACGAGGAAAGTGCGTAATAAATTTTGTTTACATTTTGTAATGTTTGTGCAGTAGAAAAACCGTATTTTTTTGTTTGTTTTGAATGTGAAGTATTTAATTTAGGATAAGAAGCTTTTTTTGAATAGTTGTTTAATAATTTCCAAAAATTATACATTTCATGACTTTTTTTCTGAATTTGCGTGTGGTTCTTGATTAAGTGTTGTATAGAAACTTGGCTACTTATGGTCACAAAATTAGTGTAGAAAAACATTGTCCTTATAAAAAAAATCTTATAATCATCAAGTAGTTCTGGATAGCTTATGTTTTAATATTTTGTTTATAATAACTGATTCATTGAATCTAGACTAAGGGTAGCAGAGTTTATTAGTATAATACTTTATATAACAGAGTAACTTTGAAACATTATTTATCCTAATTGTCTTTATGTTAAATGGTTTGATCGAATTAATAATAGTTTGATAGAGTTAATAAATTTTGTTAAGTGTTTTATGCATATTTTCATTCAGTTTTATGTTTGGAGCGCATGGTTATTATTGATCTTTATTGATTTAGAATCGTTGAGAACCATTATTTGAAGTAGTTAGGTAGTTAGCAGCTAATATGTAAACCATTTCAAAATCTGCACACTGTATGAATAAAATTAACCACATACGTCTAAATAAATATTCGTATCAAGACCTTTTAATTAATTTCTTTTGCTAGTAGAGTAATTAAAACCAATTTTGAAAAGAATATTTTAAAGTTTTCATTATGAGTGTAATGCCCTTATACTAAGTATTTTTTTTAATTTGTAATACTTTCAATTCAAAAATTACTTTAGAAATTAATTGCTATAATATCTTGAGTTCCATAATCTAACCATAACATTACGTTGAAATTTAAGTACAATTAAATAAACAGTCAATGTATTTCAGAAGTTACACATTTAATATTCAATGAACATTTAAATTAAACTTCAAAGATAACTTTGTTAAATAATTTTAGGTTTTGGTAACAAGATAAACTGTGCAAATTATTCCTGAATAAATATGAAATGTATTTTCTTCAGATATGGGTACTTTGTTACTGCTAGTCAAGATTTACGAAATAATCCATTTAGCTATCAATAAATTTCATATTAGAATTTATTACGACTGATAGAAGGCAGGCAGTTTATTTATTATTGATTTATAGTTGGGTGTCATTTTCAGGAATTATTCTTTATCGCACCGTGTACGGGAAAGTGAAGTATCCATTCATTGACTTAACCGAGATACATCACTTTTCATTGAACATTTTGATGTATCACCGAAACACTAGAAATCTCACAAATTGATTTACTCCTAGATTGTCAAGTATTTGATAGGAATCATGCAATTCTTTCGTTATTGAATGTTGGGGTTTTAGGAACATCTATTCGGATACCCAAGTATTATAGAAGTTCAAAAGGAGAACGTAGTTGATTAGCTTTTTTCAACAGAAGATTTTATGGTTTTTAGCCTAAAAAAATTAACTTTATTAATTTGACTTTATTGTTAAGTAAAAATTATTAAAAAAATATTCGTTATAACTGAGTAACGTTTGTGGTCAAATACTTTTGGAATCAGGAAACAAGGTAATAACTTAAGAAGTTACCCATTTAGTGTCTAAATGAAAAAAAAATAAATGTAAGATAATAAGGTTTCACTTGTTTTCTATTATAAAATTTTAAACATCGCTTTATGAGAACCTCATTTATTCATTTTATTGCTTTTTAAGCCAAAATTTTCTTGCATTCATAAAAGTATATAATAAGACGTTTTGAAACTTCCATATAATTTGAAGAGCATTGATAATAGTAATCAGATTATAATTTTGATGATAATGATCAGATTATAATTTTACAATGTATGGAAGAACTATATCAGTCAATTTCTCCCGCCATAACACTAGTTCGAAATGTAATAACACATTTTAAATAGTGTAATAAGTATAAAATTAACTATTTTGAAATTGAGAAATGATGACAAAACAAACTACATTACAAATTGTCACCTAAGGAAGCCATTGTGACCTTATAATAATGTAATCGGTTCTGATAGAAAATCCGACTTATGACCTGCTACCACCAGTAAACATTTTAAAAACAGTAAACACCAGTAAACATTTTAAAAATTGCAAGCTGGTACTTTTTAAATTACCTCTTTATTTTAAATCTTAAGACTTATTTAGATTGCTCTTAGAAGCAGCTTCGTCATTGAAGAAGACCATAAAATACTTTTGAAAAGAATGAATGAAAGAATAAAGAAATATAAACAGTCGAAAGCCACCAACGTTTAAATATAACATTATGCATGTTAAATACGCTAGAGAGTCGTATTTCTTAACGGCTATTCAGATTACGCTTAGCTATCTACCTGGCCATTTAAATATCAAATCAAGAGCCCTAAGTAAATGTGTTGTGCTAAGTAGAAATCGGCAGTCGAATGTATTATCGCATACCAAATGCATAGATCAATAAACACCTTATCCTGAAATTCGACATGCCCGAGCCATGCTTACATTCTATTCGCAACATTTCCACATCTTTACTCTCTGGAGACACATCACGAAATCCCCATCGCCAGAACTAATTCCCAGTGTCCAATGACAATCCCCATTTCGTCGCAGTGACGTCGTAATGACGTCGCGGTCGCTCGTGCTTGGATGACTTTTATTGACGAAGTCGGGCCATATTCTTATTTGGTTACATTGTCACTACACATTGAAGACCGTGGCAATGCTTATTTTCTTTTACTTTTCTATTGAGGAATAGTGAACTGAATACTTTCTTGGTAATTTTTGTAAATGTTAATTTAAACCCCTAGTGAAGTTTTGGATTTAGTTTATGACAGTTAATGTTGAGTTAAACGTTATTTAATTTTTCATAAAATTTTAATTAAGTCTTTTCCAAGGTAAAACTATCATACTAATTTTTCTACAGTTACAATTTGAGATTGGCTGAGAGTACAGTTTGGTTTACAGTTAGGTTTTCTTTAGTTAAGAAGTACTGTAAAGTACTTTAATATAATAAGTTAACAATACTTTGAAATAACGATGATTGCGAAGTCCCCAGATTTGTTTTAAAATCTGGCAAAATCACTTAGCCTTATCTTTTTTGCACACCATTCCTCTATGTTTTTTATATGTAAAAAAATCCCATCTAGAGAAAAAACAATACAATTCAAAGCATTCAAGACGATTTGTTTAGAAAAATATTTACAAGCAATTTAGTTTGAATTAAACAAACAGAACAGAGCAAAAAATACTTGCTTCTCGAACAACTTTTAAGAAACAAGACATTTATAAAGATTTAAAGCTGTTCTGTGGCTCAGTACAAATAGTATTATTAACTTTATTAGGGGGGTTTAAGATGATAGATAATTTATCCAGAGCTGTTAGCATGCTGTTTTTATTTGTAAAGAAGAGTCGAATGAGCAAGCAATAAATTTAGCTATAAATCTAGCCTATATAAATCTAGCCTATATAAGTCTAGCTATAAATTTGCAGTAACGATGCTATTAAGGGATCTGGCTTCAAGAAGTATGCCTCAGAATATTTATAAGCTGTAAGATGAGTATAAGTTTACAATTTATAAAAAAATAATTAACGTAATAAATTTTATTAAAAGAAAGACAAATGCTTTGTACTTCTGTAAGGTGATCAATCTCCATAAACAGAATATTTATATACTTAAAAACAACGTCTTCCTAATTTTTGTCTATTTTACATTTGTCTCAAGTTAAAAATATTAAATTAAGAAATTATTTTTAATTTTATATAAAAAGGTTTGGGACCTTCGAATATCATAAAGATCTTTAATTTTGTTTTATACGTTTTTCATGGCATACTAAAATTTATTGCAAATATTTTCAGTTAAGGGTCACGGAAAGTTTTTATGTTTGTTGTTTTTGGCCTTTCTTCAAAGTTAGTGATTTTTGATGAGAGTACCAATATCGGACGGACTTAGGAAGTATGTCAGATACACTAAAAGATAAATTTATTCTTCAACAAATACTAGTGAAGATGTTTTGTATTTTTTTAAACATATTAAGTACAGAAAATAGTTCATATTTTTCTGTGCAGTCTAATCTTTCTCTTGTGTAAGACGATTGTAGGAATATTTCATATTATTGGTAAGTAAATATTGATCAAATTTTCGATAACTGGTAATTTTATTCATCAAATTTTTAGCTACCTAGTAAAATACCAAAATTAAAAACATAATCTTTACATATCTGTATGTTCTTAATATAATTAGTATTGGAAAATGCTAAAATAAGACTCCAATTCATGAGTTTTAATTTGAATGACAGTTAAAAAAATTTCGGTAATTTAATTTTGTACAAAAGATTTCAGTAACATGTTCATGCTATCATTCAAGATTAATATCATTCAAGCTTGAACTGACATTTTTAATTAAAAAATATAAAGGAATTAAAAAATCATGAAACTATAGTACTCACAGTTAAAAATTAAAACTAAATTTAATGAAAAAAATCTATATGTTACGAGACATTAATTTTTTTTTTAAAAATGCCATTATTTTTTTTTTTTTACAAAAACGAAATAAGTTGCAAAGTATTGCATAAATCATAGAGACTCAGTATTTATAATAATATTTTTGGTTGAAAATCTACATTCAACTTGTTAATTTTTATATATAAAGACTGAAAGTAACTACAACAAAAATTAGCCGAAAACCTAACAACTCATCGGTTTTTCTACTTGTAGTTCACTAACTATCTAAATCACTCTTCTTCTGGAAGTCAGCAAAAAGTCGAATCCAAGACTATTCAGCGAAATGGAGGTCCATTCATGTACTTCTACACGCGAGTCGATCTCATTCTGCGGTTGTAGTACAATGGATAGAACACTTTTGTCTTTTTACCATACACGCAGAAGGTACTTGGGAATTAGTTTCTTATTGGATTAATGTCTTCGTGCGAGGACCATATAAAATATTTTTTTTTATCTATTTGATTAATGACAGGTTTATAATTGGTTTAGCCTCATATATATATTTGAAACTATTGACTATTTAAGAAAAAAATATTTTGAATAAATGTATTACAAATAATATTTGTAAATATTAATGGAGCCAAGGGTTACTTTAAATTTTTATACATTTATTTAAGTTTCACTTTGGTGAAGAAAAATTAGAAAATCTTTTTAAAATATGAATTGCTCTTCAAATAAATTTTTACATCAATAATATATTTGTTTTAGATGATACGCATGAATGTACATATTTAATTCAAATAAAGTAAAAATTACGTTTATATTAGAATAGCATATTTTTATATTGTGTCCATTATGTTTAAAGTTACTATCATTTTCTTTTTATGCAAAAGGATAGCGCATGCTTTTTTTTACAACATTGATAATTGTCTTCGTCTATATTCAGTTTCTGAGCTTCAGTAACCATTATCATTGCACACATTATTTTACACCGATTCCATAAATATGGTATGCAACATAATTACTATTTTAAGAAAAAGTAAGTACTCTAAATTAAATTCTATCACCAATAGAAAAGTCACGTAACGTATGTTCAACTCGAGAAGTAAAAAAACTTCTGAAAATAAAAGACTTAAAAATAACAAAAAGGTACATGAAAGAAATTTATTTATATCGGTATTATCAAGAAAAATACTTAAAATATATTGATGCAGTTTTTTAAAATTAAAAATAAAGGCATTCATTTCTAATTAACACGCCTCTGACTTTCACATTTAGTTAATGTTATCTACATTACAAACTATACTAAAGTTCATATAAACTTTTTTTGTTACATTTTTGATGTCGTTAAGAGTCAAACTCGACGTTCTACAAGTTATAATAACAGTAAATATAAATGAACTCTAAACATTTATGATTATCATGAAATAAAAACCCTAACGTTCATGAGGCTAGGAATAAATAGAATAAGTGTCCTGGTCGTAAAACGATTGATTTCTTACATTAAACTTCAGCACCGTTTCCAAATAACGGGAAAGTAAAACACTAAAAGACCACCTTTAAATAGACTACGCGTATTGATTTAGTAATTACTTAACACTTTTTACTGTAGAGAGAAAAAATGATTGCCCCGGGTTTATCTTTTATTTAACCCTTAGAGTCTCAAGAGCGACGATAACCTTGCATTAACTGATTAATGCTCCCTCATAGCCAATTAGCTTTAATCTTCAGGGACTTCTACTCCAACACTTTCCTCTCAGCGACCCTTTTCTTCTTTTGCTTCTTTGGCTATTCCTTAATTGGTTTCTTTCTGTGAGAATGCGTGACTCATAGCGGTGAGTTAAGTCGATGGTTTTGGGACGTTAAGGTTAAGTAATGCTCGGACCGTTGGGGAAAGTTGTTCCGGATAAATTGCTGTTGCCCGTAAATGAACTAAAGTTCTTAAGTTAGGCATTTTGGTATAAACTAGGGAGAAGACACTACTTACCAATATAACTTAAAGAATATTTTCGATGTGTGTCAATATTATTATTGTGTTTTAGAAACCTATATTATCGCATTAAACGAAACAAAAATGCAAATTTTTACGATTACTTCAGCTTATATAATAGTTACTTTTCTGGCATTTCAACTTTCCACCGCTTCTTTTGAGTTTCGGGAATTTTCAGGTTTTCCCCATAAACATAATAAAATCATTTAATGAACCTTCAGTTAAACAATTGAATATAATGCATCCTACTCAACAAAAAACCACGGTCTCGATTGTAGCGCACCATATTCTATTGGCATAGATGAGTGGACCCTAAATACACTGGATCAAATATGAGAAACCCGTAGTGGGAAATGATTGGTACAAAATAGTGTATAATTTCCCGTAATTTGCAAAACAAAACTTCTTACGAATATTTCACTGATTTAAAATCAGTGAAATATTCGTGTGTGAAAAGAAGTTTAGAAGAATAGTAAAATCAGTGATTTTACTATTATTACTCATCCTAAACATAATATAGTGATCTAATTTGTACTCAATAAATAAAATAATGCCTTAATTCCATTAAAGTCAAGACGCCTTTATTATTTTAAATTAGATATTTTTATATAAAAACTTGTTTTAACACTTTATTCATCTAAAAGAACAGAAAAACAAACAATAATTCTCATGAAGCACTTTTAAGGCTTACGAATTCCCACTCTACTTTGTTCTTCTTCTAAGAAGAAGAAACAAAAAGAAGTGGAATTCCATTATTTTCTAGGGATTTCCTACTCTCCTACAGAGATGATTAAAGTTTAAAACCGAACATCCTGGAATAGGCCCCAGTGATTAAATCTCGTTTCTAAAGCGCTACGAACTTTTTGTGAACAAAAAAAAAATATCTGGGAAAATTTTACTCGAAATTTGTCCGATTCACTCGAGAAATTTCCAACTTTCTCTCAAGGATCAATCCCACTAAAAGGGCATGTTGGTTATTTACATGAGTTGCAAAAAAGATAGTGTGTTTTAGAAATCGACTCTATATAAGTTAAATAAAAAGATATTTAATTTTTTTTCTGGAAAATGTTGACTATAATTTTTTTTACAATCTCCCGTAGCACCTAGAGGCGTCACTCATAGCGCATCTGCATCCCTCGTAGAAAAACATATATCTAGGGATTTTAGTTGACGTATGCGACATATGAAGGGTGTACCCAGGTGGCACAACAATTTTGGCCAATGTCGCATGAGTTTCGGCCAAACTTGGAGAATATTGGATTAAATCGATCATTTTCTACCGATTTTAATCAGATTTCCCCGTTCTTCGAGGTTTCATACCGGAAATTACGAAAAGTGTACTACTTAATTTTACTGCAATCTTATAGTATTTTGCAAGTGTAAAAGGCAAATATTATGTTTCACAATATTTTTCAATCAAGAATTTTGGATTGTAATTTTTTTTCTTATAATATTCGATTTTTTTTCTTATAATATTCAAACCAGTATTGCACCCCGATATTGCTCAGCGTCAGTAAAACGTCCAATACATTATGCGATGTGTACGAGCCGAGATTGGCTAATACTGCTGTGCTACCAGGGTAGTTGTCTAACTCACATTCTCCGAAGTAGAACTTAGATATGTGGTCCCGTCTGTTCATTGGCGACTTTTAGGGTGCTTAAGTTCAACTAGATGAAGCCCTAATGAGCAAGTCGGATCCTATACGTTAGTTATACTTTAAAATGTAAGTTTCACAACTAAACCCTTCAATGATTCGGTATATTCGGTTGTAATGACGTCACTTTCTTGCATATAATTATTTTTCGTAATGACTTATTTTTGTTTTGCAAACTGAACTGAAAAGAGTGGGTAAAATTCGGGCGTTCGTTTTGGCGACGCTTTTGTGAGAACTTGAGAAAAATGTGACTGCATAACATCTCTGTCGTAAAGCTCCAGAATTCTACGTGTAAATTGTCTGATACATTGTGTTGTCCCTAAATAAAAAGTTCTCGTCCTTAAAGAGAGTTTCAATGCAAATAGTACATTGGTATTATGCATGCGTAGTTAAATATAAGTTAGGCGACAAGTGAGAACAACTTAGAAATTCTACTCTTTATTTTATCATTTGGTGGTATTGGAATTTGTTCCCATCGCAGTCCCCCATGAGACTTCTATCCCACGGAATCTAATTCCTCTAAAAATGAACAAAACTGTTGCTCGGCAAAGCCACACAGTATCGCGAACTTTTGGCCTCTAGGGACGGCGGTAGAGATTTGCAGGGGGCACATACGGGCCAGTTAAGTCCACTGTCCAACTATTAACAAGATTTTTATATATTTTCTTTGTTAAGATAACTTATTTTTCTTTCGAAGTTTTATCTTCTTTGTAATGCTATCGGAATTCAGAGTTTTGCAATAAAATTTGTTTATTAGAAAGGAGAAATTGCAAGAATTTTAGACCAAGTGTTAAATTAGTTTGTTTTAATAATGCATTGCTGTGTACACTGTACGCAGAGAGATGGTTTATCGAACAAATATAACTTTTTGAGTTAAAAACACAAAAGTATCTGAAATTTTAAGGTCTACCATTTATTGATCAGTACAACAATATAGTTAGCAGATCTTTAACTTTTTCTGTAATGCTATTCAATCGAAAAGCATTAATTCAGAAACTTATTTTAGACTTGCATTCAGATAAATTTTCGATGATTGAAGAAGATTCTTGTTTTCCGACACGCCACTTTTCCGCGAAAGTGCGATAAACCTGCGAATTAATTTAACTAATATACTCAAATATATGAACTTTATTATGAATTAAATATATAGGAAACATGTGACTTGTTTAATTTTTTTAGACACCATATAAAATAAACTAATACATTTAACACTTATTTATCTATAAAAAACTTGCTACCACCAAATTAGAGCATGTTAGGGATGGCGGTTTTTCAGAAAAACTGTTTTTTGTACATCGCCGGTCCATCCCTAAAGTGTAACAAATAAGGCTGGAGAGAACTTATAGTATTGAATAACTGCTTAGCACGTATTCATTTTGTGATTGCTTAAATGAGATTAATATCCCTACTTTCGTTTTCATATCGACTTCATAAACAAATATTACACCAAAAAACCCTCCCATTTAGATACTTTTCAAAGTCACCTTTCCTATAAAAGGCTTAATAATTAATTTTATAGTCATATGTACTGTAGATTTTTCCACGTAAAAAAATCTTACCATTAACTGTCCTTTGACATTCGAGCGTAATGTTCTTTCAAAACTACCATTTCACGTTGCCGCTAAATGCAAACGATTCGTTTGAAATGGGTCTCGTAATTCTATGCCCCATTAACTACATATGCGAGTACGGTACAAAACTAGGAATGGAAGAGACTCTCTAAAATATGGGCATTGTGGAGGTTTGATAGAGTTCTAACTGACACTGGATTCAATATGAGTAAATTAAAATTTTAAATAAGAAATGGGATAGAGGACTATGAAGGCTCAGAAATTGTATTCTTAAAATTTATGGTATTTTGAACCGATGCCTTTCAAGATATTTTTCATTTCAGTATATTTTAAAATGTTAAAATAAAGATACATGGTGAATACATCTTAAGCTAAGATTTAATAGTACTGTACAACTCAAACAAAGGGTCAGAAATATATAAAATTTAAATAAACATAAACAAGTTTCTCCCGCAGTGAAGCATGAGACATTTGTTTGTTGAAATCAATGAAGTAATATAATACTGGAGTGATAAAACACATAAATAACGTCCGAACTAGTTTCTCGATTTTCGGCACTCGGAACAGTGACGTAAAAAAATTTCGTCTACGCTTACGTTTGGAAAAGCTTCTCTGGCTTTGTTATGGAAGATGGCCTCGTTTCATATGATTCTGACCGAAGTTTTAAATTTTACATCGATATTTTAATCAGCAATTTAAAATATAATCACCATTCATGACTCTTTTAGGGCAAAATCTATCGATACAATTTTGCCAAACCACATGATCGAAGTAAAAAGTATTGCTATGATTCGAGAGGAGCCCTCCCTCCGCTGTCAGACTGGCCCCCAATACATCATTTCTAAAACGTCCGTCGCCACGGAATATGACCATAACGGCAACGACCAAATGAATCAAGCAAAAACTCACGTCCAGTTGGCCAGTTATGAAAGCTTTTCCATGTCCCTTATATACGGATGAGAAAGCAGACATTTTTTGTGTGGTTCAGGATCGTAAATTATCAATGGAGGAGTATATACATATCGGTTTACCTTCAACCGTGATTGTTCTTGAAGAAAGAAGTTGGATTGATGCGCAATATAAACAGTGTGAGTTAGAGGAGAGTAAATAAATTTGGGTTGATAACTATGGGGTTTTTAGTTAGTTAAAATAACTTATGCCAATAATGTATGTATTAATATGAATTTACATGCATTTGGTTATTCAATGAGCTTCGAATGCTTGTAAATTTTAATTATTCAGTTTCATTATCTAATAAATATAAATTTAGATAGTATTGTCGCGTAGATGGAGAGGGAAATACTTTAACGCGTTGAATTCAAATAACGACAAGATAGCTATAGGTCTCAACTCAAGACTTTTAAAGACCCAACTGACTGGTTACAATCCTTTATATACAGAAGTTGAACCTTCTAGACTAGAAGGTTCTTGAAATCTAGAAATTTACATAATTAAGAAATACGTTTTAAATAATGAGAAAAAAAATTCAAACTAAGAAATAACGAAATTATAAGGTGAGCCTATGCCGGGGATCGATCCCACAAACTACTGGTTCGCATTACCATGCTTTACAGCTGAGTACGGCTCCCTAACCATTCAAGTCTTACTTTGCTACAGTAACAAACAGGGCTATAATATATAGTTAAGATGTGGACTTTTTACCTTTGCATATACCATCATTACTTGAATAAAAAATTTAATATAAAACTAGAGGTGTACTGAGCGAATTTGAATTACCGCTCAAACCATCAAAACATTTAAAGGTACTTGTATGACTATAAGTTAATTTCAATAACTTTGAAAATAAAATTCTATCATTTGCTCATGCGTGATTTTCTTAAACCATTATCATGATATGATATTATAATACATTTATGCATTATATCTGGGATCTATAATTACGAAACAAGAGATGTTTTTATGAGAGTAAGTAATTGAAAAGACAGAGAGCCTTTTCTATTGTATTCTACTAGAGAGTATGTGAGAGAAGAAGAGGGCTAAAGATGTGCGGAAAAGAAAAACTAACAACATATAATTAAAAAAAGAAAGAACGACCAAAATAGAAAATTCTGATTTATAAGTTCTTTTCGTTATACTAACCTGCGAATTTGAATTTAAAAAAATCAAACTCCACATATTCTTTCCATTTTTTTTATCGTCAAACAAATATGAATTCCTTCTATTCAGATCATTTGAACCTTTGACCTAAAAAAGGCAACATATGTTTCTCATACAAGAAGATCGATCCATCTTCCGAAATTCCAGTCACCTGGAAGCGGGAAAAAACCCACACAAGAAAAGGAATAAAGTACCGAACGAATAAAAATATAAAGGAACAAAAACATAAAGGAATAAAAAGATAAAGGGCTTAAACACGGTTGGTTTTGTTGAGAGGGTCATTAAATGAACACCGAATTTTCGTGACCACAACATATATCTGGAACGAACAGATAAAGACTTAAAACTTTCTGCAGAAGGAAAAGGAGCTATCTCTACTGCTACACACGTTTATTTTCGTTTGCTACTGTAGAATAAAATAAACTGAAAGACTATATTAAAGTATAGAGCTTTGACATGGTAATTTTATTTTATTTTGGAGAAAATTTTCAACATACAATTTATAGAGACAATGTTTATATTGGATTATCTTTTTTTTTTAATTTCTTAACTAGGTAGTAGAATTCTATTTGAATCTATTGCTAAAAACGTATGATAATGATGTATATATTTAGTTAGAAACTGGAGCATACGACAAAACATATTTTTAATCGAGTCTTTGATTGTTATTTAAATTTTTGCTTCAAATGCTTCATTAAAATTTCTTTATGATATTCTTTTTACGTTCAAAGTATGAAAACATATCTAAAAATGTGTAAATAATAAATTGCGATGAATCATAAACTTCAATTTGTCTTATGGATTAAAAAAGAATTTAGAAAGAAAATAATTAAAGAAATGTAATAACGTCATTTGAAACAACGAAAACTACCAAGTAATAATGGATATTAAATATTTATACAACAGGAAAATGCGTGGAAAATATATATATATTAATGAAATAATACTCTTTTTCTATAAATTATGGAATGCTGCTCATCATTTTTTTTCTAAATAAAACAAAAATCCGTAGCAAAGAAAAAAAATACATCAAACTAATTTAATAAACCTTACGATAAATTATATCCGCTTCTTTTTAATCTCTGGAGATGTTTTTTCAGAGTTAATTAAGAAATATACTTTTTATAAAGAATAAAGCAGAGAAAATACAGTTGTGATCTCATTTAAAATATTCAGCCCAGCTTTTTTTTACTCTTTTTAACTGACATTTTGGTTGCCAAGTGGTTTTAGTGGAAAATAAAATTAAGGTTAGGGTAAGATAATGAACGCTAAGCATGTTTCGGAGTAAATTTTGTGGCTTTTGGGGAGTTTTTAGAAAAATAATTTTCTTAATGAGTTATTGCTTTTAGTTTTAAATTAAAGTATTTATATAAAATATATAACTGACTTATAATTCTGTAAATTAAACTGCAATTAGAAATGTTAAACATGAAATCATGGAAATCTTAATCATAGAAAAACCAATAAAATTTAATATTATAATCAAACATAGCTTATTAATACAAATTTCAAACCTTATGTTTTTAATATGCATTGGTTATTTTCGTATACTAAGCATTAAATTTTAATAATGAAAGTTTCGTAAGTCAAAAATGAATTTTGTTATAAAACATTATTTAAAATCCCCTTTAGATATAAACTAGTTACCGTCATAATTAATGTGAATACCAATGAATACCCGTTATAAATGAATGCTTATTTACAAAGCCAATCCACAGATCGGTGTAGAAAGTAAAAAAAATTATGTACCTCTTTAACTTTTATTTATCTAAAAATAATTGCAGTACAAAAAAATAATTATAAAGCAACTGAAATATTTAAGAACTATTTATTTGCATTCTTTCAATTACACTGCTCAAAGCAATTAGGGGAGCACATGTTTTAAACCCTTTCGCTCCCAATGATTCCATTGGGAATCATCAGCTTGTGATTTTTTTCTGACTAAGTTAAATTCGCCACTTATGTATTGTTAGATACATCGTTAGATGGAAGAATATCGTATTTTGAAGAATTTAATATTTTTTTTATATTAATGAAAATATGAAAAATATGGTAAAATAAATTTCACTTTAAAACAGTTTTAGAAAATAAATTGTCCCTGAATTTTTCATGCTTGCATTTTTTAGATGTTTAAAAATATATTTTAACTATTTTTAACAAAAAAGTTTTAAACCAGAGACCAAGGGGGGAAGAACCGGAGGTGGTTCCTCAACATCAAATTGTTGCTACAAGCTATGAAAAAAGTCGTACAAAAAGTGTTCTGTTAAGCACTGTTCGTGCATTGGTCAGAAATAGGTATTCAGAGTGGGTTGAAGTGCGGTGCCTGTTGGATGTCGGTTCTCAGTCTTGTCTGTGCACCAGAGCTTGCGCAGAGAGGTTGCAGTTAAAGATGCAAAAAATTAACACTGTGGTCTCGTGTGTTAACGATGCGACAATGGCCATTTCTAGTTGTGTTAAGACAATGGTTGCGAATAAGAGCAAAGGTTTTATGAAGGAATTGTCAATGTTGGTGGTAAACAAAATAACTGATGTGATCCCAAATAGGTTGGTTAATATGCATGAGGATTTGTCAGAATTTGTTACGCTGGCAGATCCAGGTTTCAGTGTTCCAGGTGCTGTTGACGTACTATTGGGTGCCGAGGTTTTTTATTCGTTGTTGAAACCAGGTCAGTTCCAGGCTCAGAACTCGCAACTGGTGTTACAAAATACCGTATTTGGCTACGTGGTAAGTGGTGTTGTAGACCAAGAGTTCGAGAGCAGTGTTCATTGTGGACTGATTCTTGAGGACTTGAACAAGACATTGAGGCAGTTTTGGGAGGTTGAAAGTGTTGAAGGGGAACTGCCGAAATGTACAGAATCGTCGTTGTGTGAAGAACATTTTGTGAGCACTCATAAGAGAGATGAGGATGGTCGATTTGTGGTGTCGATGCCTTTGGCTAGAGATTCGTCGTGCTTGGGACAATCAAAGGGTATTGCCTTGAAACGGCTTGAGTCCCTGTGGAAGCGGTTGTCCAGAGATCAAGACTACTTGACGTTGTACAAAGATTTCATGGACGAGTACGAGGCCTTGGGGCATATGGAAAAGGTTGAAGAGTCAAGTGAACCATCCATACATTATTACATTCCCCATCATGGTGTGCTTCGTCCTGAGAAAAGCACAACGAAGCTCAGAGTGGTCTTTAATGCCTCATCGCCAACAACATCAGGTACTAGCTTGAACGACATCCTTATGAAGGGTGAGGTAGCTGAGGACGTCTTCGAAACAATTACCCGGTTCAGAAGACACAAGTTTGCGTTCACCACCGATATTCAGAAGATGTACAGACAGATTCTGATTGACCCAAGTCAACGAAATCTTCAAAGAATCGTGTGGAAGGCAAGAGCCAGTGATGAGCCTTCAACTTATCGCCTGAAGACTGTTACTTATGGCACAACTAGTGCACCATTTCTTGCCATAAGAACATTACAGCAACTAGCCAGTGACGAAAAGTTAAGATTCCCGTTGGCTTCCGATGTTCTGCTGCATGATTCCTATATGGACGATGTCGTCAGTGGAGCCCCTGACTTGGTGACAGCCCGGGCCCTTCAGAGTCAACTGATCGATGCCTTGCAGACGTGTGGAATGTCCCTTCACAAGTGGTCTTCGAATTCCAATGAGCTCCTGAACAGCTCGCTGTCATCAGACACCGAGCACTCGTTTTCGGAGACCTCAGAGATGGCTGTGAAGACCCTGGGCATCTGCTGGAAACCTTCTCAAGACCAGTTCGTGTTCAAGGTGTCTATTTCGAGGCAATCTTCATACACCAAACGGGAGGTGCTTAGTGTCATTGCCAGGCTGTATGACCCACTCGGATTCCTGGGTCCAGTGGTGACACTTGCGAAGATTCTTCTCCAACGGCTGTGGCAGAGTCAACTTGGTTGGGATGATGTGCTTCCTGAACCCATCGCAAGTGAATGGGATAGTTTTGTGGCCACGCTGAAATGTATTGAAGACATTAGGATCGACAGATACGTTTTCACAGACGTCGCGTCGAGAATCTTTATTCAGGGGTTCGCCGACGCCTCCGAGGCAGCCTATGGAGCTGTCGTCTACTTTCAGTGCTTCTATTCGAGTGATGTTGTTAAATCTACAATAATAGCGAGCAAATCTAGAGTGTCACCTATTCAAGTGCTTTCAATTCCGCGATTAGAACTCTGTGCGTGTGTTCTGCTTGCCCAGCTTATGGACAAAATCCGTTCCTGTCTGAGGTGTGAGATGAGCGGAGTTATGTTGCATACCGATTCAACTATTGCACTTGCTTGGTTGAAGACACCTGCAAATCGCCTGAAGACCTTCATAGGCAACCGCGTATCTAAGGTTCAACGGCTAACAGAGGGCTGTCAGTGGTGCCATGTACCGTCGCCTCTCAACCCTGCGGATATCATTTCCCGTGGGTTGGAACCTGCTGGTCTGCCGAACGCTGACTTGTGGTGGAATGGACCTCCATTTGTCAGAGAAGGAAAATTGTCCAGCGGGACACCTGAGTTGCCAGTGGAGACTGATTCCGAGTACTCTCGTGAACTGAAGGTAACTTTGGGACCTGATATGCCTGTGACTCTGACTTGTCTTGCAACAAATTGTGAATTATCTTTATTGTCTGACTTATTGTGCATTAATAATAATTATATTAGAATTCTTCGTATTTTGTGCTATTGTTTAAGATTTGTAAATAATTTGAAAAATTCCAATGTTAAGTTTTCAGGCCCCCTTAGTGCCACAGAAATAGAAAATGCAGAAAAATGCATGGTCAAAATGGTTCAGAAGGAATGTTTCCCAACAGATATAGGGAACATCCAGTGTCAGAAGAATGTCCTGCCTAATAGTAAACTAAAAAGTTTGAATCCTTTTTTAGACAAAGATGGTATTTTGAGGGTAGGAGGACGTTTGGGAAATTCTGATTTGCCCTACGATGCAAAGTATCCTGCTATTCTGCCAAATAGTCATGCCCTGACCAGCAGCATAATTAAGTATTTTCATACCAAAAACTTGCATGTTGGTGCATCTGCACTGTTACATTGTGTCAGGGAAAAATTTTGGCCTTTGAATGGTCGTTCCATTTGCAGAAAAATAGTGCATGAATGCATCGCCTGCTATAGGGCTAATCCAACTGTGACATCACAGTTAATGGGTAGCTTGCCCAGGGATAGGGTAGTTCCCGATTATCCGTTTAATTGCACTGGGGTAGACTTCTGTGGCCCATTTATGATTAAATATCGTAACCAAAGGAAGGGTATTTTTCATAAGGTTTTTTTATGTATTTTTGTGTGCTTTGTATCCAAATCCGTTCATGTGGAAATGGTGTCGGATCTAACTTCTGAGGCCTTCATAGCGGCTTTAAAAAGATTTTTTGCCCGCCGTGGTAAAAGCGCTAAACTGTATTCTGACAATGGTAAAAATTTTGTTGGCGCAAATAACGAAATTAAGCGGTTATTAAATCTAGTGAAAAAACCAGATGAACAACTAGCGGGGTATCTTTCGGCTGAAGGGATCGAATGGAAGTTTATTCCTCCGAGAGCACCTTCTTTCGGTGGTCTTTGGGAGGCTGCCGTAAAATCCTTTAAATATCATTTTAAGAGAATTGTGAGTGGGGCAAAGTTAACCTATGAGGAATTTCTGACAGTTAGTGCTCAGATTGAAGGAATGCTTAATTCAAGACCCTTAACCCCTTTATCGGGTTCTATTGATGATCTTGAAGTTTTAACTCCGGCACATTTCCTAATAGGCCGATCACTTAATTCTATCGTTGAACCTGACCTAACTAAGTTCAATGAAAATTGTTTAAAAAAGTGGCAAAAAGTAACCCGTTTGGTCCAACTAATCTGGAATAGGTGGAACCGTAGTTATTTGAGCGGGTTGCAGCAAAGAACCAAGTGGCGCTTCCAAAAGGCAAATGTAAAGGTAGGTGATCTGGTAATTCTGGTGGAAGATTGCACACCTAGTTTTCGATGGCCTTTGGGTCGTATTTTGGAATTATATAGTGGTAATGATAACTTGGTGCGAGTTGTGAGGGTAAAAACCCAGACTGGTGTATATAAAAGAGCAATTTCCCGCGTATGTTTACTACCCATATTAGATTAAAAAATGTGTTTGATATTTGATTTGCTGATATTTTATCTATTTGAATTTTATTGTTCTAGAAAATTTTCTGTTTATTGACCTTTATACAACTTGTTTTATTGAAATTTTGTGAAATTTATATTGCTTATGTATTGAATGTTTATAACATTGCAACGGGGGGAGAATGTTTACGCCGCGTAGTTTAGAATGCCTCAGAGGTCGCTGTGTGTCAGTGACGTTTTTTCGTACCTGGCAACAGTGAAGCTAGCTCTTGTGAAAGTGTGTGTTTTAGCTTTCGTGGCGCGGGCGTAGTCATTCTCCTTCCCGAGGTCACTAACGTGTGCTTATTTTGGTTTTTGTAATAAAATGAAAAGAAAATGAAGAATTGTGTTTTAGAGTACCTTTTTTAGTGATGGTGAATTAAGAATGAAACGGTCCGTCGTATTAAAATAATAAAAGTCGGAACTTTGGAGAAACAAAAATTATTGTTATAATTTATTAAAAAGTTATAATTCCATTCCCCCCCTTTAAATTTAAGTATTAAAAACCTATTTAACAAATTTTAGGTTTATAGGATAAAAATTAAGAAGTTGGGAGTGAAGTTAAAGTTGGAATTAAAAAGTGCTCCCCTAATTGTTTTGAGCAGTGTAAAAGAGTTGCTCAATGAACGGGTCACGAGTTTGTAGATTAAAAAATTTTATTAACTGAAATAAAAACAAGTGCTTTTGACGATAAATTTCAAGTTTATGTCATTTTATATTGTTTCAAAGCAACTATGCACTAAATTTATGACACGTGCGTTTAGAAAGATGACTTTAAAAACAGAAAAATATATCTAATGACAAAGAATTTAATTCAAAAGAGAATTACCCCACCCTATGACAAATACAAAATTAAGCACTGAATGAATTTTCTTCTCACCAATTAGCCTTAATTCTAATTCATTAAGCAATGCAGTGTGCATGTAATTGGAATTCGCAATACACCGCAATCCCCAGCCGTGGACCATAAATCATTTCCCCGTTTGATAGATCGGACCAAATAAACCCCTTCAAAAACGATATGAAGCCCGGGAATTATCAACTGCGAGTCCTAAAACTGTAATTAGGCCCGAGTTATCTCGGGCCGATCCGATCGGGCGCTCGGATAACGGAGGATGAAATGGAGCTCTGTTATCCACCGTGCAAATTGATGGATGGTTCGAAGGAGCAGAAAAAAGTGGTACTTTAAAGGAGCAATTGTTTTGTTGAGTTGAGTTCAATTAACGTCGCACCAGAGCTACACTGGCGACGGTCGTCGTAATTTAGGACCACAATCAAGTGACGAGACGACACCTGAGCAGACACCCAACGCAACGTTTAGGAGTGACATCGTACACAGGGTCGAAACTTTGGAGCATATTTAATATGCCCTCCTTTCCGCACTGGAGCTACAATGGCGACGGGCGTCATAATTCAAAACCACAGTCAAATGACGAGACAACACCTGAGCAGACACCCAACGATACGATTAGGAGCGACATCGTACACAGAATCGAAACTTTGGAGCATATGTAATGTTCCATCCCCCAATTCGTTGAACTTTTTGGCTGCAGAGACCGTTTATGGGTCTGCAGTTACTTTGGCAACGCCTGGGCCTGAATCTTCACCTACTGGATTTTCCACCCCGCAATTTTTTCTTTATATCTTAAGCCTATTTTCTTATCCTCTACACAAATTATTTGGTCTGTTAATTTTAATGCCGGTTCAATTATAAGATTGACACACGAGTCTCCTATTAAAACAACGTGAATCGTCGTCAATCTTGTGATTGTAACCAAATTTAGCATTAAGGTAGGCGAATACCCAAAATTTCCCAAAATTCTAAAATTGTTACCATTGCTTTAATCTTTTCCAAATTTGGCATAGTGATTTCAAATATAATGAATAATACTATTTGGGCTTTTGTTTTTATTTAAATGTAATTTATTTATTTTAAACGGTGTTTTTCTACTAAAAAAAGAGGTTTACGCTAACAAGTCTACCACATTGAATTTTCATCCTATGAACATTTATTATGTGTTAAATTCTTCGTTTTGAACTGATACATGCAATGACTCTCCAGAGTTACATACAAATTACAAGAAAAAAAGTTATTAAGAAAAATGTTATAAATTAACCACAAAAAAAGGATTTTTTCCGATTAACTTACACTTGGACATTTAAAAAAAATTGTATACTTACACCAGATGTTAGATGTTCATGGCACAGATATATATTGAAATAGCATCTGTGAAAAATTTAAGGTAAATTAATGTAAAACTTTTTATGCTAGAAGTGTTGGCGTAAACCACTTTTTTCAGTTGAAAAACACCGTTTAAAATAAATCAATTATATTTAAGTAAAAAAAATTGTCCAAAAAACATTGTTCATTATATTTGAAATCACTATGCCAAATTTGGAAAAGATTTAAGTAATAGTAAAAATTTTAGAATTTGGGGTATTCGCCTACCTTAATAAGCCCTAATGTAGATTTATTGGGGGATGTTTGCAATATTTTAGCTCAAGATACACAGTTAAAAATTTTGTGATCGATTTCCCCATAATTCTGGTTCTTAATAGCTACAACGCTTCCGTAATGAAATATTTCACCACATTTCCTGTACTCGGATGAACCGTTTGTTTAGGTTGCGAAAAGAAAAACCTAAGAAATAGTTAAACCGAATACCGAAAATAAGGTGAAACTTTTAACCACACAGCCGTTGCAGCTACTAGGAACCATTTTTTAAAAATAAAACAAAGAGCTAAATTTTTTAACAGTGTAGAAATTGGTTTCATGTATATTATCTGTACTAAGAGTACAACCCCCTAACCATATGGCAGCGGATTCCCACCCTACCTTTTTTCCCTGAAGAATTATATAGTTAAGTCTCTATAAAAGCTTTAACAAAACTTTAATTCGACTCATAACTTTGGAAGTTGACATTTGGAACGATGGAACTATGACATAGATTTGTCTGAAAGTAAAAGTTCATGTTTAATATCAGAAAAGATTGAATTTTTGTAATCGGGTAGTTAAAAAATTAACCTTTAAAACGCTTTTGTTTACTTGACTTTAGCAAAAATAGATCTGGACTCACAGTTTCATAGCAATCTGGCTCATATCTCCAAATTTATCGAACAGTGATACCGGAATATACAGATATTTCCTTTATATCTTTAAATCTTTCAATCTAAACTCCTGCAAACTCCGCCTTCCTTGTGACGAAGTCAAAGGTGTGGCAATGAGCGAGAAGTCATTAAATAGGGAAATGTAATTTCTTAAAACTAATAACTGAGTAGAGAACTTTCTTTGATTAGGTTAACATGAAATGAGATGGTATTTTATTTAATTTCACTTTCTGTTGAGTACTTTATAACACATATGTATGTAACTGTTTTGATTTTCTTAAGTTAAGGAGATTTTTAAAGAAACTTTTCATTTGAACTATACAAATGAACGTAAATTTCATGGGCAGTTTCAAGAAATGAATAAATGCAATGAACACGGTTGACACGAATGACAACGGTTTATTCAATTGAAAAGCTTGTGCTTTTAAATTTTAAGATAAAATGTTACATCGTTTCTAACTCTGTTAAAAAAATTTCATTCGGAAGTGCTTTCCTTGCATTGGCCCACAATACGTTTTAGACAGAAACTTTTTATTTTAGTTATTTAAAGTGATTAAAAATTCTATTATGGGTTTGTGCTTCTTACGCAAGGAGTCTAATAACCACCGATGTCATCATAAGATGGAAGCAAGAAATTGATTACTTTGTGTATTTTCTGAACATAATTTTTTAGTACTTAGTTTTGCTATGTTTGTTGCAGAGCTTGTAACATCATGCGTGACATATTGTAGAACTTTTTAAAATTAATACATTCATATGAAAATCTGTTATAAAATTTACAGTACTTCACATGCTTTTTAGTGCAGTGGCAGTATAAAAAAGTAGCATTAGGTTTGAACTCCATTTAACCACAACATAAGTAATCCCACCACAGAAATATGGAGTTTAGAAAATTACGAAGTAAACCCACCCTTATGTTTACAGTTGAATAAGACTACCAAAAAATCACCCAAGTGTTCATTGAGATGCTTCTACAGTGAACTAAATGCTTACAAGTGTATTTTCTAGGCAACTGTAATGTGAAAGAAAATAACAGCATCTAGCTTTTTATCTACCGTTTTTGTTAAAATACAATTTAATTAATATTGTTTATAAAATTCATAAGTAACACACAAAATTTATTTTGAATTTATTACTTCTTTACATTGCTTTTCTTTTCATTATCATTATATATTTCGGGTATTTAGTTCATGTATTATCTACTATATATTATGATGTGGATTTTTGAAATTTTTTAAATTCAACATCGAGACCTAAGTCAATGGTGTTTCGGAATATTTGATTTATTGAAAAATATAATCTTTTAAACTAAGTAATATGGCAATGTAAGGTCTGCCTGTGGTTTGAAGTTAGCTGAATTATATTACTGAAAAAGAAATTTAAATTCATTTTTGACGAAGTATTTTCGACATAACATATCAATTTTGTCATTAAATAGGGAAAAAAAACAGATAGTTTGGTGTAAATCTATGGCATAATATATTGAGGAAGTTTAAATATTTTCTCGGAGATTAGGACATTGCTTATAGTAGACTAAATTTCTGTAAACAGAATACCTACATTAATAATATCCACGCATGACTTATGATGGACAGTATATTAGATAATATTTGGAACAGCGAGCAAGAGGATATTGCCGAGGAAATGAAACTGGAGCTTTGCTTGAAAGCAGTTGAGGGACTTAAGCAATAACGAGCTAGTTCGATTTCAAGTTAGTGTCGAGAAAATTTGAAATTAAATTTTACACTATCGAATAAAAAATAAGCACATCTGACCAATTATTAATTTACTCACATTGATTTTCATGATTAGTTAAGGTATTGTGTAATGATTATTAAATAATGTCATGCACCTTGTTATAATTCCACCTTGAGTTCAGTAAAAAATGAGATTTCTACACCAACAAAACGGGAATAAATTTTTTATTGAATATCATTTTAACGATTCTTAAAATAATAAAAACATTGAACAACCATTCTTTAAAGTTACTAACGTTTTATAAATCTCAACAAAGAACCTCTCCAGAAAGAAGCTACCTTTTCCGCTCGGATTAACTTCGTCTCCTCAATCTCAAACAAGAATCTAAATCCTTGAGATTTGGTAGAACGAAAGAGAACACGCACAAAAAAACGAGAAGGATTTCCCAAAATTTTTAGAAACAGATTTTTAAAAACCTTTTTTCTTTAGAAATCGTTAACGCGAAAAGAGATAAGTTTAAAGTGCCTAATGTATGTTTTCCTTAAGGGCTAAGGTGAGGGATTTGGGATATGGTTAAAGTGAAGGCTGGTGTGGTTACTGAGTTTTTTTCCTTATGTTAAGTGTGTTGAATAAGATGGCATTTGGTAAAGTTCCCGGATGTCTAATTCTAAAATTTTAAATGAGAACCAAATGGATGCTTAACATATATTTGATATTTTGAACATAGCCGAAATAAAAAAAAAACATTATTTTGGCCACCATATATTAACCTCAGTCGATGAGTAGTCTAAACATAAGACGATTTAAGTCTTAGTGTTTCCTAAAATTCAATTGCTGTCTTGTTCATATTTTGTAAAGTTATTAGTGGTTGGGCGGGTATCGCTTGACTTAGTTCAGGGGTTTAAAAGATTAATTATATTATTATGAAGACAAGTAATTGTTGGAAATTGATTAAAAATACTTAAATTCAATTTTATCTGTATGTATTTTTTTTTAAACTCTTTAATTGGAAATAATTGATAAAACTAGACGCAAAAACGCTGCCACAAGTTTTATGGCATAAATAGTCGAGAAACATAGAGCCCCTCATGTAAAGCAAACGTTTTAAATTGTTCCCACAAAGATTTACTACAAAAAAAATACGTGAGAAAAATAAATCATGATTTTGTGAAATTTTTAAAATATATAATTGACATTTCTAACATTTTACTCTGACTGCTATTTTTCGAAAAGACTATTGTTCATTATAAAAAAATATTGGAAATTATTAAAATAATAACCTACAAAATCAATACATACATAGAATTCAACAACTCCTATTTCCAGTTTTGAGTAAACGCCGGAAATTATAGCCTGTGCCTATTTGTCATAAATAATTTTAGATGGCAATTATAATTTCCAATTCTTATCACATATTAGTTAATAGTTTTGTTTTAAAGAGGGAAACACGAAAAATTACTCGTTTACTAATTACATTGGGCTCGCCCAAATCGTAACGAGTAAAATAATTGATATAGATGACCACAAAACTCGGTTGCGTGCGATTTCTAACAAATCAACTTTCCATTTTTATCAGAAAGTTTTAGAAATTTCGTTTCTCATGAATCAACAGAAACCTTGTGATTAACGATGGCTGGCAAACAAGTAATGCAATTATTGTTTGAATGAAATTATTGGAATTGCTAACGCTCAGAATAAATCTATTTAAGTTGCCAGAAGCGCGTTGTAAATCAATATTTAATTTAACAGGAATCATAATTTCATCAAATATTCATGTCACTCATCAGCCTGTAACTTTTAAAAAGAATTTTAAAATAATATATTTTCACTTATATAGTAAACAGTGTTGAACGAATTTTACAAAAACTCAAATGTTTAAAGCCTGAATTGGTTTTTCATAAGTGGAAAACATTTAAATTCATATACATAGTGTTTTTTTGACAATTACATTGCAAGTAGAACTGGTTACGCAAAAATTTCAATATATTGTTTTTCTAAAATTTCGATATATTGTTTTTCTTTAATGTCCGATAAATACCAGCTTTAAATAACCCACATTTTTGGGTGCACCCTTAAAAATGCAACAAAACAGCTATGATACAGAGACCGATCTTTATATGATACAGAGATATGCTTTATATAATGTACAGCAAAAAGTTGTTATTTAAAAAATTTGATAAATTAAATAGTCCCAGTACACTCATTTTTGAAAAAAAGAAGTAATCACAGAAAAAAATGAAAACAAGACACATGGAACTGTTGCTATTTACTACGTGAAACAATCCCATAGCAATATATTTTAATCACATAAAAACATGTCCGTCACTTAATAAACTGCCAAAGTGAAAGCTATAACTTTTTATACGACACTTTTTTTTTTATGAAAATATTTAATGTGTTTTAACTTTAGGAAAGTTTCAAAGTAATTATATAACTATAAAAAATAGGCTTCATTCTTCTTCAAAAAATACAATGTAATTAGTCATCTGACGTTTAGGGTACTTTAACCTCTGTTTTAATACATTCATAAAATACATTCATCATTTGTAATAAATACCTAATTGTATTTGGTTAGACTTTAACGATTTCTTCTTGGAAAGGTCATTAGTACTTTTGGTGAAAGTTTCGTCACTTCATATTTCACTAAATGTTTTGGAGTATAATCTTTCCTAAAACTATACAACTAATTGTATAAGTTAAGCAAAGGCTGCCTTTACAAATATTCCAATTTTACAACTGCTCAAGTTCTATTAATATATATTATTAGTTTTTTGTTTTCATTTGGTTTTTAAACCAAAGTTTGATAGTTGTGAGTTTTTCCCCAATTAATTTGTGAGTTTTCCCAGATCACAAAAATATATATGTTTTACAAAATATTAAGTACAGCCGCATGATCAATCTTAAATCTATCAACAAGTTAAAAAAATAGACACAAATAAATAATTTTTTTTGCTAGCAAATTGTAAAATACTTCCTTTGAAAGCAATATTATTTTTTATTTCAAACAAAAAAATATATTTCATTTGCATACATAGAAAACTAATAAAAAAATTTTATAGAAATTTCTAAACGACATTTTATTAGAGAGCGGTAATTGTTTTCCGATACTATTTTTCCACCATCAAGATTGAAAGAAAATAGTAATTTCCCATTGTTCAATTGAGTTGGAGAGACTTTGAAATGAAAGTTCAGCTTAAATGATTTTTACGTTAGTTGCTAGGTGGGGTACTAATGAATTCCAAAATAAGAAAAAGACCGCTTTATTGATTTACTATTTTTAGATGTTTTTTTCTTGTTCTAGAAATTTTATAATCACAAATATCTTACAAAATTAATCAGGCTTATTGTATCGATTTCCGTGTTTTGTATCGTATTTTTTTTGAAAAATAAAAAAAAAATCATTAGATATACGTTTTAAAAATACGGAATATTTCTTTCATGGTACGATCTTTAAAAGTTATTGAATCATTAAGTAAAACATTTGCGTTATTTCTAAAACAAAGGTATTTTATTATTTTTGTTATTGGGTTTTATAATTGAAATGTAAAACATTCAATGTGAGTTTAAAAAAAAGTATTTATCGACTATAAATACATAGATTCAAATATAGATTCAACTAAACTGGCCTAACCCTCGAACATATGCATTAGTATGTTAGTAGCATTAAAGTTCGAGACAATCTTTAAAAATGCCTTTAAAAATAGTTTATTTTAATACTATCTTGCAAATTCTGAATTAAATTTTCTAAATTTTTCGATAAACATTTAGTCGTTAATTTTTTGCTCGTCATTTCTTTACTTGGCTTGGTGGAGCAAAGAATAGATCTTGCAACATTTCTACAAACAACAACCTTTAGTAACAGACCCCAAGGAATAATTTAGTTTCAATTCATCATTGAAACTTAAAATACGCCAATATTAAAAAAAATATCAACAGGTTTTTGGAAAACCCTTTTGTTGGGATATTTTTTTTGCCTGGGAACGTTCAGGTGGCCCAGGGCTCTGACTAAGACCCCCAAAAAGAAGACACACATCGAAGGCTTTGAATAAAAGATGAGAATCAGTATTTGGTAGGAAAAATTCGGGTGATTGATGACCACTAAAGTGGTGTCACAAAGAAAAAGTTTTTTTCTTTTATTGGGGAAGTGTGGCGAATACCGAATAAAAAAAGGCTTGTTAAGTTATTGTGTTTTGATGAATAAATCGATAGCGTTATCCTTTGAATTTATTTGTATTGATCGGAATGTATGTAAATTAAATGTTTTGCGTGTAAGGGTGAATTTTTATGGATTCAAAGGCTTTTGGGAATTGTTCATTCGATTAGATAGATAATAATATCAGTGTACGATGGCTGGTTTTCGTTTCTTAACCCTTAAACAAAAGTTTTTTAAAAATATTTTTGAGTAGGTATATAATTGAGCTCTATGTGTCAATGAGTATTGAAAGGAATGCGTGGTAGGGAATTCAAAGAACACGGGACACTAAGTTTTTAATGGCTTTTGTGAATTAATTCGCTTGTACCGTGAAATTAATTTTCACTCTAAGACATGAAACTAGTGATGCTTTGAATATTGATGACAACTAATTTATAATCATACAGCTGAAAACATTTAAAAGTATAGTGGTGGCCAAAAGGGTGGAATTTTTTTTAAGTTTCATGTACCTTTGTGTGCTTGTAAAATATATTAATCTTTAATTAAATACAAACGTTTATACAATAAATTGAAGGTAGTTTATGTAGAATTTAGTAATAAAAATTGCCAAAAGTGAAAGTTAACATATTCTACAGGCACACAATGTTGAAAAACATGAAACTTTATAAAAATGTTCACACTTTTGGACACTACTGTAGTTCTTACAGGGAGATAATATTCAATCCTTTTGATTACATTGATAAGCATACACGTTTGATTTAGTTCTTTTCAGATGCGATATTCCTTTTTTCAAGCCATCTGAATTTAAAAAAGTTGTGTCCCCGGAGGAATAAGAACAATTTATTTTTATATGTGATTATTTGCATATATATGCCTAGAAACTATGTTCCAGACATCAATTGAAAATGTCGTTTCACTCTTTACGAGTAATTGCTCGTTTTCCGAAATATTTTTTTAAAAAAAATTATGCCTACATTAATACATGTGCAATACATTTTTAATGAGTATTATTTTCCGACACAATTTTGCAATCAATTATTTCTGGAATGCTTTATGGAGGAGGCATAAAAAACTCCTATAAAGTTGTTTTTTCAATACATTTCTAAAGAAAAAGCTGGCTTCAAATTCAATGTTCAGAAATAACGAAATATTATTTTTAA